>CAUJNA010003825.1:177500-240000 GCA_963377175.1 Effrenium voratum
CCCTGTGCTTCTCAGCACGGTGACAACGGACACACCGTTCAAGACCCAAAGGAGAAGCACCGCCCAGGCGATACCCAGCTGCTTTAAAAACAACAGCAGTATCGGGATCCGGCAAATGGTGATGTACATGAGTTCCCACCAGAGCGGGAGCCGCGCATAGCCCTCTATATGGCACATCTCGTCGATGCACAAGTCTTTGTTCGTGCTAACCAGCAGCACCTGCATTCTCAGCTGCCGACTGCTCATGTCTGGACTTTTCAACACTCATATCTCCCTTTCCTACGATGAGCATGGAGAAAACCCGGATCTTACCTTGTGAGGAGGAGTGGGTGTCGAAAGAAAGTCCCCCTGCCCATTTCCTGCGGCCATGATCACGGGAAACATGTGGCCCAACTTGCTGACTTTGGCTGGGGTACCAGGGCCAATGGATGTGACAAATTCTGCCCGGTGAGGGTCCTGGGTAGGGTAACTGAAGTTTTGAAGCGGTCGAAAAGTCGGACTGACACCCGATTCGATGGCGCACTGTGTCTCAAAATTGACGGTGAGTCCCCCACATAGTTGGTTTCTTGCGGGTTTCCGTGATAAGAATCACAAAAGCAGTTCAACAAAACAGACATTTTGGGGGGACCCCAAATTGTTGGCTTGCTGTTGGTTCTGGCTACCCTTTAAAATCACCCACATTTTGGGGATACCCTCAATAAAAAAGCATAGACAGAACTGCGGTCACCTGGGACTCGTTCGAGACCTTGAAGCTCAGGGGGCGATGGTCCAAGAGCGGGTGCCCAGAGCGGTACACCCGGAGCGTGGGCAGCTCCTGAGCTGCGAGTCAGGGTTCAACTCAATCAAAGCCAAGGGGTTGCCAATCGGAGCTATGTGGCCTTTCACAAAAACCTTGGCCGGCTCCAAGAGAGAATTCAAGTCCCCTCAAGCCAGCAACTTGCCTGAAGCTGGCTGAAGTGGCACATGGCCAGACTCAGACCTGCAAGAAGTTGACGCTTGTTGTTAGAGAGAAGGAAGCACGAAAGGGCAGGAGAGAGATAACTGGCCATGAGCAGTTTTACTTTTTACTGGTTCGTGAGCAACAATCATGTTCAACCCAGCCAAAAAGCAAGAAGGTTAAAGATCCAACCTTCAACCGCAGTCAAGCCGGTGGCACAACTCCAACTGTTTGTGGTTGATGAGGATAACCAAACCAAAATAGGAGTACCATTGCACCATCTGCTTTCACCCGACTCACCAAAAACTTTTATTTTCAGATCGTTCCGTATTCTGCCAACCAACATGTTTTTTGCATCTTTGGGTTCTCAAACTTTGGGTCCCCTAAACTGGTTCGTTTCCATTTAACTTCCCTCCGCTCGTTTCAACGGGTCCACTCCTGGCGTGAGGAGGCGCTCAGGTGCAGGCAGTGCTTGTTGCAAAACTGCAGCACCAAGCCTCCTTTCTCGTGGCTCACTTGCAGCAGATAAAAGTTACGCTGAATCCGGGAGCCGAACAAGATCAGCGCCAATCCATGCAGAAGATGAAAGCCAAGGCCACCAAGCAAGTAGAGGTGATTTCCTACACACTCGGATCGGTCTTCTGAGGAGTACTGGCTCTCCAAGCATGCCTCGCAGGCAGCATTCCACTTCCGAGTGCCCGGAGGGCACATCTGACACCTGGGGGGTCAAAAGTACAGCTCGGGACCTGTTGCCGCCCAAAGTGCCTTTAAAAGGAGTGAATGTTCAATATTCCTGGCCAACAAGGATCACCCAACATAAATTGCCCACCCTCACCTGTTCCTCACCACGTCAAGGATTTCACCAGCGCCGCATCTTTCTCTGATCATGGCCAGGTCTACGTCCACAAAGGCCACACCCCAGACATACTGCTCCCCCAAAGGAGTCTGCAGCCTCCAGGTTGTGATTCGGCCGATCAGGGCTCCCCATATGGGTATGAAAAATTTAACGAGGGACCCGAACTGGTGGACATCATTTAGGTTGGGATTTCTGTCCACCATCCACTTTTCAGGGGGTCCCCATTAAAGTTCATAACCATATTTCGTTCTCAAACATCACCACAAGGAAACTCATCTTAGGGGGGGGTTAAGTGATGTTGAAATCCACCCTGCGGGAAATACAGTTCCAAATCATTTCAAGAAAAAAAAGGGGGCCACTGGAGGATTCTCAAGAAATTGGGCGCCAACCAAATGACTTGTTTCTTTTGGCTTCCCTCTCTCCACCAACCAACCAAGGGTGAACATCATTTTGGGGAACCAGACTTTGCTTGAGCCAAAACACTTTCAGAAGCTTTGTTGTTTGGACGGCTTTCTTACGAACTTGATGGAAGTTCAACCAATTTCGTAAGAAAACCGTCAAACGAAACCATCAAAGGCGTCGCCCCACCGCTTCGTTTAAGGCTTCCGCTTCCGGTTCTCCGGGTTGAAGGTCTCCAGCTTTGGGACCGGACGGCTGCGAAGAAAGGGGACCGAGAAGGTCGCCATCTCGCCCTCCTTGAAAAGCGTGCTGGTGCTCAGGGAATGTGGGAATCAACCCAGGGGTGCCCTAGGAAACCACAAAAGGTTTAGGGAGCTCATTCCTTCATTCTTCCATGCTGAGCACCAGCAAGAAAGTGGCGGGCAACTTCCGATGCAAAGGGGCCCCCAAGGTACTTACAAGAAACCCGTCCACATCATGCCACTGGGATTCGGGCAATGACTAAACATGGGACCCAATTAGACAACTAGAAGGTAAAAGGTTGGCTTCTCGTTTGGAGGTTTTCACCACGCTACCCATATTTACCCCTTAAACATCACCCCGCTCTCAAGGGAAAGTCGCTTTGGAACCAAAAGGCGATGCTTACATTGACGCCCTTATGCCTACGTTCGTCAAAATACGGGAACCCCGCAAATTCTGCTTTGGTGTTCCCTTTGCTTTTAACCAGCCCAAACGCGGGTACCCTCGCAAAAAACAAGTACAAGAGAGACCTAGATGGGAGCCCGGGGCTTCGGAAGTCGGTGTCCTGAGACCAAATACCCTGCAGGAAGCTCAAGCTGCCCTCGAGGAACTGCCGCCGAGGCGCCTGGGTTTGTCGAGAGGGGAGCCAAGGGCGCAGGTTTCTTCTTGGTTTCCCTTTAAGCACAGAAAGGGAGTACCCTTGAAAAAAAGGACAAACCCACACGGTGTTGGGCCCATTTTGATGCCAGCTCTGACACTTTTATGACTTGAATTGACGAATTAACGAAAATAAGGTTTTTGGGGACGAAAAGACGACTCTGAAGGTCGCAACTTTGGTTTCCCTGAGATTTAGAAGAGATAGCAGTGGGTGTTGGACCCCCGGCACTTAGAACAAGCACTCCCGAAATATTCCCCCAGGCAAACACCCTAAATACCAAATTTGCGAGGGGGTATAGTGTGGATCCCTGACTATGCAAGGTGGCAAACCAGTTTTCAAAAGATGCTAAGACTAAGACACTCCTAAAAAACGTGTGTATATATATATAATTGGATTATATTTCCCCACCCCCCCTCAACACCAATAAAATTCAGGATCCTTTGGGTCGGTGATTCAAAATATCGGGAATCCTGATCCATGGAACAGTGTTCAAAGTGCAAACATTTTGCGAGTAGCAATCAGTTGGCATACCCAACCACCGGGCACAGTGAGCAGTTCATGTGCCAACTGATGGCTACTCGTTGTACTCTTCTGCAGTGGTTTGGAATCTTGCTGAACTCCGACACAAAAACAAGAACAGCCGATTGGACCCTTTTTCTTTGCTCCACGTTCGTTTGCAAGAACGTGAAACAAACACCTCCACGCAAACCAATGCTGCCAGTTCCTGCCATGGCACGTGATACCACTCCTGACTGAGCCAAAACCACTTGAAAACAACAAATCAACTTGTCCTTGATGAGAAAACTTATTTTTTGGCCCAGACTCCTGTGACAAATAAATCCCCAGGTCCATCATCCCGGTGCGGGCCGTATGGAGCCCGTACAGCGTGCGCCACTCACCGGGCCAAAGCTCCGTGAGGTGCCTCACAAAGCCAAACGGATCCAAGCCAAAAGTGACGCAATCCTTCGGGCCAAGGGAAAATGAAGGACATCCCATCTCTTGGCCCACAAAAATGGGTACACAGAACGCGTGCTTTACCCCGGAAGCGTAGCGAAGGGTGGAAAAAAAGGGTTGCGCTGCTTGCGTAGCCTGACATTCACAGCTTAGCATTGCCCAGTTCTGACAGATCTGCACAATGTAGCTCTGCACAGCCTTGCTCTGCACAGCGTAGCTCTGCACTGCCCAGGTCCGCAAAGTTCAACTTTGCACAGCCTTGCTGTACAGCCTCGCTCTACGCAGTTGCGCTATGCGCAGTCTAGCTCTGAATTGCCCGGCTCTGCACAATTTTCCAAATTGATTTTCTTCCCAGCCGTGGGGCGGGCGCCAACAAGACGAACCCTCTGAGGGGAATCGGGCGCATCGGATCACTATAGCTGTGGCACCGCGCGCATGCCTCGCCGACGAGCCCTCTGCGGAGATCGTGCATGCGGACCGCTGTCGCTGTAGCGCCGTGCAATTGTTCTTGACTTGCCGCAAAGTGCATGTAAACATAGCGTTTCTTCGCGGTTGATCACAACAAAACCTTGCTTCACAGCACATCTGATCTCAGCATAGCCTTGCTGCGCAGGGCATGTCAATATAGACTTGATTAGCGGCACGTCTCAGCATAGCCTTTCTGCGCGGCTTTCTTCGCACTTCAACTTTGCTTCGCTGCAAAGCGCGTCCAAACCCAGCCCTTGCAGCGCAGCTCTGCTTCGGGGCATGTTTGGCCTCTTGCTGTTTGATAAAAGTTCTTGGGATACGCGGGTTTTGTCCTGATTCTGCGGCATATTTCGCACGCCCTGCAATAGCATAATGGCGCGCCTGGTTTCATATCGGTACCCTGATTTATGACCAGAGGAGCTGCTCTGTTAACGCGACTGTTTTAGGGAGGTTGCCTCCTTTCTTTCTTTCTTTCTGTCTGTCTGTCTTTCTTTATTTATTTATTTCCTTCCTTCCGTCTTTCTTTCTGGCTTTTTATTTGTATTTTAGTTTCTTTCTTTATGTCCTTCTTTTACTTCTTATTTTTGCTCTTTGTTTTCTAGTTTTCCCCTTCCTTCTATCTACCTATAAGTAAAGAGTATCTCTCTCTCTCTGTTTAACTACCTACCTGTCTCTCCATCTAGCTACCTACCTATCTATCCCTGAGTCCGGCTATCTATCTACCCACCTCTTTATCTATCCTTTTTCTTAATCTATATTCGTAATCACCACAGAATCTCGCTTTCCACCTCTCTCTCTCCCTCGTACTGTTGTACCCTTCTATTCGTGTGTCAGTCTGCCTTCGCTTCTGTCTATTTACCTGTCTATCTAACCTCTCCGTCTCTCTGTCTGTCTTTCCAACAGTCCACCAGCTTATCCATCTATCTTTCCATCTACCTGCCTACCTACCGACCCACCTACCCATTTCTCTATCTCTCTGTCTATCTACCTACTCCGCCCATCCTCCCCCATCTATCCACCCAGCGATTTATCACTCGAATCTATCTATCTGTCCATCCATCGATCAATCAATGAACCAATCTTTCTATCTATCCATCTAACTCATCAATCTTTCTACCACTCTAACTATCTATCTACTCTCCATCCACCCATCCATCGCTCCATCCACCTATCTGTCCATCTATCTATTTCTCCATCTCTCTCCCTCTCTCTCTCTCGCTCTCTCTCTCTTTATTGTCTGTTTTTCCATCTCTCAAGAGCACTGAGCACTGTGCAGTACCCGACAAATTACTGCGCCTGCGCGAAATCTGGACAAAATATGTACTCGACCTTGCAAAAGTGCTGCGCCGGCCACCAAGTCTGTACCTTTCGAAAGTGCTGCGCCTGCTCCGAACGCTCTCCGAACGTCCTCCGACCAGCGTCATGATCAGGCTAACTTTCGACCATCCCAAAGCCCCGAAACCTGCAAAGGGCTGCACTTTTGCGACATGTCTATTCATTTGCTCCCCCACAACCAGCCAGTGGCAGGACCTTCCCATAAAGCCCGGTTTCTCTGCTTCGAAAAACATCACTGGGGGTCAACTTCACACAGCTGCCCGACATGTCGTACAGGAACCCAGCAAGCCAAGCTGATGTTTAAACCCAGGGAGATTGCAGGGAGCCCGGTTTTGAGAGGGTGGGTGCCAAACGCCAAGTGTTTGAAACATGAAAATATTTTATCAAAACCTGGTATTGAACATGGTCCCAAAGCTATACAGTGCCCGAAAGTGTGTGTTTTTTGCTTTGATTTGAGCCATAAACCAGGTCTCCAATCCAAATCAGCTAAAACCTGGGTCCAAAAACTCCATTCGCATCCTTGGTGCGAGCTGTTGCCGCTGTCCCCTGCGGAGCTGTAGCTGTCTGGCTCAAAGGCGATGCCGCACCCGAAGATCGCCTCTATCGAACCGGCTGACCCGAGGCGAAAACCCGTGTTTGTGGCGCTTTCTCAGGAAAAGTCCGTGTGTCGGATGGAAGGAAACCCATACTTCCAAAAGGGGAGAACATGGAACCTGCAAGAGGCATGGCACAGTCTAAGTTGTAGTACTTCCCACCTATGGGTGTCCAAGCCGACTTCATTGCGAACCATCGCCGTGCTGGGTCAACATGAGAGGAAAACAAAGCAGCCTATCTCACGCTTTGTAACATGGGCGTGAAATTCAATTCGCCCCTTGATGCACGGCTCTCTATCAACCATCGCCACACGGGTGTGTCCTTCTTAGAAGCAAGGGCATGAAATGTTTTGTTGAATGGAACCAACAAAAGACACCGAACTTGACAAGTTCCAACCCATTTTCTTGGCTAGAAGTAGGACCCAGCGAAACACTGTTATTTGCCTGGTTATAGTGGAAAACAAGGGGGATCCCAAACAAAAGCGACAAATCAAGAAGGAAAGCCAAGTCTGGGGAAGTGTTAAAACAACCCTCCAATTATGTTTCTTGTTGACTCCAGGGATGGAAGCCGGAACCCACGGGTCGGCATTCCACTACATTGGGATTGCTCCTTTGGCTCGGAGCTCGTGATTCTGGCAAACATGGGAAAAGGCCGGCTCAATTCCGCTGCAGGGATGGGGGAAACAAAATAGAGTCAAAAGCAAACGGAAGACCCGCGTGCCAGTCCGGTTTGGGCCGAAGCAATTCGAACGTCTATACCCAGTGGTGCAATGTCGTGCTCCTTCGTCCAAAAGGCACCCCGCCAATTCCCCGGAAGACCACCGGTTTTTCGAAGAGCACGCTCCCATGTTTTTCCCCATCACACCGCTCCTTTGGACGTGGCCTTCAAAAGGCTTCTCCAACCGAAAATCCGGGGGCCCGAGACAGGAGCCCTCGTGAAGTCGCTAAAGCACTGCAAGTGATGGCCTTTCTCCTTACTTCGCTTCAGATTCCCTGTTGATTTCACAGGAACACATATGCTCCTAAGCAACTGGCAGGTTTGCAAGCCTTGGACTGCACCAGGGCGGTGTCCAAGATCTTCATCAGCTGCCCCGGCGTCACATCCTCGAGGATGCTGAGGCTGGCGGCCACACTCCTGGCCACCTGCGCCTCGGAAAAGTTGAAGCCGCAGCCGTGGGGTACACAAGAATCCTATGGCCATGGGTCAAAACCAATGGGATCCCATTTTGGGATAGGTGCACCACCCAGTTTAGTCGATTTTAGTGGGGATTGGGATGTTCACTGGGGGTACGGGTCAAAAAATCATACCACCAGGAAAAGCCGCAGGTTTGAGTCCTTGTTTCCATTTGCCAGGGTTACATTTTGGATACCTATTCTTGACCCACACCCATATGGCCATGGGTCAAAATCCAAATCGTACCCTCAGTGAACATCCCAATACCCACTAAAATAGGTTCTAAAATGGGTGGTGCAATGTGGTGCACCTACCCCAGAATGGTACCATTGGTTTTGACCCACCGCCATATCTTCGGATTCTGGTTCATAGGCGTGTGTCTTCACGCGCAGAATTTCTTTGCAGGAAACCCCTGGCAAACTGTTGAATTCCGATAGGAAGACCTACAGAGAACTAGGATCTAAAAGCTCCCAGCGACCAAGAGTCTGGTTTATCCAGACGCCACGCAAAGCAAAGTCTAGACCACATCTCACCCTTTTTGTCCGACAATCCCCGTCAGGAATTCACACAAATTCTGCTTCGAAGATCTTGAACTCAAGGATTTAGGCCAGATACCCAACTTTGACCATAACTCCATTTCAACCCAGGCATATGTACCATAGCTTGACAAAAAAAAGAAAGAATCTTGGCCTCATCGTCGATCGACATCTCCATCGCCGGCAACGCATGCATCTCCTCATGGCTCATGTGAGTGTGCTGACTTCCGGCAGGTCCCAACCTAGGCCCAGGGGCGAATTGCGAGAACAGAGGCCACTGGTGAGATAAAGTGTTCCTTGTGTGTGTGTGTGGACAAAATCCACTTCGCACCAGTTAGTAGATTGTTTACTCCGGAATTCATAGCGCTTTTATCCGTCCCAATGTTTGTCCATCCACAGTAAGGTTCTTACTGAGTGCCTTTTTAGGGGGGGTGACAATCATGGGATTCTAGGCAAACAAACACGTGAGCAAGATCACCCAAACTCGCCAACATATCATCGGATGACACAGCAAACCAAAATCTGTCATGGGCTTTGAGGCTGGATCTGAATCTGGCAAGGGTCTGGTTTAACTGTGGTGTGTGTCAGACAGCTTTCCCTTTGGCTTCCGTTTAAAACGGCAAGAAACAAATGGGTAGCCTAAAACACACACACACACACACAGATATATATATATATATATGGCACTGATAGAAGTGGGAACGGGCAACTGCCAAAGTGTGCGAGTAAGAAAGAAAAGAGACCAGAGACCACAGAGACCGAGAATTTGCAAACGTCGCGGGCCTGTTGTTCGATCCCCAAGACGACTTTCTGCCTTCGGGAGTTCCCTTGGATCACAGAAAATCGTTCTGAAACCAAAATTTCCACAACCATGCCCAAGGCAGATGAAACCCACGGGTGGTGCTTGTGCTCCGGCTCGAAAACCGAACGTGTGTGTTGGCCTTTATTGCAATTTCCACATGTTCGCCGCTGTATGAAACGGCTTGGTTGCATTCTTGCTGTGTCGGCTGACCGTAAGGCGGAGGGGGGTGGGGAGGGGCATGATCTGCACACGGTTCGACAATTTCTTGAAGCGCACGCTGGTTTGCGCTCATTCTTTCTGACGCTGCCGTCATCTCTTTGTCCCCGGTGTTGCTCTTGCGCTTGTCGCGTCACAGTCTAGATTCTAGAATACTCGGCCTGTCCCGACCTTGCTCTCTGGTTTCAGGTCAATTTGGAGTCCACCACTGTGCACTGTCGTCACTGTGGATTTTAGGCCCGTTCTGTATTTTCCTTGTCGGTGCCCACTCCTGCGCGGTTGTCTTCTGGCGCCCTCGCTTGCTGTGAGCGAGGTTTCGTTCTCCTCCTTCCGCGCCTAGGCCCGTCGGGTTGTATATGCTTTTGGCGGCACAGGCGGCGCCTTCGGTGTTTCATGAAGACAGCTTGCCGTTGAACAAAAAAAAGCAAAGCGGTATCCATCCATCTTGCGCAACGAAACCTAGGCGGAGTGCGAACTCTTTCAAAGAAAGACGCCCTTTGCAGACCCCTCATTTTAAGACGAGTTGGAGGAAACACACTGGTAACGAGGTCACAAGTTCGAGTCCCAAATAACAACAAGCACCAGCTCGTTTCCCATCTGCCCATGGTCATTTTGGCCCCATAAAACATGGCTTCACCATGACCGGTTAGAACCATTTCGCGAATTCGGCTGAAATGCACGCGCGGTGTCGGTTGCTTTTTCGCCTCAACCGATTTGTTTAGGCATGCCTACCTATTTTATGGGATCCTGCTTGAGCTATGCGTGTTTGAAATTGGGTTTGTCTGCAAAGAGGGTAACTCCATACAGACTGGCTTCAGTGTTGGTGTTCTTTCACAATCCCAAAACAGCGCACCCCCTTCAAATGAAAAAAAACAACATGAAAAGACAACACCCCATGTTCTTCAGAGCGGCAGAGCCAAACTCCAGCACCATAAGCAGAGATGCATCACTCAGCCCAGCGCCATCGCTCAAAGCTTCAACATACCCTCCACCGGAGGCGTAAAAGAGCTTCAGCTCAAACATCACAAGGACCCCTGCACCCAACCCTCAAAGCCAATCCTCTTCCCAAACTTACGGATCTGTTTTGCCCGCTTCCCTTACCTACTTTGTTCTATTGTCCAGAGGCTACCCTGATGCGGTTGTGGGTACGACCATGCAAGGGAACCGCCATTTCTTTTCGAGGAACGAAGGCTTGCGCGTGCGGAAAACGTTCATAACGGCAACGAGCCGAAAAGAAAATCTGCAGAAAGGCAAGGAACATGGAGTCTCCATGACCGGTCATTCCCAAAAAGGTCATGGCCCCGTTTCTGCAGCGTGATGGAGTGAGCAGCGGGGTCTCAAAACTCGAAGATCAATTGGCACCAACGCAGTTGTCACACTTGAAGGGCCACAGATAAAATTCCTGTCAAGCCAAGTCAGTAGAACCAACTGCAAAACTGGCCAATGGGGCTTGTGGGTGCTCTCCGCGCTTGAGATGGGGGACTCAAGAGCAAGCCGAGTTTGCGCGGTGGAGTCTCTGGGTCTCCATATTTCCTTCAGCATCACCCACCTAAAGCTCGCTTTCAATTCGCCCTAAGGTGATGTTCACGCCCACAAATTGACATGGGAGCGCGCGACTTTCCGGCCATGCTGTTCAACTTGCCACTTCTTCGACTCTTCGACTGCTCCGGCCTTGGGAGCCACTGCTTGGCTTGTCACCTGCAATATTCAGCGCAAGCCCAGTGGACTTCCATAATAAACAAAACACAATTAAACATATTACAATGATTCCACATGAAACCATAGCAGCTGCCATAGCATTTCATCCAACAACAACATTTGCGCAGGAACGTCCACAAAGATGGGAACCTATGAAAATGGCCTATGAAGCTGGCTTTTTTCAAGGGAGTGGAACCCCCCCCCCCCCCCGGAAACGGACATCATGTGTTCTTTTTCCGAGAAAGCCCGTGAGGCTCTAGGCAACCTGATTGGCAAGTTTCAGTTTCAGAGGCTCCAGCTTGTTCCCTTGCGCAATCTGCTTCGGTTGCCCATCTTGGTTCTCTATGGGTTCCATGGTAATGTGGGTGGGAGGGTGTCTACTGCTACTTGAAGAGTGTTCAAAAATTGGAATGGCGTTGTGGGGAACGTCAAAACCAAAAGACGTGAGTGATCAGAGACTGTGTGCAATCTTTTGGACCCTCATATTATTCAGTTGCCAATGTAGGCAAACCTGCAATGCTCATTTTAGTTATTCTAAGGTCCCAAACACAAAGGTTGCTGGGTATCTAACTAACACAGAGGCTAGAACATCCACATGAGTCACAATCAAAACCCAATATTGAAATGGTCTATTGTCTACCCAGAACCATGTAAAGAATTAAGAAAGCGGCCGCAACTATTTCTGGCTGGGACTGCCCCTTATGAACCTTCATCTTTCATCTACCCGGGTGTTGATTGTGGCTCACATGATCTTGCGTGGGTTTAAAACGGTGGTTCCCTTGGTTACCTCTACCCCTCCTTCCAAGACTCATGGAAGTGGACAGGAAGGTTCTGCCTTCAAAAAGTAGTCTTCCCACATTTGTCCAACGAATCGGAACCCTTTATTAGTGTTTTTGGGGCCCCTCAAAGAAAAATCAACCGGCAAAAGTTGATTTGCACCCACTAGCTGGGGCAACTTGTGTTTCGTTGACATGGTTTTCCTCCATGTGCCGAAAAGTCCTGTCCAGGAAGCCATGAACATCTATCCAACAGTGATAGATTCCCTTTAAAGCCAACGGGGAAATCATGACATCCAATCCTTCTTAAGATCATGGAAGGTCTAAATCTCAGAGCACCATGCTGCCGGTTGCCTCTGCGCCGTTGAAGACCTTCTCCTCGGCTCGCAACGAGCAATCGAGTCGCAGAAATAAAATCGCCTGCTTAGGAGGTGGGGTGACCCCACTGTGTGTTTGTTGCTGCCAACGCAAAAGGGAGGTTGGGCTATGAGCATTTTCCTGAGGCCAAGGGGAGGGAGGGGTTTGGCTAAGGGTGGTTCTACAGTGGCAAGGTGTTCTTCTTGACTGGGGGGCATTGGTTGTGGGTTTGAATAATGATGCCGGCCGCTGAGCAATCGACCTGGCAGAAAAACAAAAAAAAAAAAACGGGGTGTTTGATCCCATAATTTGGCTTCTAAAATGGATTGCGCCCCATCAACATCAAACCTTCTTGAAGTCACCCACCCACCCCACTGACTTGGCCCAATTCGCCGGGTACACCAAAAAACACAGTGTGCTGAGTCTGCTCCATATTTCTTCTGACCTATGTCACAAGCCAGAAAAAAAATCACCACCCAGACACTCTGTTCCCGAGTTGAGTTGTGTTTGGGGGGGGGGCGGATGGTGCGTTTCGGGGGTCAAAGAGGCGAAAAATATGTTCGGAGAAGCCCTGGGGTTCAGCACCGGGTCGAAAGGCTTGGGTTGGCACCGAGCCCAACCAACCTCATTTTGGGGGGGGGGGGGGGCAGGTCCCCTTTCACCCGAGGATACCGGGGGTTCTACGAAGTGTGGGTTTCAAAGGGAACCAAAAGGACACCAACCCTTTTCGAGGTCCCCTGATTCTGAGACAATCCATACTGTGGGTTTGTTAGGATCCCAATGTAAACCAGGTCGAACCTAATTTCGCGGCCAACTCCATGTGAGTCGCCAACAAGGGAAGGGAAGGGGAAGGACAAGAAGGGAGAGGAAGATAAGGAAAGGGAAGGGAAGGGAAGAGAATTAAAAGACTGGAAAATTCTCGGTATCCATTTTGGGGGGGCCACTCTGGGTTTTTTTCCTTCCAGCCCAGCGGCATACTCTTCCTCCGCCTGCTTCATGGCGTCCCGCAGCGCGAGATTCCTTGGTCGGCTCCCAGAGCCCGAGAAAGGCGAAACCCCAACCCCCCAGAAAACAAAGTGCGGTGCAATTCCATTCGACTCGAGGCTGCGCGCCTTTTCTAAAAAACTCCGAACATCAAACCCCCCCAAACAAATTGCCGCTTTTTTCTGGTGTCCCTTCCTTTCGCCCCAAAAACGGTGTCTACCAACAACGACCCACGGCTTGGTGCGCTGGGGCTTCCTTTCAGCCCGCCGAGAAGAAAAAAAAAAAAAAACGGGGCCCACAGAACCAAGCTTTGAAACCAAGCAGGGGGTGGGGGGTTCCATTGGAAGCCCAAAGCGTCTGAAACGAAGCCACGCCCCAACACCCCCAAGCAAACTGCGGATGCCTGAATTGTTTGTTCCTTCGAAGTTTTTTTGGGGCCGGGAGGGGGTGGGGCATCCCCAAGTAGCCTGTCTGGGGCCTGAGAGATCAGCGATGGGATTTGGCCCAGACCTTTCTCAAGTGGCCACCCTTGTCCATGTAGGCCCCTATCTTTTTTCAAAGTGGCCTACCGGTTTCCAAGCCCACGACTTCAGTTGACCAAAAAAGAAAGGCGTGGGGCTGCCAGCCACAAACCAAACATGGGATGGGCTCTGGACTCCAGGCCAAGGGTCGCTCCAAACCCCGAGCTTCCCGTGAAGACCATGCTGGAAACCGCAGCATTGACAGGCCCCTAAGCGGTCGGTCACCTTTTGCAGATGCTAATTGGAAAAAAACCTGTGGCTCCGAAAAGAGATACGGGGCCTTTGGGGTCACCCCAAAGAGCCAAGGAAATGAAAAACCCGAAGGTAACCCACCAAGTCACCAAGCTATCTAACTGCTGACGTTTGATTTGGGAAGATTCCAGAGGCCACTGAAGACACCTTCAAGAATCAGCGGTGCAAATCCCCAGTTCAACTGGCCATGAAAAAAAAAACACTCGCTGCTGTTTTTGGCGAGCTGCGGATCCGCCTTCCGCAGCTCCCGCATCTTGGTAGCGACCCACCTGGCAGAGACCAAGGAGGAGGGGCCTTACGTTTTGAGCATCTGGGCACCTTGGAGAGGTGATGTTCGACACCACCCGTTCTGTGAAGTGGTCCTTCTGTGGGTTGGAGCGGCTGGTCTTGTGGGGAGCTGGCAGGTTCTTGGCGGTTTGGAGCTTGGGGGGTGTCTCAACCAACAACAGTGCACTTTGCAAGGTGACGATAGTCTTCCAAAACCGGTCGAACGTGCACTTCCACGCTTGCTCCAGGATTTTGAAGGGAAAGGTTCGCTGGATCCCCATATTTTCACCCGAGGCACGCATTCTTCGCTTCGTCCTTTTCCTGGCAAGGAAAACCAGAAGCGATTTACCCAGTGGTGCTGGTTTAAACCTCACCCCCAAAGGGATCCCTCCATGATTTCCCGGGTGAATCGGGATTCCCTTGGCCACTCACAGAAAGCGGCAACCTGGAATCAAATCCCAATTGAGGGGTCCACGGCCGGCACACTGGAAATTTACTGGAAATGGTGGTTGTCCTGTTGGTGTCCCTTGCAAAAAAAAAGCACCTTGAACAAAAATGACACGCATAGGGGTGTTTCTCAAACTTGGGGGCCTCCCAAAACGGGCAGTGTCCTTTGGTCTCCCCTTTGACTACCAACCAATACACTTCTTCTTTTGTCGGAGCCTCCAGGAAAGAGCTCCACGCGTTTTTTCAGCAGCGAACAACTTGCTTCGGTTCCAGTCCGGTTGCAACAAGTTGTCGGTCTCAACTTGGGAAATCAAAGTGCAAACTGGTCGGAGTCCCTTTCAAGCCCAAAAACTGGTGGAACCCCCAAAAAGGGTGGTTTCGTGTTGGCTTCCCTTTGAAGGGCATGTTCGGAAATGACTGACCCACAACAGTTCATATCAAAGAACAGATTAGAGGGCTTTGAACCAAAGAATCGAAATTGTACTAATGTCTAGGGAAAACTCTGGAGCTAACCAGAAGGGAACAGCATGCGCATGCGTCTGTTTTTCAGGGACTCCGACAAATTATGCGGTCCTTTGGAGTTCCCTTCAGACCAACTTGAAAAGGGTACCCTCAAAAACAAACACCCACACACACACACACACCACACAAACACATTGACATGCACACATTTGGCAACATTGGGTGGCTTGAACCCCGGTTTTTGCGGGACATTTGGGTGGAGCCGTGGTTCTTTTGGGAGATCGGTCCTGCTTCCGCTTCCGATCTTTCTTTGCCTTCTTGTCATCGGAACTGGAGTCCGAGGACGATGAAGACGCCTTCTTCTTGCTTTTCTTACTTTTCCTTGGGGATGGGCTTTGAGGATATCAATATCAACACCCCCAAAGACGCCCTAGCAACTAAGAAACTCATAAGCCTGACTAAGACCTAACACCAACTCGAGCCAAACAATTGGGGGGTCTTGCCTGGTGGGGTCCGAAGCAAAACTCTCCTCACTCAAGCACCTAAACCTCTTGCTCGAACTTCTCCCAACAGGAACTTGGAAATTCCTCCCCCCCCCCCCGGCCCTCTCCCGTGTTTTGCTGTTAGATCTGGGTTGCCCCCCGCTCTCTTCATTAACAAATTGTAACATGGCAGATAAGTGCAGCCAATGGGCTTCTTCTCCTTCTTCTTCTTGTCCTTGTCCTTCTTCTTCTTTTCTTTCTTCTTCTTGTCCTGGTCGCAGCCGAGGTGTTCAGGTTTGGCCGACCTTCCTGCATATCATGTGAGCATCCGGAAACCTTTCTGACAAGAGTTCATTGGCAAAACAAAACAAAAAATGGGCTGTTTGGCCACATGAAACAAAGCTTGCCAACACAACCAAATATGCCTGAAGCAATCTTCGCGTTTTGAGGGTTGGAGCATGCTCAAAAGATATGCTCGATGGATCTTGGATTCTTTATTCTTCCTCTACAGTTATGGCAAAGCTCTGGGGCCAAGACATGCTTGAACTGCGTTGAGCCCTCTCTTGGTTCTTGGCAAACAAATGAGCCCAGGAATCTTCCGGTGATTCCCTGAGAACAGCATGGATCATGGTAACGTACAGGAAGTTCACGGGTGTTCTTCTTCACTTGCAGCGTTTTGGGAATTCGATGCATGCTGTCACGGTACCTGGTACGTTCTCGTCACTGCAGCCATCACAGAACCAGGCCTTCTCCTTCTTCTTTTTCTTCTTGTCCTTCCTTACATGCCGATCTGCGACATGTTGGAACCGTCCCAGCCCAAACCGGGCCCCCGAGTTGTGTGCAGGACTTGACACATGGCCTCTGCACCCTCCGGCTTGCGACCACTTCAGTGATGCCCCAGTGATGCTGGAGCCCTTTTGCCGACACAGCCGCTGAAAGTGGGAGACCGGTGGAAGGCAAACCAGTTCTTCGCTAGGACCCCGAGACTTGGAAGTGGAAGTGTTCTTTCCGGGGAAGTGGGGCCTCTCAGTGGGAGAGGGGAATGGAGAAGTGACATGTCAGGTCCCCGTCAGGGTTCCTAGGATACATCCAAATCCTCCTGCTTTACAAGAATGCGGATCTGGCATTGGGGTGTTTGAACTGGCCACACTTTCTCCGAGGACTCAATGCAGCAAAGCCTCTTCTCCTCGCTGTCCGATGAGCTGTCCGAGCTCGACATGAGCGCTTCGGCTGGAGCAACTAAAACGTGTCCCCCCAACGAAAGCGCACAGGCTCCCTTTTCAGACCCCATAAAACATCACTATGTCCTTATGGTGGTTGGGGTGACTCACCTTAGCCTGAAAACCGCCCCTGGTGTCGGGCTCTCTCAAAGCACGCAAAGTCAGAGGGGCAGCGGCACTTCCGACTGTTTCGCTGTTTCTGGTGGGGTTGAGCCATTGCGAACGACCCTGGGTAACTGTCTCCATGTGGGAAAGTCATGTTAAGGCGGTTTTCCCGAATGGTCATCCCATGTGACGGACCTTTTGATCCTCTCCCTTCCGCCCTGGAGCCCCATACAGCTTCGATCCTTCCTCCCCCCAGCCCCCGGATCCATGTCCCGTCCAAGGTGAAGAATGCGGGCCACCAATCCGTTTCGGGAAACGACAACAGCATATAAACCCTGGGAGACATGAATACCAGAGAAAGAAGGGTCCACTATAAACCGTCATTTTTCAAGAGGACCAGCCGCAGTCTTTTGAGGCCTTCATGACCCTTAGAGTAACGTCAACCCTCAAGGCGTCGGGGTCAGTGGTGGGTCAGTGGGTCAGTGGGTCTGTCAGGTGGGCGTACTCGGGGTTCCGAAACCCGAAGTGCGTCGGACAAATCTCGGTGAGTGTCCCTCGTTGCACCCTTCCTTGATGTTCCATTCTGCAAGCTAGCAAGTGGCCAGCCAAACGCGATGTAACCCATTTACCCTGCTTAAGGAGGCTTATGATTAAGTGGGTTTGGGTTACCAACAATCTACTAACTTGGCCGAACACTCAAGTTGCTACCAATTAGTCAGTCTCCATTCGCTTCGCAACCCCAGGGCAATCCCTGGGATTCGCTGACGGATCCGACCTCCAGCAACTGCACCTCCAGGTTGAAAAGGGACATGAAGGAACCCAAAAGAGCAAGAGGCAAAAGCACAAAACGGTTTGTCAAGTCTGGCCAAGGGAATCCGAGTCTCAGTATCCAGTCCCTGGTCAACCTTGCGACTTTTTTCGTGCCGAGCAAACGTCTGACCGGGGGGGTTAAACATGGATAAATAAAATCAGCGCTTGGAATGCTGGCAGGTTTCAATGGCTTTGTTTGGTTTCACAGTGGAATGCAGATCAGAAAAGGCAACCGTGCCCAGTGATTTCCCATTGGGGCACGTGGCAAAATAGGGGGACTCCCAAAAAGGATGGCTGTATTTTTGGTTTCCCGTTTGAACCAACCTTTAAAGGGTATCCAAAAGTCACACGCCCATAGGAACAAAAAGGACCCCTTTTGAGTGCTTGTTGTTGAAACGAAAACTCACCCGAAAGGAAGCACACGTGGTTAATCCAGTGGCCAACTGGATCAATCATCTAGGTGAGTCAAAACATCAACCTGAAATAAGGGATCTGCCAATCCCCCAAATAACCTTCATCAAATAGCATGTTATTGCTTCTTTTTGGGGCCGGGCGGGGTGGAGTTTGTATTATATCTCCTCCTAAGTGGATTGCTCCAGAAAAGCAAAACGAGTTGCTTTGTTTACCACCAAAATGGCCTTCCCACGAAGTACAATGTCCAGAAACTCCCAAAAAAGCAACATCCCCTTTTGGTGTCCTTAAAACACATCAAATTACAGTACGTGCTATTTTCTTGCTGGTGCTCAGTAGGGAATGACCGAGTCCGGGTGTTGGGAATGAACCTGGTGATTCCCTTCAAGGAAAGCATAGGGGATGGCTAGGTGTCCTTCCCTCATTCCCTGCTGAGCACCTGCAAGTCTAACACTCAGCCTGAGAAGTGCGGCAGGGTCTCGCGCTCTGTTTCGCTCTGCACTGCTTTGCCCAGGTTTCACTGGGAGGCGGAACTTCTGGCGCTCGGCTCATGTTTCGAGCCTTCAGCCTTCAGAGGGTTGGGCCGGTTGCTCAACAGCTTTCAACCTTGATTTCATTTCCCCTTTTTAACAACCACCTTTGGGTTTCCCTTTAACTATCTCAGCTTTCGCTCCCCCAGCCACAACAAGCAATATGGGCGTGCCTTTGTTTGAGACTCGGTACTGAAAGTTTTGAGGGTCCACTTTGAGACAAACCCGTATGTTTGACGCTGGTCATCTAGTGAACCATGAGATCCCAGTTCAAAGCCGGTGATCTGTGATGTCAAGTGGTATTCCCAAAACACCCCGGTTTTCCACAACCATGGGTCTGTGTTTGTCCGTTCGTGGTCATGGTTCCGTGAAATAGGAACAAAACGGAACTCTTTTCCTGGTTGTCCAAAAAAATATGGTAAGGAACTGAATACCATACCTACAAACCCCAGCAAGCGGATGTATTGACCGTAGCTCACTTGCTTACACCATGGTGTCACTCTTTGCGCCCTTCCAAGATGAGCCAATCAAAACCCGGTACTACAAAAGTCTAGCCAATGTGTAAAGAAATCGAGAGGGCAGGCGCCTCTATTTGTGGCTTCACTTGCGTGTGATTTTTTGGAGTGTACCCCCTTTGGTGGATTTAAAGGGGAAACCAAAGGGAAAACCGAAATCCATTCCAGGGGTCCCCTAAAAAATCAGACGCAGGGTTCTGGTCGTTCCCTTGCCCAACCCTTCAAACTTTGAACCCTCCGCTCCTTTGGAGCGGCGGGCCCGTTCGGTTCAAAACGAACCTCCGGACCGAAACGCCCGAAGCCGAAGTTGGTGCCGGGACTTGGTACGAAGCCAGAGACAAAGGGAAAGAGCAGCTAAGCCAACACCAGACGGGAAGCGGTTGCCTCGAATACAAACACTGGAGCAAAGAAGTCAGCAAGACAAGCCAGAGAAATAGGGGCCACAAGCGCCCGGGTCGATCCGCTCGCTAGAAAAATCATACTGCCATCCCTGGCCACCAAGTCCGATCCATGCCAGAGGGCCTTGACTTGGGTCAGGGATCCCTGGCTGCAAGCGCTCGAAGCTATACATGGGGCTTCCTTTAGCCCCCAAAGGGTTGTTCTTTGGATGTTCGGCTTAAAAGCAAATGGAAATGGCGTTCTGGAATTCAGGTTTCCAATTTTGAATCCAGCCAAAACAGGGTGCAACTCTGTCCTCAGAAAGTTGGGTGTGTCTGATTGTGAAACCAAAGGAGAACGGCCACCGCTAAAAAGAGGCACCCAATTGTTGCTTTTTACCATTGGATGATCCCCTAGTGACCCTTCAGCTGGGGTGAAATCGCAAGTGCCCCAAAGGTGAGGCCGAGCTTAGAAGGCAATTGATGTTTAACCCCCACACCCTCCTTCCCCGCTGGTTTCCTGCAAAGTCCGCTTGACCTTCTCGGTTTGGTGTCCCCTTCCCCGATACAAAGCCATCCCAAGCGGTTCCGGAACCGAGAAAACAAGTCACAAAAGTGCCCTCTGAGCACCGAATGGTTTCTGGCAACCGTACTGGACTCGGAAGAAGGAGCACAAAGGGGTAGACCTCGTCGAGCTTCTAGTTGCCGGTAAGCAGAAATCAGATCTATGATCTGTAGTATCTTGTCCAAAGTTGAACGTGGAGCCTGGGCAAATCACGGACCCCCAAATCGTGGACCCCAAAACAAGCACCCAGTGCTTCCAGTTACCAAAAAAAAGCTGGTAAGGGGAAACCAAATTAGAAGCCGAGAGGGAAAAAAAGGCGCCTGGTGACCTGGGGTCTCCTCCAAAACGGAAACCGAAAACTCCCAGGTTCACAGGTAACCACTAAACCCAGCCATTGGCAACTAAAAACCTAAGGAACCGGAGGCCTGGAAGCTACCAGTGGCCGACAGCGCGAAAGCGCCATCACTCGCAATGGCCAACCGAGGCCTCAGCGGCGAAAAACTGGTAGGGTGAGTCATGTCATATATCCAAATATCAGGAAGGCGACTCACAGGCACACACCCTAAAAAAACAACAACAGCAAAACAGAAAGGAAAACACACAGTCAAGCAAGCAAACAAACCGAAAACATGCTGATGCCTTTTGTGGCCTTCTGTTTCTTCATTGTGCCCCCGTGGGACAAACCTCCAACCATTCTGTGGGACCCTTTGGGCAGGGGCGTTGTGCTGGTTGAAAAGGGAACATGGAGGCAAACCAAAAGGCACCAGGTTAAGAAGGTAGGCCTGTGTTCTATTTTCTGTTAAGTCAGCAGCAAAGTGGCAAAATATATGCTAACTCTACGTGTTTGTTTTGTTGGTGGATGCTAGACCCCTTACAATTTTTGAGCACCGCCTTGCCTTTTTTTGCGTGGCATGGGTCATGTTTCAAAAAATGAAAAGCCCAATTCGATCAAGCCAGACAAGAATTGGGAAAGAACCTGAAAAATGAAGTTAGCTCCTGGCAAATTGAAGGTGTTCATTCCCTGCATTGTTAATTTGGAATCTAAACCAGGGCCTGGGCGGGTTCCCAACAAACCGTTCTTTGTCTTGGTTGTCCAGCCGGGGACCCCCCAACATGCTCCTCTGTACTTCCCGGCCGGCCTAACGCTTGCTGTTTGGTAAGAACAACAACACGTATTCCCCACGCGTGCACTCGCTTCCTGAGCGGATTTATGGAAGCGAGCTCAAACACCCCGAAGTAAAAAGCAGCCACCCCAAAAAGAGCAAAACCCTAACTAGGAGGCGATTTCAAAGCACGCAAAAGCAAGCAAGTGCTACACCGCGGGCTGGATCTGCGCACAGCCACCGTCAGCTACCAGGGCATGTTGATCAAGCAAACACAACAGCAAGCTCAGTTGATCAACTTCGGGACTTTCGCTTCTCACGCTGTCCCCAGCCCTTGCGAGCGCAAACACACACACACACACACACACACACACACACACACACACACACACACACACACACACACACACACACACGCACGCACGCACGCACGCACGCACGCACGCACGCACACGCACGCACGCACGCACGCACGGACGCACGGACGCACGGAACGGACGCACACGGACGCACGGACGCACGGACGCACGGACGCACGGACGCACGGACGCACGGACTCACGGACGCACGGACGCACGGACGCACGGACGCACGGACGCACGCACGGACGCACGCACGCACGCACGCATGCACCCACGCATGCATGCACGCAAGCGCGCGAGCAAGCACGCGCACGCGCACGCGCACGTGCACGCGCACTCACGCCCACAAACACAAACACAAACACAACCACAAACACAAACACAAACACAACACAAGCACAAACACAAACCCAAATACGAAGCACCAAACAACAAACACCAAACACCAAACACAAAACACAAAAACAAACACAAACCCAAACACAAACACAAACCCAAACACAAACACAAACACCAAATACCAAACACCAACACAAGCACAAGCCAAGCACCAGCACAAGCACAAACACAAACACAAACACAAACACAACACAACCAAACACAAACACAAACACGAACACACCCCCAAACACGAAGCACCAAACACCAAACACCAAACACAAAACACAAACACAAGCACAAGCACAAGCACAAGCAAAAGCAAGAGCACACACACACACACACCTTCGCACGCACCCGGCAACCCACACAAGCACACCCTTACAAGCACAACCACCGTCGTAGTCCGGCTGGCCCGGCCGCCTGCCACGCACACGTGCGAACACACAGGCCAATACAAGCCATGGTTGCCGGGAAATGTAGTGAATCTATGCCATGTCAGCCAGGAGCAGGCTGCGGCTTTTCAGGCTGTGTTCGCCAGCCGCACACTGACCTTCGGTGGCACGCGCCGCCCCAGAGGTCCGTCTACACCCAGGGGTCCTAGGAACCGTCGTCCCATCGCTAGCGCTGGCAGCGGGCATCGGGGCTCAAGCAGGGCAGCCTAAGAACCCCAAACACCCTGCTCCGCTACCAATTTGGGAGCGAGCTCAAACACCCAAGTAAAAAACAACCACCCCAAAGCACGCAAAAACAAACAACTTTGCTCTCGTTCAACACTGAACATGAGCAGGATCAGAGCAACTCAAGTTAACAAAGTAACCAAAACAAACCCAAACAAAAAACATGATTCGACAGCAGGGAATTTTCAAACACGTTGAAGTCCAACTGCTTTTCAAACTTCGTAACTTGTAGGGAATTATAAATAAAGGTTCAAGCTCCAACCAAAGCGCAGACCCAAGCTACCCGGGGCTTCGGGGCTTCGGTTGGAGGGCATTCAAGCGCCGGGCGTGGGAATGCACGGAGAGCTCGTCCTCAGGCTGCAGCGCCTGGACTCGGTGGGCTGCTCATCCTCTGATCCCATGGGCCCAACGAAGCCGGGTGTTCAACAGAGTCTTGCTGCTGCGAGAGATGCAGGGAATGACAAATGGAAAATGACCGGAAAAAAAAAGAAGGAGAAAAAAAAAAACTATGGTGATGGTTGTTAGGGAATCCCGCAGCGGTACATTCCCACATCCGCTGCTGAGCACCAGCAAGAAATACTTGTAGCCTCTTGGTTGCCCTGCTACTTCGCACCCACAATCCTCACAAGCCCTCAAGGTGTCGGAAACGCCGGCCTCTTGGTACAGGGAGGGCCCCAGCGAGGCCTGGCGAAGCCGTCGGATTTGGCGAGTGCGATGGACAGGCTTCGTTTTTGGGGCTCTCAAAATATCGGCCCACAATGATTGGCTTTCTTTCGATTCCCCCGCCAAAACGCCAAAAAGGGGTCCTCTATTTTGATAACCACTCCTTGGAGAAACACTCATTCGGGGTATCCAGGGTAGATGCAAAGCAGCGGTATTCGATCCATGCAGGGATGGGAATCGAGTCGTGAGCTAAAGTCTCGCAAGGGGCCTCAAACATGGAACTGGCTTGCCCTTTTCCAGATAAGTTATCTACAGTTTATAAGTGTGGAGGTGAGATATGTTTACTGTTATGGGGATGTACCCTCCTCCTCAGCTCCCAGAAACCCAGCGAAACTTGCTCTTGCGCTGCCTAACGTTTTTCCCATCGTTCGCGCCCAGGAATAGGCCGAAGTCTGCTGGAGAAACCCAGTGATTCGCCATTCGCATTCTCTGTCTTTTCTCTTCACGCGCGCCAACCGAAAGGGGGTTCCTACCAACCAAAACTATGATTGCCCCTCCCCAGGGCGAGACTCCTTGGCCTGATTTCTAGTCTGGACCAACAAGACATGCTAAGTCCCGCCTTGGAAGCGCTTTCAAGGCGTGCTGTCCCAAGGCGCTCGACCCAAAAGTGTTTCTTGCTCCGGTGCTCATGAACTTCATGGACACCCCCCAACCGTTTGGGGGATGACAGAGAAAAACAACGAAACGGCTTGGCCACTCCACCCCCCCCCCCACAGCGGCAACGTGCCTTTCTGGAAGGCTCTGAGCCAGAATCCTCGCAGAGAAGCGGTGTCTACATTCTATGTTTCTTTTCCACACCCTGCTGAAAAATTAGCCCATTGTGCACCATCTCCATATACGAATTATTCCCCTAGTGCTGGTATACTTCATTCCCTTGGCACTGCGCCCGAGTCTCGCACGCGCTCCACACAGTTTAGGTGCAAGTCTTTTGACCCTTGACCCCGACCTGCTTTATGTGTTGTTTACCTGTCTTTTTTCGAAAAACCGAAAAAGAGGATATGAAGAAGAGCACGCCTGAAAGGGTGCCGGTTTCAAAACTCCGTAGGTGAGCCTGGTCTTGGCGCAAGCCAGATTCTTGAGCCCGGCCGTGGCAGATTGGTCATGGTGCTAATGGGGAATGCTTACGTCACTTCCTGAGTGGTCAAACAAATCCAAACTGTTTGTTCACGACTAACGTGGTCTTCCCAAAAAGTTTGAAGTCCAAGAACTCAGGAAGTGAGTTACCCTGGGCCACATTTGGGATACAGAAATACGTTCAGATTAGGTTTCATATTCAGTCTGCCGCACAAAACTGAAATAGTTTAGGAGACCCCAGTTACAATGGTTGCCGGAATTCGTCATGCGGTCCAGGACCAGGTGGATAGCCATCTCTGTCAACCCATTCGGGCATGTGTCAAAATAGGAGGAAACCCTGAAAAATATTGCTTACCGTTGGTTTCCCTTGAAATCAAAGGAAAAGCGCATCCTTCCAGAAAACACACGCCCATGTGCACAAACACCCCTCGACTGAGGTTGGCGCCCCCTCGTCTTCCTGCACCTTGGCCTCCGCCAAACACGAAGACGAAACGCCGAAGGACAAGAAAAGTGGTTGCACACTTGTTCCCCCAAGAGGTCGTTTGGGGGCTGATCAAAAGGTCCTTTACGTGGGGTGACCATTCGGGAAACCACACGCAAAGATGACTTTCACCCCCAAAATGGGAAAAGTGACCATGGTCATTTTGGAGCCAGGAGTCCAACAGCGAAAATGCAGGGAACCGTATCTTGGCCCGCAAAAAAGGGGTACCTGGACCCTCGTCCCTCCCGAACTGACGAGCAACTGCCAAAACTCACATGGGTTCTGACAAATGGGCCACATTTGGGGAGTTACAACGTTCAGGGTTCGTTGAGCTGGAAACCAACGAGAAAGCGGACCCCGTTTCAGGGGCTCTTGTCAACGCCACATCTTCGAACCTGGAGACACGTCTCTGCCTGTTCCGCGAAACCTCCCTGGGGTCCCTGCAGCCTGAAGCTCCCCGATGGCTTACTCGAACCAAGGCGAGATGGGGGTCGGTCTTTTTTAGGGGAGCCCAAAAAATGGCTCCTATGGGCGTCCCTCTAAACCACCGAAAAAGGGGTACCCTCCAAAAGTGTTCAGAGTACCCCACAATCATATTTTAATGATTTAGGCCCTATGACAGCGCCTGAAAGAGGGAACCCACCCCCCAACCAACTGACTTCCGGCCTTCTCTCGCTGGGGGTGGTCTTTATAAACTATTCAGTATCTGTCCCTTTCAAACATCTCCAAGCAAAACAGGCATGTTCAAGGGCTCCGGTTGGATCGCGCGTCGCTGTGAAAAGTGTGCAGAGACGAGAAATGCTCGCATTTCCTGAAACCGAGCTGCTTTGGCCCAGAGTCCCTCTTACTTAACACCCAGGACATGTTGATGAGCCAAATACTAGGTTGCTCCCTCCTGGAGCAAAGGGTCGTTTAGACCTTCCAGGGATCGATCAACTCTTCCATTTGCTTAAGCCCACGGAAAGGAATACAAATGTTTCCGGTAGTGATAGATTCCCTTTAAAACCAACAAGTGAAAATATAACATACTCTTAAGCGAATGGATGAACTCCTTGTTTACACATGTTTAACCCACCTGCGTTCAAACAGCTGTCTTTCGTCTTTTAAACGGGGCCAGGTCATTTTGTCACTGCCCCACTGGTTCGCCTGCGGTCTGTGCTCTTCCGTGTCCGCGCAGACCTGCGGTCTTGGCTAACCCGGAAATGCCAGCCGGCTAGCCCAAATCAATGGACCTGGTATGTCGTGCTCCAATCTATCAAATGCCATACTCGCCTTTGAGACCCCGGGAAGGCAATTTGGGGCAATGGAAACTTTGGACCCATATCAGACCCAGGTGTATGGTCAAAACTCGGAACATCTGGCCATGGTGGTTCAACCCGAGTCACGGTCAAAACTGGGCCCCCTTTTTTGGGTGTAACTTTCACGATAGGACATATGAATCGTGGTTGTCTAGCTTCCTATGGGGGCTATGACCACAGCGAAAGGGCTTTCTTGGCTGTGTCACGTGTGGGCCGTCCTGGCTTCCAACAACCTAAGGGCTAAGTATGGATCCAAGCGGTTCCTACACAGTTCCTGCTGGAGGAGCGCACACACACACACACACATCTGCACAGGCTGCAATATCCCCCTGCAAATCCAGTCTGTCCCACACAAGGGAAAATGGAACTATAAATGGAACTCCCTATCAGCCTTGGATAAGAACAGCCCGAGCCAGTGCTTCCAGTTACCATAGTTGGCAACCAAAAAAGTCCACGACAAATCTTGAGGTAGGCCTTGGTTGGCAAATGGCAAGCGCCTGCCACGTGGTTTTGACCCCGGATCAATAACCCCCTTGATTCATAGGGTGTCCCTTCTTCGGTGGGAGTCCGGATCACTTCCCCACACCCGAGGGAATTGGATTTCAGAGCTTCCCTGCTTCGGAGGTCTGGTAGTCCTCGGGCTCCAGTGCCTCGCGAAGGTACCCCTTTTGTGGGTGAGGTAAATGGGTTCCATGAGTCGACTCAGGAGCACTTTCTCAGGGCTTTGCCCCAGAGTAGGCTTAAACCCAACATGGCCCCTTTCGGAAATCCACCAGGATGCTTTGCGTTTCGGGGAGCCCCGCTAACCCAGAGCTAGTATCAGAGAGGGTCGATGTCGGCGCTCAGAGGGAGGGATCGGACGTGGAAAAATCCTGGAAGCAACTGTATCGCCAAGAAACATCCAACATCTCTTTTGATCTGACTTGCTGATGCTCAGGGAATGAGAAATAGAATGAGCCCTAAGAAAACCCATCCAACTGGTGGTTTTGTAGGGAATCCCCTTCCGGTTCATTCCCAACACCTGGAAGGAAGGTCATTCCATACCCATCGCACCAGCAAGCTGATGACAATTCTTAGGGCGAAACTCGCACAACCCAACCTATTGGGCACCTGCTCACTTGCAACCGAAACCCCACTAAACCAACCTTTCTGATGAGAAGTCTAGTTGGCGTTTCCCGTAGGCCGCACTACGTGAGTGACCAGATACTAAAACGGCAGAAGGTCCACATGAACATAAGCAGGGTCATCCTTGACCATGTGAAAGTGCCAGGGCCGCCTGCACGTTGACCCCCCTCGAATGGGATACAGAGCGCATCTGCGACGCTCAAAGGATTTGCCATCTGTGCGCTCTGCCAACCGCAACCTGCCAAAACAAAAACACAGAGGACCTGGAAATGGAGAAAGATTCACCTCTTGGAGCCTTGACTACATATGGACCAGGGAAACCACAAGGTCAACAGGTCGGCTTTGGGCCAGTCGGCAAGTTCCAAGCATCCGGCCCAAAATAGCATTTGCAAACCCCAGGCACTGTGCCCCAGGCACACTCGGAGGTTGTGACTCCACTTGCTCCGAGCTGGGCACAGAATCGTGCGTGCTGTTTGAGCCGTTGCACGCGGCGAGCCCTGCAGACAGTGCGTTCCACGTCTTGCTCGAGCGCGACTCAAGTGCTATGAGTTCCCGAGGCTGGCCATCGTGCCCCTTCGATATTTTAGCGAAGATCAAAATTGATAAAGCTGGAGAATCGCAATTGGGAGCTGGCGTCTGTTAGGGCCCACAGAAGTGTAGAATTGTTAAACTGTAAAGCGTGAAAGGGAAACATCAACCTTAAAGCCAAGCCACATGGTACATGTAAAACCCTTTGAAACAGCTGGTGGAGGTGGTTTTCAATTCCTCCAAAGTGTATCCTTGAAGGAACCCTGCCCAACAGCTGCTTGGACAGCGCTTGGGGTTTAGATGGGGTTTTAGCAGTCGTTGGGCGGTCCACTCTGAAAAGCCCAAGTGCGTTGCACCCTGTCAGAACTAAACGTATCACCCCTTGTGGGGAGACTCAGTCCGATGTTGGTGTTCCCAAAAGGTGTGTCTCATTTTCTCACTGCCACACCCCATGATCATTCATAATGTTTGCAACTCCCCCCAAAAGGAAACACACTGAGGGCGGCTCGTTTTGGTTTCCCCAAGGTGAGTCAGGGCACAGAAGAAAAAAAAATCCGCCGACACCACCCCTGAGTGCCTCCTGGTACAGAGAGGGCCCCAGGGAGGCCTGGCCCGGTGTTCCTTTGGACCCTGGTTCGACCCAAGCGCCCAAGTGAAAAACGGGGTGGAAATTCCGGGTAGGTGGGGGGTGTGCGCGTGGGTGTGTGTGTGTGTGTTGGTTTTCAAGGTGAAACCTTTGAAGATTGGCAAGGGAACCATCTTGGGGATCCCGATATGGTCCTGTCCCTCTCTTTTTAGGGACGTCCAAAATCGTGGTTTTTCTCTATCCACAGCTCCAAAAACGACACCCCCATATGCCAAAAGTGGGCGGAGCTCTTCCACGCTGGGAGACCCATAAGCTTCAAAGGCAGTATGGGGGCCCAACAATATTCCGTTCGGCCCCAAAATGACCATGGGTAACTTGTCCATTTAGTGGTGGAAGTCGCCATCTTTTTTGGTGGTTGCCCGAATGGTCACCCCATGTATCACGGACCTTTTGATCAACCCCCATATACCCCTTGAAATGTGGTATATAACATATCTCCAAAAATCCCATCGAACATTCCCTGGAGGCAACAACTCGGAGTGCGCTTTTGGCCACACCTCTGTGGATTCGGGTCAAGCCAGTGGAAATTTGGTCGCGCGAGCGCGAGCCGAGGGGAAGCTGTGGCTGCGCAGCAGCAGTTTTGCCCGCGAAAAGCTTATAGACTACTTGCAGATGAGTGGGAAACTAGTACACATTTTTCAAAAGGCACGTTGGAGATCCAGCAAAAAGGCGTTCAAGTGGCTAGTCTTCCTGTTGAACCCAAAACCTTGTCCTTCCCTACCGACTTTTACATGCATCAGATCGAACGCGGAACCCCTTTGTACCTGGGCCGGGGTTGAAACTTCAAAACCCATACAGTGACTCCATTCCCCTGATTTTGTAGGTAACCAAGGGAACCACCTGTAAAACGCAATAGAACATGGAGAAGGGTATCTAGTATAAGGGCAGCCGGATCTGGGCTAAACAACAAACCGGCACTTCCGAATATTGACCCCGTATTCACAAAAAAGGGTTGTCCCTGTCAAGAAGGGCACTCCGCGCTTGTGTTGGGGGGGACTTCTACTTAAATCCGGGGTCGACATGGGTGTGGTTGTCTTTCCTTGGGGTCGAATACGAAGTGAGCTTTTGGCTCCATGGTTTTCGGAGGGAACCCTGCCCCTGTCGAAAGCATTTGTCCAGCCCCTTTGTGCTTCAGAGGACTTGTCCAATTCATGCCAAGGAGAATGTCTTCACGACAGAATCCAGACTAAGCCATGCACACTAGGAAGTCGCGAACTGTATGACCAGGAGTACGTACGCGTTGTCTTCAGCGAATCGGGCGACGAGCCCTAGCTGTAGAAACATATACAAATCCGCGCTGAATGAAGTTGGAGAGGCTGCCCGCAGTCAAGGCAATTATAATTGCCTGACCAATGGTCATGCCAGCCTGGGCAGTGAAATCCGACTGGTCCACATAGATCCATATGTCACGTTGGATGACCCGGTGAAAAATATTCCATTGAACAAAACTATGCGGGGTTGATGTACATGGCATTCTCAAAATAGCGGATCCCCTATTTTGAGAAGCAGCCCCAAATTCCTCAGTCAGGAGGCCTTTTCAACCTAAGATGGAGAATCCTGTGGAGAGGGTATGCTGTATGCCCCACGAGAAACAAACAGCTCTGGGCAAAATTCAGCTATGCACTGAACAAACGTATAGCCCCCAATTCAAAACAATCGATCACCCCAACTTTCAAAGGACCAAGAACTGTCAAATCGGATGATTAAAGCACATGAACCCATTTGTTAGAACCCACACGCAACTGTGGGTGTGTCTTTTCTAATGGGCCTTTTTGAGGTTGGTTTAAAAGGAAAGCGAGGGGGAGAAACCATGCTTTTGGGGGATCCCCTGCTTTGAGACAATGCGGATGCTACAAAGCTGTCTGAATTCGCTTCTTACCCCTTCAAAGGTCCCGTGACAAATGTTCGCTTTTTTTCTTTCTCGGGCGAGGTGCGAGGTGATTCCACTGCGGGTATCTGCCGCGCCTTTCTGGAAGGGGGCTCGTATTCGCCGTCGGAATCCTGGCACAGACTCAAAGAATCTGCAGATTCTGTCTCCATTCACCGGTCTCAGTTACAAATATGTCCCCAAGAGGACGTAGGAGATTGCACCAAGCTGAAACTAGATGACACAATACCCTTTATGTGGATAAGAAAAAACCGAAATGGGGGCATTGTGCCATCTACTCTAATCCAACTGTGAATGAGTCCCCTGGTTGTTGACATCTGGAGCTCCTCTGCCCTCTGGTCCCTCTGCCCTCTCCCTCCCATCTGTATATCGGGAAACTAAATGACCGAACTCAGCAGGGCTCTGGACCCGCTTCAGAGTACAGTTTGCACCATCTCACCATGCGTGTACTTCATCTTCCGCATCACTTACAGCCACATCTACCAGGGAAAAGGTGCCATCCGTTTTTCACCTGGCTGGAATTGATGGCTGGGTTCCTCTTTTCGTCACTGCCACCCATGACGGAAAAAACATGAGGAGAGCTGAGGGACTCCCGTCTGCCGCATCCCAAAGACATCATCCCCTCAAAACATGGCACAGGCTCAGACATGGCCGAAAGTCCAGTAAAGAACTCTCGTGAAGATGAACCATGAACCCCCCCCCAAAAAAAAAAAGAAAAACAACACGGGCAAACAAATATCATGCCCCGTGAACTTCTTGGGTCTCCACGGTGAGTCCGTGCACATGGCCGCAATTGAAAATTTGCGCCGTCGCCCGCCGAAATGGTGACTCCGTGGTATGGCAAAACTAAAGGCGAGAAACCGGCTTAGAAGCTCCCCCACTCCGAAAAGCGAAGCTCCCTCCGTTTGAAACAGAAAGGTCAGAATTGCTTGGAGCAAGTCACACGAGGATATTTTCAAGGGCGACGCCCGTAAAAATTGGGAAGCGAGAACCCGATCTGCAACATGCAAAGCGAGTCTCAAACCCTTGGTTCTTTGCTAGTCCCTTGCTGGACAAGAATCCCTCTTCAGAGTCTAAGGGCATGGGAACCTGCAAGAAATCTGAAACAAGGACCCCCTCTAACAAGCATTCAGCCCCATTCTGGCTCCGTAAGATGGCTTCCTTCTGGGGGTATATACCCTTTAAATAGTTGCAATGCAGTGGTTTGTATCCCATGTATCCCATGCCCCTGATTATTCTTGGTAGACATAGTAGACATAGTAGACAATCTGCAATTTTTACAATAAGTCCAAAGCCAGGAAGTAAGCGATCTTTATCATGGTGAGCTCGTTTTACTCCTAGGTGAGCTCGCCATAAACTATGCAGATATAGTGGGTCGAGGACACTGAAGCGTGTCGCTATTGCGGCTACCCCCCCTCCCCCCCGCGGTCTGCAGTCAGAAACCGAAAGGGAAACTAAGTAGGTTGATCGTGCATTCCACTTGTCTTTCCCCGACTAGTCACTCCATTTCTTTCGCAGGCTTTTGCCCGCCGGAAGAGCAGTCCCTCCACATGTAAAGACTGGATGAAGCCCATGTTCGTGTGTCTTTTTGTTGAGGGTCCCCCCCCCCCGCCCATTTTTGGGGGTCCGAATCCACAACTTGATGTCTTCAAGGCAAACGCCCTCCTGGCCCCTGCCTTAGAGGCCCGACCCCTGCCTCGGGCTGGTCTGGAGCCGGGGCCTCCGGGCTCTGCTTTTCGTTGGAGGCCCCACTTTCTTGGGGCTGATGTTTCAAACGGACACCGAACGGAAATCAAACGGAAACCACCGGGAAACCACACTGGGAAACCAAGGGAAGCCAAAGGGAAGCCTAGCATTCTGGGAAGGGTCCCATAGTTTGAGAGGCACCTCGCGATGGCCATGGTCAAAGCATTCAGTAGCTTCGCTTCTGGTCAGTACATGAGCCAAACATGGGCGCTGAGATCGTGACATCAAATCAAACCTCTGTGACCTTGCGATAGATTGGCCTAGAGGCCCATGGTCACAACTTCAAATCTGGTGACGTGGTCATCAGAACCCTTCAGGCTCTGGTGCATCTGGGGTGGCTTTTGCCCAGTGGGCACCTCTACGATGGTGTGAACTTCCGGGCATGACTATCCATCTCACCTCGAGTACAGAAACCGATCTCTAACGTGGCCATATGGCCCATGATTGATAGCCCTTTCCCTAGTGGGCAACCCGAATCAAAACTAAACGGAACTGCGATATGCTGAATCATACTCGAAACCGAAAGGGCAAAGTGGCCAACCTCTAAACAACCGAAAGTGCAGTTCCTGCCGCACCTATTTGGAGAAACCGAGCATTTTGGGGTGTACAAACAAGCACCGGTCATACCCGCAAATGAGTGGTCTCCCTTGGAATTCCTTTAAAAGTATCCCATGGAAGCACCTTCGAAAACGGATACATACCAACGTGTTCTCCAGCATAGTTGCGGAAAGCCAAACACCCATTTTGAGGGTCCAAGGCAATGAACCTCCAATTTCCAGTGGGTTATCATGTGCCTACTGCTTCAAGTTGGATGCTCACCAACAGATCGACACTCAAATCTCAGCGGTCAGTCAATATGGTGTTCATGGGGTTGCTTCCCCACTATTTCCAACCAACTTTCTTTTCAAAAACCAGCCGTTTTCTCTGGGTTTCCGGAGGTGTTCTAGAAAGAAGGATCCCTGGAAAGAATGGGGAAGGTACCCTAGAGATTCGGGTCCTGTGCCCCTCCCAAACCACCCAGTTGACATCTGGAAATTTCTCCCATCTGGAGTCGACTGGATCCGGAGTACTGGAGACTGCACGACTCTTGGTCAACCCTATCAGGCATAGTAGGGAGCACACCTCCCCTTTGCTCCCTTTTTTGTTGGGTGAAAAAATGAATCATCCCTCCTGCTCATGTGCATTTCGTACAGCCAAAAACCAGGCCAGGTATTGGATTGGGTCCCTTTCTTGTCCAAGCACACGCCCTGCCCCTACTTCACAAGGCTTCCAAACCGGTACCCATCTAGTAAGTCAAACGAAATCATAAGATAAAACCTCCAAGACAAAACGTTGGCTATGGGCTCAAGGACTGCTAGTATTCCAATCATGGAACATGGCTTTTCAAGCACAGCCAACTCAAATTTATTGGGCCTCTATATTACCTACTCTTGTGGCAACTGAAAGCACGTAAGGAACGCTTAGGTGCATGCCCGAACCGCACACCAGTTCGGCGAGGGTGACCCACGGGACTGACCACGTCAGTCTCAAAATCAGATGTCCAAATCGTTGGCGCCCTTTTTTTCACTTCCTGAGTGGATTGGCCAAAAACGTTAACCAAACTGCTTATTTACCCAAATGGTCCAAACCCAAAAAGATGAAAGTCCAGGAACCCAGGCGGTGAGTTCCAGGTACAGTTCACCGAAACAAACACCCAGGGTTTCGGCCGAAATGTCAAAAGACTGAAATAGAATGAGAAGCCCAGACCAACTCGGAACTCTGACTTTGACACTGAAAATGATGGTCCACTGCATCCGTACAGACACCCTAAAATATGTTCAAGTAAATGGATTCAAGCAATGAGACCCGTTTGTCATGTAAGCTTGGGGGCTCTGGTGGTAACTTCCGCCGTCTCTGCAGATCTTCTTCCAGAAAACCCAAGGCCCGAGAAAAGGGCGGGTTCAAGAACGAGGTTTGAAGCGACTGGAAATGGAACTCACTCACCCCCTAGCTAGGCGGGGGGGGGGGGATTTGGGAGCCTCTTGCGCCTAAAAACGCACCCAATCTGAGCTGCCACACGGCATAGGTGTCGCTGAGGTCATCGTCATCGATCGCCTCCGAATCGATGCGCCAATGAGCCGCTTCTTTGGGTTTGGTGAACATTTACCAATTTGTTTGGATTCAGACCCAAACAAAAAATACAGTGGTTTGCTTTCCGCGTCCCTTTAAACCAAACCCAGGTATGGATGTGTTGCAAGTACTCATGTACTCCCTCTGCACCTTGCATGCCAAGATGCCTTTTGAGATTGCACCCCCATTCACAGGCTCCACGATAAAAACCTCTTGGCCTTTTGTCGGAATTGCCGGACTTCTGCGAGGCGCAGCTCTTGGGTGTCTATGGTGTCTCACAGGATCGCAGGAGCGTGTCTCCCCAAACCAGATAACAGAGGATCGTATCAAAGACGGGACACTGGAATCTTGATTTGGATATGAGTCTAAAGTGCTCTTGCCAACGCCGTGGACATCACCGAACAGGCATAAATGTCCGCCAACCATTCTAGACAGTCTTCCCCATTAAACAATACTTGAGTGAAGGAATGCGTCTTATTCTTATGAAAAACCGTGGGAAGGTCAAATATCACACCCCTTTGATTTGTTTTTAATAAAAGGCTTCCCAGGATCCAAAATCGCCGCACATACCTCGTTGCAACACGTTGTGTTGACCTTTAAGAAGCGCAACGTTTGCCTGGCCAGTGTATCCCAAAGCCTTGAGGATGCTCTTTTCGGGTGGTGAAAACCAAGAGCCTTTGTCAACTGGAGTCGCAAGCGGACGCCGTCGCCCAAAAGTCAAAACAAAGACGTCCAATTTGTGTGCGGTAACTTCCCCTTGTAGGATATGCGTCTGAATTAATCTAGCCTCAAAGACGTGCTACCTTGAAGAGTCTTAAGGGAGCCAAACGGAAAACCGAAGACATTGTGAGGGTCCGCGTCCCTATTTTGACAGAACTCCACGACTCGAACCAAGCGAACAAAAACCGCCAGTCCCTCGCGAGCGGTTCATTGGCCTTCTGGTAAAAGGATGGCGCAATCGAGACCTGGCAGTGAGCGCCAACAGCCATTTCCAAAAGTTGGCCATTTTAAGTGGTGCTACTGTTCTATCTGTTTTACCAGGCATAAAATAGTAACCCTTGCGTAACCATTACAACCATGTTGGTAGCACCAAAAGTCCGTCGCTCAAGACAGCCTTGGCTCAGATTGAGGCGCGTCTGAATTGACTGGCTGACCCTGAAAGGCCGTACTGCATGGACAAATCGCTGCAGTTGGTAGGTGGCGTTTCCGAGTATTCATAAGGTTTTATCTACCCCAACTAGTCCATATTAGTGGTAATTGTAGGCAAGCAAAAGCAACACATCACGTTGGAAGCTTGATCTTGACGAGCACACCACATTCCTTCACCCCAAAGAGAAGGGATGCCCACGTTTCTGGGGGCTATCACCCGATGAGACCGTGAGCTCATCGTCTGCTGGGCCGCAGTGGCAATAGGCGCACTTGGGCGGCCTCTCTTGCGCGAGCGTTCAGCCGAGTCTGCATCCATGGGCTCGCTGTCCTCGGCGACTTGCGCCTCTGCAAACCCAGGGCAGTGTCTTTGGATAAGTCTTGCCCGAGGGTTGCTTCTTTCAATGATTCTTGAAGCCCGGCAAAAATCACGTGGCTGGCGTAAAATGACGGCGCGTCACGTACCCGCCGATGAGGTAGTCTTCATCACCCTTCACATAGCTCATGGCCACGTAGCCGGCTGCGCGCATGCCACCCCCCAAGAACACTCTTGGATTGTGATGAATTGATGCTAGCACTTCGGAACGCATTGACGTCCCTGTTGGAGGTAACCAACAAGAAGAACCCTCCATAGGTCCGCGCGAAGGAAGGAATGCATTCATGCCCTGATTATTTCCTAGTGGGCCATTCTGCACAAGGCACATATGGGTCCTGAAGCAGTGACTGGATATGATCGATGCATAATCAGGTTGCTCTTGGTGTCACACGCAAAGGAATCCCAGGCATGCTCGTCACAAGTCCTTTGCCACGGTCAACCTATTCCGTTCTCGGAGCAATAGCCAGGACTGCGGGTCTCAAAGGAATCTGAACAACACCCACAACTCCCATGGGTGGTGTCCTTTTGGTTTGCTTTTGAAACCAGCGCAAAAGTCACTCTGACCCCGAATTGGACGTTGAGGTACTTCCCAATTTGGCTCCAAAAGAAAGTGGGATTCAAACCCCGAAGCCACCAATCCAAACCGCCAGTCAAATTGCCCTCAAAAGCACGACCCAACCAGCCTGGTACATGGAAACCTCAACCGTTTGCGATCCATTTGCGATCCGGTTGCCATCCAGTTGCGATCCGTTGCTTTGTGGCAAATTAGATAGCTAATTCCAAATCTCATTTGCAACCCGTCCAACCAATAGCCAGCCAGTCCCTTTTGTTACCAAACGGGGCACAGGCCCTTGCCAACCCTAGCATGGGCTTAAAAGAGGCACCAGTTCATAGGGCTTCAAACCCAATCACCAATCCAAACCACAAACCCAACCGCCACAAACCCATCCATTGAAGGGCCGCTTCCTCTTCCCACGCCGGCGCCTTCCTCGATCGCCCGCCGTCAGAGTCCGGGGCCTGGACTCTGAGCGCGGGCCGCGCCACTTCCGGGGGTTGCCGCTGGACGGAAGGCGCGCAGAAACGAAAACGTTGGGTTGGGACCGTGGGCGTCAGGAAGCCAACAGGAAACCCACTTTACTTTTGGGGATCCCCTTTGAGACACGCCCGTTTGGGACCAGGGTTGGGCAATTGAATCCCTGGTTAAACCATTGCTTAAACTCAGTTGCCTGGCTTGGACCCAGAAACAAAAGGTTAGCCTTTTGGGACCTTGACTAAACCCGGACCAAAAAAGGAAAACCAAAAGGGTCAAATTCGTTTTGGGCTGGGTCAAACCAACCTCCTGTTGGTTTCCCAAAGGCGCGGCACGCTGCTCTCAACTCAAACGGGACCCAACAGGTCACGTGATTTTTCCAGGTGTTGCACGATGGCTTCTGATCATAGGTGTCCTTTGAGGGGAAATAGATGGCCCTGGTAAATGATTAAACCACCAGGTAAACCAGGGCCACCTATTGTTCTACCAAAACAACCAAAAGGACACCTATGCTTCTGATTCCCTGCTGGAGTTGGTCTCCTTTTCGACGCTTTTGGCCGAAAAAACAACTGGCTCCCAAACCAATTCTCGTCTAGCTTGGGCATTGATCGGTTTTGCGCACTGGGGTGGGGTAATGTTAACCTGTCCCAGAGTCAGAATCAGAAGTGGAGTGTGTCTTTTAGGCGGGTTTTCCGCGGTTTGGCTATGGGTTGCTAAACACGATGCTTTGCTGAAACACAATGTTTTTGGTTGGAGAAACAGGTACTGCAACATGTGGGTTTCCACGGGTTTGCCATGGGTTTGCTGCAGGAACCGCCCTTGTTCCTCAACAAAGTTGCAAAATCCGTCAAATGCCATTTCAAACCTGACTGCTGGGACTGATTGGAGCCCTAACACCAGGCTTTAGGAATCGACAGGCCCCCCCGCATCCTCAGGCAGCAAATAATTTGAGTTTCAGATTGGGCTTGGAATCACATGCCCCACTCCCGTGAATCCGAAGGAATAATCGAATACACACTGCAGCTGCATGGCCCGTAGCAAGGGGACGCTCAGAAATCACTGGCCCGTACTAACCTTCATCTACCCGGGTTTTGAGTGTGGCTCATATGTGATGGTTCCAAATATATACCTTGAACACAAACATTCGAATCCCCTCGCCTCTTCTGAGCCACGACTTCCGTGGCTTCTGCGGCTTCCGCTGCCGCGGCTGCCGCGGCTGCCGCGGCTGTCCTCGAGTGCAGGACAACAAACTCACTCGCCCAAAGCACCCAGAAATACCACAAACCTTGTGGAGTCGCGACTGAAAATGGACCAAAACGAGAAAAAGGCTTTGCACGACTGCGTAATATAGAGGGTCCAATGATGCTTAATTAGGGTGTGTCTCGTATTGCCCGACTTGGATGACCACAGTTGGCAAGTGGCTAACATCCCAAGTCAAATGAGCCCAATCAACATTCATCCAGGGCTGGCATCAAGACCCTACGCCTCCCGATTGGGCAAGCAGGATGACAGCGATGGGGTCTTTCGGGGGTCGACCCTTTGGCATCCGTACTCTGGTCGCCCGAAATCACAGAATCCCGGGAATCCCGGCCACGGACATACGGTCTCTGCTGCCGCCTCTGCTGCCGTCTCTGCTGCCGTTACTGTCCTGCGCAAAAAGACACAACCGCATCAGAAAGGACCCTCAGGTGTCTGGATCATGGTAAGGTTTTGGACCTCAAGAACAGCCTAGAGGTCAAAAGAGATTCTTAGGGTATTGTTTAAACACCATCGTTTCGGTTTAACCGTAAAGGGTTCGCATGCATGGGATCGGAGAATCTCACGCATCTTCGAGCTTTTGCAAAGACCAATTGTTTTGAACGCCACAAGAATCAGGTTGTTTCAACGCTGACTAGCTGACTCATCCTTTTGACACCCTTCCAAAGGGACTCCAAAAAAACTTGTTTGATTCAGGTTCTGGGAGTTTGCGCTTTGCAGGGCTGGGCGAAATTTGGTTCAACCAGTCTCCACACCCCCCCCCCCCCGCACCCAATTGACCAAGGACCTTGGGCCCATGGCTCCGTCTGGCGGTTCAATAAAATCTTTCGAAAGATCCATTGCTCAGTTGCCCGGTGGATATAAATGCTATCACCTTTTGGGGCCTAAAGTGGGAACAAGGCTTAAAAGCCCCAAAATCCGGTCGATTCGCGAATGCAGCTGACATTCCGCATGAGAAAATTGGATTCCCGATTCGGGGTCAAATGATCGCTTGTTTTGACCGAGGGGTCGGCTAGCCAAGCCCGGATTCCACTCGAGCCTCTCTGTCCGGATAGCTCTCCCGCACACTCCTGGCTTAGAAGCACACCCAAAGTTCCAACCACTTCCCTGCTAATGAAGGAGAGTTCTCTAAGAAAGGTGCACGTTCCGTGTTCCGTGGGTTTTGTCCTCAGGTATGATACGGCTGTTTTTAGGCATCCCGCCAATGAGGAAACTAGAGCTGGGTAGTTGGCGAAGTGTTGTGTTCAAAACTGGCAGAATAGCATGTGAATGCCAGAGCACAGCGAAGTTACCACCAAAACATGATAGGAAAGCAACCTGCCAAACCAATGTTGGTCCAACAAAGCCTGATACCCCAGTAATGTTGTCCATTGCATATCTGACTCTCTGTATAATATATATATATATATATGTACATATGCAACCCCTCCCCAAAACCCGCGCCTGCTGCTTATGTAAGCGGGTCAAGTTTTTAGACAAATAGTACCATGAGTGGGCTCATTTCACAATTTTGGCAGACTTTCACAGATGATTCATTAAGACTTTGCCACCCATATAAATAGCATTTGCTCTTCTACACTCTGAACAAATTGTCTGTGCTATATTCTGGCCACAAGTCAATCTACTTCAACCAAAGTTAATTGGACAATTCACATGACAAGCAAAGCTTGGTACTGTGTAATTAAAAGCAAAGTTACGTAACGTGTCATATTGCACAGGGTTGAGACCATAATATGTCATACACACATCTCTGAAGTTTTCAAAAGTGTCAGCCAAGAAAAAACACATCTGCCGTCGAATGAACAACGTGATTTTCTCAGTGTGTCCAGATGTTTTTTTTTTAATAAAAAAAATGCCATGGTCTTCATCGCTAATGTTCTCCGCGCTCAAATGACCGTGAAACATCTCCGTGAGGGTACCGGCGCAAGTGTCTCAAACAAAAACGCCAACCATATTTCTCATCTCAACTTATCTGCAAATCCTCTTCGTCTGTCAACTTACGAACCTGTGGCAATACCAAAACATCTGCTCACACCTCGCATGCCTTGACGAATGCCACGCTGTCTGCTAAAATAACTAACGTCCCTGAACAAAATATGTTCTACACGAAACCTGCTAAACATCATGCAAATCACTGATATTTATAGTGCTTTTTCAATATCCAAGGCTGGGAATCTTGAATGTTGAATCTTAGATCCAAAATGTGCTTCAAAGCGATTTAAACCGTTTTGAGGGGGCCCCATACTGGATTCAAGATTCAAGATCTAGAGTCTTGGGAATATTGAATCTTGAATCTTTGATCCGAGAGCGCTTTGAAGCGCTTTTTATGCGTTTTTTTTTTGGTGGATACAGTCAAAGTCAAATGTCAGCAGATGCAGGCGCAGAATAATGCTCAAAATTGGAGTGGCTGAAAAGGGGATGGAAATCGCGCAAAAGTACTGCAAGTATCGTCAAATTCTCTTGGGATGTGTTTTCTTCTTTTTGGGGTGGGTACCCTATATATATATATATATTCCTATATGCATATATGTATATATATAGGGGGGACCATATATATATATAGACATATACAAGGAAGGAAAAACCTGAAACAGGCGGGTGAACATAAACCTAAGCTTGCTTGTCCTGTTGCGGTTCGAGGCACCCTTTTCCGGCAACAATGTATTGTGGGCGCATCCCCGTCACCAGAGTAGGTAGCCCACAGCTTTGTGCTTTGCTTTTTTGGTAGTAAAGGCACAGCCAATTAAACTAAGTACACCCACCATTGTCCTTGCCCATTTGTTGTTGTTTTTTCGACAGGAGCCATTTGACTCAAGGCCTCCGGACCATTCTAATTTGGCCGATCGAATTCGCCAAGGAAAATGCAGCCTGGAACACGACTTGGACCGCGGAGGCACATCTCTTTCCGGGACCCGGACATCCACACGGAGTCCAGTTTCACAAGGAGCATGGGACACGCGTTTTGTGGGTTTTGGGGCAACAAGATGCACAAGAGCCCGACCAGGTTCTTTGACGCCCTTCGCCCTTGCTGGAAAAAACAGGGACGGGCCCAAGCCCCGCTCAAACGCATCTTCAACTCTCCCGGCCGGAACGGCCCAATGCCATTGAGGAGCTTGGGATTCTTGTGATGTTCTCTCCATTGAAAAAAAAATATCCATAAACAAAAAACAGTTGAAATTATTTTTTGGTTTAGGGGGAATCACCTCACAAGGAGCTTGGTAACCTTTGCCTAGGGTTGCACCCTTTTTGTGCTAGCCATCGAGAGAAAGAGCCCACGGTCTGATACCCGGCTCGTGCGGCTATGAGGTCCTTCGATGGGCAAAGGTTCCAAGCTGAGAACAAGCAAGCTGTCCAAGAGATATCTTCCAAACAAAATCCTGGAACACTTTCTGAGTCGCTCAATCTTGCCCCCCCCCTTTTTCGGTCAGAGAATCGTACCCCCTGAAAAGCGGAGGCTCAAAAGGTAAACCCTGCACACGCAATCAGCTTCGGTTGGCGGTTGAACAATTTGCCGCTCTTGTTTCTCCTAGACCACCTAACCCCCTCCCCCCCCCCCACCACAACAAAAACAGAAACAGGTATGGAAGTCACTGTTCCTTCCACCAAAAACCTCTCTACGGTTTCCCTTGTTCGCCAACCTGTGCTAGACCCCCGCACAAACAGGGCCTTTGTTTAGCCGAACAAAACTCAAAAAGGACATTTACATATTTGGTACTTAGTTGCAATTTGGGTCCCCCTCCTCCTCCCTCCCCCCAAAAAAGAAAAAGAAAGAAGAATATACTGAAAATTAAAAATCATAATGATGAGCAAGCAATGAAGCATAATAATAATAGTACTAATCATAATAATAATAATAATAATAATCATAATAATAATAATAATAACAATAATAATAATAACAATAATAATAACAATAGAAATAATAATAATAATGATAATAATAATAATAATAATAATAATAATAATAATAATAATAATAATAACAATAATAATAATAACAACAACAATAACAATAATAACAACAATAATAGTAGTAGAAATAATAGCAATAATAATTATGATAATAATAATACAACAACAGTAATCATAATAATAGTGGTAACAATACTTTAAAAAAATGGCTCCGCCGTCTGGGCTGACAACAAAAGCCCGACCCAGCCTGAGAAACTCCTCGAGCTTCTTGCGGCTCTGCTTGGTCTTCTTATGGCTCGCCCCATGCAGCTCCTCCGGCAGTCCGGGGGAGGCGGGGGGGGCTTGGGGCGGCCTGGGGGGCGGCTTGGGCCCCGCGAAGGGCCACTGAGCTGCGTGTCAAGGGACTCGGGCATGTCACGGCTTCGCGGAGAGGCCACCTTTCGTATTGGAGGGGGGGAGGGACTGTCAGGCCACCTTTCTGGTTGATTGGGGGCGGGGAGTCCGCATGTATGCCCCCTTCAAGCCATAATTATACCCTCACGTGCCGCTGCCCAAACAACATGTGGACCGAAACACGGTGGAACCCCTCAAAAAGACATCCCCACATAAAACCTGCAAAGGTGAGTTCTTGGGGACCTAGACTATACAGGCGTTCTCATGGCAAGGCCCAAATTGGTTAATCTCTCTGCAACAAGTTTGGAGAAAAAGGTGTACAACACAACCAGCCCCTTCCCCTAAACGGATGTGGCTTAAACCATTTGTTCGACATGATTGAACAAGAAATTGGCCAACCCTAGTTGTAGTCCAATCAAAGATGACCAGAACCCTTGTAACCAGTTTCCTGTTAAAGTGCTACTCATTCTTTTACAGCAGCGGAGTGCCAACCTGGAATGCGTCCTTTTGAATATGCGCTTCGGTCAAGTGCTAGAGAAAAGCCACATGGAAATCACCCATGGTTCCGCCATTTGGAGACGAGCCCACAATCAAAACCCCTTCGCCAAGGTTAATATTCGAAAGTTGGAAGTAAATACCCAGCCCGTTGGCGAGGAAACGCTCGCCGTACTAGCCTCTTGCAGCACGCTGGTGAGTGTGCCACGTGCCCCCATGCGACATCTCAACATGGTGGTTCGCAAAGTAACAAGCCCCACAATGCACTGGGTTCTGCTCGATACAATGATAAAGCAGCACTCAGTGAGCATGTTCTGTCTGCCGTTTCACTGGTCGAAACGTAAGAGTATGCAAGAGCTCTCACATCCGAAATTTGTCCGACTACGCCCACCCCACCCCGAATGAGGATATAGGTCGCGATCCACTTGTAGGAATCCAAGAGCCCCAAATAGAAATCAAAGCGCTCAGCTCCGTTCCTCCACAGCTTGAAGCTCTCTGATGTAGAGCCTCTCGGCCTGGCGGTCAACGAATGCGGCTGGGAAGACATGAAAACATGTGTAGAACGAACCTCAAATCGCCGAGAGAGAGAGAGAAAGAAGAGAGAAGAGAGGCAAGAGAGAGGGAGGAAAACTGGGTAAAACTACCAACACGCAAACACAATTTGGCCCCACTTTACGATTGCCCAGCCCCTGCTGATATGTTTATACACCAAGCTCCTTTTGGTTCCTTTTCGGTGCTGAGAGCCTTCGGTGGGAACCTTCATGAGGGATTCTCACTATGCAAAACCATGGAAACTTCTTCCGGGGGCCCGTGCAGTATGGGAAGGTGTCAACCAATGGGCGCTCTTTTGAGGATGGCTCGGGAAAGCGCACGGAAAGCAACCCATCTATTTGGGGACGGGGGGTGCGTGCCATGGACACGAGACTGCGCAAGCGTTGAAAATCAGTACCCTTTGAATCGATTGCAAACAGACCCAAAGTGTCGATGGGGGGTCCTACTTCTTCCGGAGACGCCTGAATGATGCTAACCACGCACTTTCTCAAGTTCCATGTTGAGAAAGGAGCTCCAGACTGCACTGCCAAAAGCATTCCATCGTGGATTGCAAATCAAACCTCTGTAAGGTTACTATCATGTTCCCACAAAATGAGTCCCCTCTTAAACCGTCCGCAAAACACAAAACATCATTGAAACTGACCCGACAGGTGATGTGACACTGTTATATAGAATGATATATGTATACATATTGTAGATGTATGGCTGGTATGCTTTGAGGGGTGGCGCTAAATGAAACTCAAGGAACGACACATTTTGTTTGGTCTCCTCAAAATATGAGAAACCCCAGACCGGCCATGCAGGTACCGTAGCGAGGGTGAACAAAACCACCCCAACATGAGCGGCAACCAAAATAATGCACATGATTCCCTCGTGACTCAATCTGTCTTTGAAATACTCCACAACTCAATTCCCGTGTTATCCTGTCCTACCCCGCATAGATCCAAAAGGCTCTGAGGTGTATAGATTTGCCACAATGCCCAAGTGCCCTTTTAAAAAGCGGTGCAAAACTGGAAGCCGTTCAAGGTGCTCACTGTTGGCTCTGAGGTGCTCAATCATACCCCAGGTTGCTATGATTGTGACTTGACTTGGGTTCAAAGTGCCCCGCAACACCAAGCATTTCGACTCATGCTGATCGGGAGACAAGCAAGGCTCTACCAGGGAACTGGGATGGTCCCAAAAGATCCAAACACCTACCGGGAAGTTGCTCCAAATATCCTTCCTGTTCGGGCCATGGCAATCCAGGCGTACCAAAACAAAACTCGTCCTTCTTTGGCAGGGGTTCACCTCATGCCCGACAAAACAAAGCGTGGGGAAAAGAATCCGCCGCCTGAACCCAGTTGATAACCAAAAGAATCCGCCGCCTGAACCCAGTTGTGCAATCCGTGCAAACAACTGTCAAGTGACAGATTCCAGTGTATGCTATGGCAACCGCAAACGAGGAACACTTAAGGGATTCGACCCGCCCCCGCCCACGGACTTTTGCCTTGAGCCAAATGTAAGGATGCAAACAGTTCAGGCTAGGAATGGAAACCTATGGCACTGCGATTCCGGGGCACATGATCACACTGTAGAGTATGGTCCAAATGACCATTTGAGTTGATGTTATTCTTCTTGGGGTGACCTGACCTGTGCTAACTCATACCGTAAAACAAACAAACCAAACAAACCCAACCAACCAAACCATTCAAACAAACAAACCAGACCAAACAGAGAAAACAAACCAAACAACCCAACAACAACAGCACAAACCAAACCAACCGAACAAACAAGCAAACAAACCAACAAACCAAACAAGCCAAACAAACCAAACACACAAACCAACCAACAAACCAACCAGCCAGCCAGCCAAACAAGCAAACAAACAAACCAAGCAATTCAAGCAATTCAAAGCAAACCAACCGAACCAAACAAACCAAACCAAATCAAACAAACCAAACCAAACTAAACCAAGCCAAACCAACCAAAGAAACAAAGAAACAAAGAAACAGGCAAACACAGACAGACAAACACAGACAGACAAACACAGACAGACAAACACAGACAGACAAACACAGACAGACAAACACAGACAGACAGACAGACAGACAGACAGACAGACAGACAGACAGACAGACAGACAGACAGACAGACAGACAGACAGACAGACAGACAGACAGACAGACAGACAGACAGACAGACAGACAGACAGACAGACAGACAGACAGACAGACAGACAGACAGACAGACAGACAGACAGACAGACAGACAGACAGACAGACAGACAGACAGACAGACAGACAGACAGACAGACAGACAGACAGACAGACAGACAGACAGACAGACAGACAGACAGACAGACAGACAGACAGACAGACAGACAGACAGACAGACAGACAGACAGACAGACAGACAGACAGACAGACAGACAGACAGACAGACAGACAGACAGACAGACAGACAGACAGACAGACAGACAGACAGACAGACAGACAGACAGACAGACAGACAGACAGACAGACAGACAGACAGACAGACAGACAGACAGACAGACAGACAGACAGACAGACAGACAGACAGACAGACAGACAGACAGACAGACAGACAGACAGACGAAGCAAGCAAGCCATGTAAACAAATCAACACAGACCAAACCGAACCAAATCGATCCAGACCAAACCAGACCACGCCAAACCAAGTCAAACCAAACCAAACCAAACAACCTAGACCAAGCCACACCAAACCAAACAAACTAAATGCACAAACATACAAACAAACAAACAAACAAGCAAGCAAGAAAGCTAGCAAGCAAGCGAGCAACTAAAGAAACAAACCAGGCAACCAAGCAAACAAACCAAGCCGACAAGCCCAACGAGCCAAACAAACAAACAAACAAACAAACAAACAAACAAACAAACAAACAAACAAACAAACCAACCAACCAACCAACCAAACCAAACCAAACCAAACCAAACCAAACCAAACCAAGCTAAACAAACACTCCTCCCTCATCCCGTCGCACCCGCGGGGACGACCCCAGCGCTCTTGAGCAAACGCCTCCGCCATCTCGCCGTGGGCTTCCAGGAAGGCCGCCAGGCGGCGCACCACTTCGAGGACCTCCACTGCGGTTTTGCTTTCGCAAGGAGCGACTTGAGACCGCCCCTCGCTTTTTGGGGGGGTTGGGGGGGTGGGAGGTTTGGTGGCTAGGCGCGCCCTGAACCAACCCCTGGTTTCCCAGGACTGCAGCATGATAAAGAACCTTTGTGACGAAGCTAAGCATTTTTTCGAGCCAAAGCTAAGGGGATTCCCTTGGTATCACGGAAAATGGCCGTAGATGGGGCACTCTGAAGGAAACGGCTCTCAGGGCATGAGGGAACCCTATGAAGCATTCTTGGTGGCTTGGATAGGGAATCAGGGACGACTCGAGGGAAGGGTCCTTGTGAAAGCATTTCCTGGTTCTCCGAAGGATGAACCATCCCTGTCCTTGAAGGGAATCCCAGATGGTTATCACAAGGAATGACCTGCTTCCGCCTCTGGTGGATTCCTTGAAGGGAATCGTCTTTCCTTGCTTCTCAAGGAATGAGGGAATGACATCCGGGTTTTGATTCCCCATTCTTTTGTTTTTCACCGTTCTTTTCTCCCACACAAAAAAAAATACAACGTCTCCCTGAATGCCTGGTGGCTCTCTGGAAAGAAGAATGGGGAAGTTGCCTCCTCCGGGCTCCAAACTTCAAAAGAGCATGATCCTCCGGCCCCTTCAGGAAGGCTTCTTCCTCTGTTAGAACCCCCTAGACTGTAAACAATCAGACCCTACCCATCGAAAGAGAAATCAACAAGAGGTGGGTGGGGGACCCTTTGGACGTCAAAATTCTGTTGGGGGGGGGGTCATGTCCACCAAACACTTCACAAATGCTTCCCTCTTCAGATTCATAGGCAGGTTGGACAAGGCAATGGTGGCAGTGGTTCAACGCAACTTGGTTTTCTATCCTCAGGCATCTCAGCGCCTCTTCGTGCATGGGCCCACGTAGCTTCTCCCGGCCTTCCGAAAGCGTGCCGACTTTTTGGGAAAATCGGAGGGAGATGACAAGTTGGTGAGTAATCCCGTAGATTTGTTGTGTTTTGGTGTACCCAATGTCATCCCCCTTGCGAACAATTGTAATGAAATATTGACAGTTGGCTGTACTACGCAGGATTTACCCTACATATAGCCCACTTAGGGGACCTTTGTTGATCAGGAATATCGACCACTTACCGGCGGGGTACACATCCAAGTTGCTGTGAATCTTCGCGGATCCTCTTAGGGAAATCAGACATGCCCAGGCACAAGACTAAAACAACTACGTCGATCCTGGCCCTCTACTGAGTTGGGTGCAACGTCCGTCTTCGAAGGGCTTCCTTGTCAAGAAGTTCCAACTGGATGTGAGAACCCGCTTTGTTTGCCTGGTTCTCTACCATCTGCAGTGCGCACCGTTGGCTCTAGCCTACTGTGAGAGGTCATCTTGAACATCCTGGAAAAGATGGGTTGGATATCGCTGGTCTCTTGCTGGGAAAAGGCCGCAACAAGAAACAAAATGGAATGCAACAATAATATAAAGCTGTCATTCATTGGCGCGCCTCGAACCTGTGTGGCGTCCTTGAGGTTTCTTTGAGCAATCCAAAACGGGTTGACGCCTCCCTTATGAGCTCCGAACCACCCCATGTCCCCCCGGCCCACTACACCACCAAAGCCTGCAATGAAAACGGCTCCTTCACCCGCCCCAAGAAAAAGGTGCGATCCGCCCGGCCTTCTTCGCAGCCTTTCCAGAACCATGGGCCACTCAGGAAATTGCTCTCGAATGAGCGAACCCCCCATTAATCCATTCTTGCTGGCTTTGCTGGAGGAGTGAGGGACAGGGAACAATCTGGTCAACTTCCCTCTAATTCGCAGTTTGGAGCCCGGTGGTTGGGCGGTGAAACCGAAGGGTTTCGCATTTGCCGACAAGAACCAAGGGTTCAAATCCAAATCCAAGCCACCAAAAGGGAACCCTGAATCCGGGCTCTTCGAGTCGAAAAGACACCCGAACATCTCCGAGCAAATAGTCTCATGGACCCAGCGGGACGTTTTGGGGGCTGGAATATCCCTAAGCCAAGCAAAGGGCCTCAAATGGTCCTTTCGGTGCTTTGAAGCAACCGCCTTGAAACAAGAACCAAAACGCAAGCGTGCTCCAAAAAACAAGCCCTGCTATTTGCTTAAGTCCCCAGAAAAAGAAAAACAAAGCAAAAATAAACATATTTCCAGTTTGTTTGTTTAACAAAAAAAAAACTGAGCCGATGGAAGAAAACAAGACAACTTCTGAGACACCCACCCCCCCGAGACCCCGAGACCCCTCCCACTTCCCGGCCTTCCAGCGCGCGGCGCAGCAACTGCTCCACCTCCTCCTCGTCCCGTGGGTCCTGAAAAAAAACCGGTCTGAAGGTCGGGCGGTTGAAAAGCATTACTACGGGGGGACCTAGGTTAGCTTACAGCATGGGGCACCTCAAGAACTTGGAGTGTTCATCGAACTTAGGTTCCGACCATGGGTGGCTTAGAGGGTGCCAAAAAGCGGCTTCAAACGAAGCGGCGAATAGGCCGAACCAGGGGCAAACATGTGTTTTAATGTTGGCCCCATATTAAGCAACCCAGGTGTAAGCATAGGGGGGTTGGGTTTAGTGGGGAATCATCACTTTGGGATAGAAAAAAAAACTATAAATAAAACTGGGGTTGATTGATATGGGGTCCTCATTAGGGAATTGTTTGTGGCAATCAGATCCTTACTGCCCACTGCGAAAATAGGCTTTTGCACGGTAACAAAACAGATCCCAGCAACCACGGCCACAAGTGAGGAGGCGGCTTGTGCCAGGAATGCCTGCCACGTCTGCTCGTACAGTAACGTTCTTCGGGGATCCAGCTTTTCAGCAAACGCCTAGCGTCCAGCGTCCAATTGAATGCTTCCGGCTGAGCGGGAAGAAGCTTTCCTTGCCTTCCTTTTGCCAAGCTCTCTTTTGCCCTTCGCCAAATTGCATCAATTCTCACTCGCCACTTGAGTGCCTTTCACCGTTCTGTGCGGGACACTCGCTCAACAGGCCGAATCGGGAAGTAAACCTTTGACTTCGGCCACCCGAAATGGGTTGCTCCAAGTCCTCCAAACAAGATTTCAAAAAAAAGGTCGTAAAACCTTTTGTAGGTAAGGTCTAAGGGGCCTTTGGGACCACACCAAAGACCAGCATGAGTGTTTGACCCGAAAATTACGCCATGCGATTCACACAATGTGACTTCCCGGGAATTGACCCCTGAACTTAATGAAGGGCGGAGAGCATTGGTGTCCTTTTGGTAAAATAGATGGCCCTTGCAAATGTGGCATAAAACCCATCCAAACCAGTGCCATCTGTATCCAACCAAACTAACCTGGAAAGGACAATCAGGGTCTAGGGGGGAGAATTGAAGCTCTTGGTTGAGCATGTTTCAGCACAACTTCTGCACGCTCGTTTCCAGGGGGTCCCCCTCGTTGCTCTGATACCCAACGACCCCGTGACAGGAACCAATTCCTTTGAGCCAAAAGGGAAACGGTGGAATCTCTGCGCAGCAACCATGGCCCTCGTCAGGTTCAAACTCATCCGGCCTGTCATCTAGTTCCAAAGGCCAGCACCAGTGTTCATGGAATCCATCTGGCGTGTTTGGCATCATAAATATACATAAATATATGTATGTGGTGTATATATGTATGTATCATGCACAACAAAACATCGTTCTCAATACCAACCCAACCCACTGGGTTGTTATTTGACACAAACACGCAACAAGACGGTCAAACTAATGGACACACACACTCTGTAAGGTTACGTCAATCCAACCCAACAGCTTCTATCTGTAAACAAACGGACAAACCCAAACCTTTCGTTAACAGAGAAGGAACACCTTCTCCGACCACTTATCAAGTCCTCGGGGCAACCCAACGTTGTTTCTTCAGAAACGTTATACAAACCTCGTGAAAACGGGAGCCGTACAAACACTCCTGGCGCAACTCCAGCAGCACCGCCAGGGAATAGCAGGTGGTGAGCCTGGGGCGGCTCAACCAACCTGATTTAACTCTGGAAAATAAAAGGTGATCACCTTGGGGACCGAAAAAACATGGACAATGCAAACACCAGAAGGTCAAAAAGGAACCTCTGCTCATTTGCTCATCCCCAAAAACCAGCCCAGTTTAGATGTCCCTTTACAGCGGACCAGGAGTTGCTGGTCCAAACGAGTTCTGCCCGACCCTGGCACCAGGGACTCGGAAAAAGAAAAACGAAACGACCAGATAGAAACCGGAGGGTTCGCTCAAATCTGGGGTACACCGAACATACGATGTTCAGATTCAGTTTCATACTTGGTCAACCGCAGCAATGGGAGAGGGGTAAATTGAACTTGATTGACTTACCTTTTGGTTGCCTTTTTGGGTTCATCCATGCCCCCTGATGTTGACCACGTCGTCCTAGACTACTTTCTTGGAAAGGAGACTGGCCCGCTAGGGGGTTTAAACGGTTCAGAGGTAATGGGAGCCCAGTATTAACCAACCTTTGGCTGAGTAATAGGAGAGGTGTCCCATTTCAAAGGGAGGCCTCGCTTTTCGGGTTGTTGACCCCACCTGCCAATCCTCTGAGGGCTGTTTAAGAGGAAAACCACACTATCGGGGGCCGTCGGCTCCCCAGATAGGGAATACAAAGATATACGAAGCCGCGGCGATTCAGAGGAGCAGTACACCCATTTAACAACCGACGGGCATGTGAGCAATGTGAGCCCCAGCCCATGAAGACAAAGAGGTCTCTTCCGGAAATCGCACTTCCTTCACAGTCTCTTTTTGTTCTGCACTATTGTCACAGGAACTGACTGAACAAGAGTCCTGAGGCTCCTTCGACTTAGCTTTCTTGTTGGTTTCCTTTAAGCCCACAGTCACAAATACTACACCAGACCTTGCTTCAAAGGGAAACCGCCACCATGTTGGGGGGTTTGCCGGTTGCCCCGCCCAATTTGAGGCACACCCCATGGGTTCTTTCAAGAAATCCCAAGCACCGCCGGAGGTGTCTCACGGCCACGGCGCGTGTCTGCGTGCTCCGCGCCCAGCTTCTCCCGGCCCTCCAGCACACGCCGCCACTGGCGCTCGGATTCCCGCAGATCGCCCAGCTCCTCGCATGCGGCGCGCGGCGAGCGCGGCTTCCCGTCGAGCGCGGCGAGGCCGGCTTCGAAGGCCGGCTTCGGCGTTGTGTGGCCGGGCGTTTTGGCCTTGGGTACGGCCGAATCATGGTTGGAACGCCCATTTAACATTTGGGTCTACCATAGTCTTCCAGAACCTCTGGTAGCTCCGTAGCTCCTCTTTCACGGCTATGGTTGGCCTTGCTTGGCCTTTGGACCGCCCATTATGGGGTAATTACCATGCTCGTACAGAACTGCGATCCGTAGCTCTTGAGCTCCTAAGGCGAATTTGGACACACCTAGCTCCTTGCCTCCCTTCCAACCACAAGCGAGTGGGTGTTGTGTTTTTGGTCTCCTTTGCTGCGGGAAACCAGGAGAGGGCGGTAGGGGTGCAATCATGTCATGGCACTGATCTGGTTGCTCAAAATAGACCTCTCCAAAGTGGGGCAGCTTCCTTTGGTCTCCCTGTAACGCAGTGTCCGTTTTGAGAAAGGCCCACATGGTCCATGAGTCAGCCAAGCGAGCCAGCACTAAGCTTGCTGGTTCGCCCCTGTCCAACTCGACTTGATGAAATTAGCTGGTGGTTCCCAACAAGTTCGGCGAAACCCAAACAATCTAAGCGGAAACACCTTGTGGAACAGTGTGGTTTTCCCCTGGAAGCGATTTGGCTCCGCTCCGAAATGGGACACCTTGATCATCGACGAGGGGTTTATTAATCCTGGATCGAAACTAAACCTTGACCCGCAAAAAGCCCCAACCAAACGATTCGGCCTCATTTCCCACAATTTGGCCTCCAAAAAGGCCGCACGCAGAGAGATTCGGGACCATGTCCGGGCCGGGTCTTAGACATCACCTGTTGGTTGCCAATTCACAGGGAAAGCTTCTTGCAGCTGATGTTCAAAGGGACTTCAAAATCCCGACCAGCACGGTTTGGGCTGCGGATTCGTCCAATGGAATAAAGGGAGCCCATGCTTCTTGGAGAAAAAGAAAACATCTTGGACCCCTGGAAGGTTTCCACAAGTTTTGGGTGTTTTTTGGTGTGAAGATCAATGGAACCGTTGGGATGACGTTCAGGGATCGGGGATCTTTTCCTTGGGAGGTTCGGAAATCGGGAATCATTTGGGCTGAGCGTCCAAATAAGGGCCCCAAAATGGTGGTTGTCCTTTCGGTTTCACTGAACCCAACCCAACAAAAAGGGTACCAAGGCTCAAAAAGAACAGAACCAACACTCCACTCCCTTGTTTCATGTTTGGCCTGGCAAGGACCCCCCAATTTTTTGACGATGACCATCTCCAGGTAAACTCAGAAAACCATGGCGTTTTTTGTTTTTGTTTTTTTTTTTTTATCAGCCCCCCCTTGTTTTAATGATGATTTGAACCCCCTGGTTTGGCCCGTTTCGCTACCTTTCGACCGTCGACATCTCGCGCCCCGCCCCCTCTGCCTGCAGCAGCGAAGCCAGCTCCACGCCCACACGCCTGGGATGTTGCTGGTCTGTCGTTGAGACGCCCAAAAATGGCCACGGTGTCCTCTTGGCTTCCCTTTGACAGCCACCAAAAAAGGGCACCACGCCCACATATAGGTCTGGCCAGCCGAGCCTCTTTGGGAAGCCGAAAACAACGAAACCGAAGCCCATTGCTTGTGCCTCAAGTTTTTGAGACGAAGCCATGGCCGAACCAGGCGAGGTGCAGCGTCTCGACCGCGGACTCCCCCAGCTGCCGCTCGTAGCCCTCCAGAGCTCGCCACTGGAGCTCCTGCAAAGTGTTACTTGTTGCTGTATTTTCTTATGTGTTTTCCATGTTTCCTTGTGGTTTGTTCGAACGGTGGCAGATTTTTGTCTTTGAGGGCTCCGGTTTGTCTGTTTGCCGCTAAGCGTCCTTCTCTTGCAGTGGATTCCAAACTCACTTGTTTGATGACTTCTTGTGATCTTCTGTTGGACCTTGACAAAAATAGACCGACACGGATATCCGCGTGTGGGCCAAACATGTGGGGAATGATACCAATTTGATTCGCCCATCCCAAGACATTGTCAGGTTCCATATGGTAGCCTAAACTGGAACGCCAAAAGTGGACAGGGTCTAAATATATGCACATTATCATCTCATGATCATGCCACGCAAAAAAACTGGGTTTAAGGCACCCCACAACCTGCACCGTCAACCCCCCCCGACAAAGGCAGTTGCCAAAATGGATGGCCCCCCCATGACTACTTCGTCACTTTACAGAGCAATGCCCTGAAATATCGCAGAACATGGCAACCAAAAACTTCCACAACCACGAAAACACAACAAACGCCAGGGAGTTGTTTGGCCTATGCGCCAGCCGGGCGCCTCGGCGTCATTGAGCTTCTTCTGGCTGCGGAGGTTCTTTGCCTCGAAATCGGTTGCAACAAAACCCATGGGCCGGGGTTCTCATCGAGAAAATCCCGAATAATACGTTAGGCAAATGCATCTAATCAACCAACCCTGCGCACGTCCCCGGAAGACCAAAAGGTTAAAGTGCTTTGGTGCCCCAGGACTGAAAAATCAGAGCCCCTGGCGAAGGAAACAACAAGACCCTCGAAACATGTTTCAGCCGCTATTGAAACACATACATGATGCTTTTCCTTCAGAGAGGACAAGGGCCTAGTTCTTTGAACAAGTTTTACTCAACCCGGCATCCAAGAAACAAACTGCAACCAGTGGAACCGCAAGCACCGCATGTCATCATACCTTTGTACATACCCTAACCCTATGACGACTTCTTTCAGAAGGGTTCCGGGCTATGCTCAAAAGCGATATTGGTCTTCCTGTGAGGGCTCACCAAACTTGGTTTGGCTCAGGGTTCTCCCTCTCAATATTCCCTCAATGGGGTCCTCAATTTTGCACACCAATCGAAGAGCCAAAAGGGAGCCGCGCGCGTGTTGGCCACTAGTCCACTTCAAGTGTGCCCGGCTTTTAGGAAACACTTGCCGCAACGTGACCCGAGCTAAATTGTGGTTTCCAACGGGAACCGAGAAGCTTCTCCCATCGAAATGCAACCACAAGCGTCCTGAGCATCATGGGCCCTCAAAAAGGCCTGTTGTGAGGTCCAAAACCTGCTTATGGAGGAATGGAGGGTATGGTGTTTTAAACACCACCGCAGGAAACCAGGCTTTAAACGGCAACAAGGGTGGATGTGCTAAATATTCGGACCATGGGTACGGTTCATTCACATTACCCTGCAATGTAGGGGGAATGTTTGAACGCCATTGGGTTTTCTGCACGGAAATCGGTTTAAAGGTTGCCGAAAAGCGGCAACGGCACCTCCGTTTGCGGACAAAGGCGCCAGCTTCCGCAGCGCCAGCAGCGTCTGCAGGTGCTTCGCCCCCAGCTGGTCCTCGCGCTTCGTCAACACCCGCCGCAGCAGTTCCTCGCACCAAGCATGGCGCGCGAGAGGCGAGAGGGCGAGGGATGGCCTGGCCATCCCCCGAAGGTTTCTTCGAAGCCTGGCCAAGAGGTCTCCAGTAGGATACATCCAAAAGCCCACCCATCTGGACCCCTTCTAAAAGTGAAACTTTTAGCGGGTTAAATGGAAATCCCCACTAAACACTAAAAGTTAAAAAAGCTTAAAAGCTCAGGGGATGCCTGGGAGCCACCAAGGCCAATGAATCCTTCCAACATCCTTGAAACGCCAACCCAAATCCTCAGGAGGTCAAGGGAAGCCATAGCATCCTAAGAAACGAAGGCTTGCCCATGGCAACTGATTCAGTAGGTCCAAACGGGTCCCGACTCCCGGTTCCGGGCCGTCAAAAACCACTACCATTTTTAAGGCGGTCAGGACCCTTAGGGCTAGGTTCTAACCTACTTGCAACAGGGCTAAGTCACTTTCCTGGGCGTAGAGACAAAAACTCAGCGGTCGCAGAAGGTTGCAGCATGTTTGAAGATCCCTGCTTACCACAGTTGTGGAGTGCAAAGAATATTTTCCCGTCCCCTTCAAGGCAAATGGATACGGGTCAGAACTAAACCACAAGGGACCGCAGGTTTTAGTCCTCGGTTCCATTTACCAGGGTTACGGTGCCTATTCTTGACCCACAGCCAAATCAGGGTTCGTCTCATGAAACCAAACATGGCGTTTCGAAATCCTTTTGGTGTCCCTTAAGAGCGGCAAGGAACCACCAAGGGTCAATGCAACCCCCGGGAAGAGCCCCTACCCAATTCCTCAAAGGGCCTTAGAAACCCAGCAGTTTTCGAGGCCACGCAGAAACACGTGAAGCCGCCTCCAATCAATTAGGTCCACTAAAATGACATCAAGAAGAATACCCTCGTGGCCGTTTCAGGCAAACCACTCCCCAAGGTAATGCTGAGAACCCCTCCATCTTCAGTTTGACCCTGAGGATTCAACGTTTCGTGTTGGGTCCCCTGGCAAGAGGAAGCCACAGAAATCAACCAATTGCCCTCCCACAAAGACCAACTCAGGGAAGGTTTCGGTTGGCCTCCCCGCCCTTTTACCGTCGTCCGAAGGGACCCAGTGTATTCCTTGCAGGGTACCCTTTTTGGGGTACTTAGTTTAAACAGTGAGTTACATTCCCATGTTGGAACCCCCCACCGTCCCTGTCGCCCTCCCCTCTCGCCTCAGCCTCCTCTCTGCGGCCCTTGGCCTGCAGCAGCTTGGCCAAGCTGTTCAGCGCCTCCAGCGCTTGCCCGTGGTGCGGGTCCAGCTGCTCGTAGCCTGCGGGCAGTCAGATGGTGTCCGCCCGTCTTTTTTTTCTCGGGAAACACGGGTCAAAAGAGAGGACCCTGCACCCCAAGCCATACATCCAACTCCCCCCACCCCCCAAACACATACGAGTGCGCTTCAGATGGTCCATGTTTCGACGTGGGAAAAAGCTTTTCAGGAGATTTCAGCACCCCAAAAGCCCAACTACAACTAGATGTCTGTAAACACCGAAAGAAACGAGGACTCTTGAAACTAATCAACCGTTGGTTCAGGCAAAATGACTAGGTGCCAGTAGCCCTTACTGCTCTTCCTTTTGCATGGCTGAGGGTTTTCCGTCTGCCTTTTGAGGCCACCTTTGGACTTGGAGGGAAAACCGATGGCAAAGCTCGGCAACAAGCATGCCGGGCCCCCGTTTGAGACAAGATGGGTAGGTGTCAAATCGGAACTCTTGGAATGGATCTCAGCTTTCCTTGCTGTTTCCGTCTAAAAAAAATCCTCCTAAAAGGCGACCAACTCCAAAACAAGGAACCACACCCTAGACCCATGAAACCTCCGTGAAACGTAGGCCGAGGAAAAAACAACAACGACCTGCCTTCCAAGGCCTCCCGCAGCAACTTCTCCGCCTCCTAACGCAGAGGCCCTTGCCAAACAAAGTGGTCGGACGATTAGAACTCTTTCAAGGTCAGTAGCCAAGGCTACAACTTTGTCAACATGAACCCCCCCTGGCCTAGGATTTGCCTTTGATTTCTTGGTTCACGATCTTAAGGGCAAAGATGCCCTTGATGTCTCCAAACATCCCAAACAGCTCGATGATGACCCGAAAGCTACACTCGGCGGCGAAAGTCAGTGCACGACAGCTTACACAAGCAAATCCCACTGTGACGCAAGCGCATTCACGAAGTCAGAGAAGTCAGTGCAACACTAGCCAAATCCCACTGTGACGCAGTATGTCAAAATATCTGTTTTAAGCGCTAATTTGGACGTGCGATGTGTAAATCCCAGTGTGACGCAGTATGTCAAGATGTCCGTTTTAAGCACTAATTTGGACGTGCGATGTGTAAATCCCACTGTGACGCAGCATGTCAAGATGTCCGGTTTAAAGCGCTAGTTTGGACGTACCAAGTAAAAATCCCACTGTGACGCAGCATGTCAAGATATCCGGTTTAATGGACGTACGAAGTGTAAATCCCACTGTGATGCAGCATGTCAAGATGTCCGGCTTAAAGCGCTAATTTGGACGTACGATGTGTAAATCCCAATGGGGCGCAATGGGATGCGCAGCTGGGACAAGTATCAAGTGGGAGCACCGGAAGCAACAAATCCCAATGGGGCGCCGCATGGCATGCACAATATAATTTCTGCTCACACAAAATCTTGCCGCATGGAATTCGAGTTCAACGGTGACCATGAATATGCAAACCCCCATGTGGACGCAAGCCGCACCGACTTCCTGAATCAGTACCCTGCATGGCACACGAAGTTGGACGCAAACGCACCGACTTTCACCGGAGAGAGTAGGGGAACTACTGCAATGGTCAAGGCGGTTGACGCCTGCTTTTGCGGGACGCGTTCCGTGCGCAAAGTTGTAGTGGTCCTCTTGGGATGTTCAGGTACTGTCGGCCCAAAGGTTCGGTTCAGCAGCCCGCCAAAACCTAGAACAAGCTTCCTTTTCATATCCCTGACGCAAGCATCACTCCCAAAAGGCGCCGAACGAATGGCCCAAACAATAACAGCTCACCCTCCTCAGAACACCCAAAACTTCAGATTAAAAGCAACCCAAACGCAACCTTCTCGGCATAAGGTTCCATTCTTTGAGTACCCCACCCACAGGTCCTCCTTTTGGTTGGAACTGAACACTTGCCTTGGTTTCAGTCTACCTCCCTTCAACGCTATTTAGCCTGGGTTCAAGTCTACCGTGGGGAAGCATGCACCCAAGGTTGCCCTAGGATACGTGGTCCGCATGATAATCATGGTTTATCCTAGTTACAGCGCGCGTTCAAGTAACAACTGGAGTTGCATAAATTTCCTAGCAAGCTTGTCGCCCACTTTATGCACATCGCCTTCCACTTGGCATGTTTGGCGCTCCCATCAAAGGACGCCCGTCACCTTGGCCCTTTCTCAGGAGGGCGGAACATAACTCTTGTTCATGATACCAACGTGGGATTCCCATCCCCATGACTACATGATCATTTTCAAGGGGATGTGCTTGGCATTACAGAAAGCTGCCCTAAACACGAATTGTCCACAACCATGTTATTCAAGGAAAGCGACTTCTACATGTTTGTTCGAGACCTGAAAAGAGCGATCCCCGAGTAAAGGACTTACACCAAGCTGAGCTTGTGTTAATCCCAGATCGCATTGCAAAGGCAAATGATTGCGTGCTGGCCTTGTCTTCAGGGAAAACAACTAACTTGTGTATGTGTCGAAATAGGGGGAATGGGTGTTTGTTTCTGAAGCTCGCTACCCAAAAAAATGGTAAATATGGGTAAACCAAATGGAGACCGAAATCCATTTTGGGGGTGCCCCCATTTGGAACACATGTGAGATGACAAACATATGACCCTGGTTGGACCTGGGATCTCTGCTCCCCCCCACTTTACATACCCAGATGAGTGTGTGGCAAAATAGGGGGACCCCAAAAAGAGAGCTCGTCACGGTGAGCTTGCAATGTTCTTCACATCTTGAATGAAGATTCGAGTTGCTCGATTTAAACAAGGTGTGGTTAAATGTTAACTGAGTTGCAAATATTCTAGTGGAAAGGAAATCCTGTGTAAATGCTATGATTAGATTTGTGCGTTATCAAATTCTATGCAAACTCCGGGTGGTCTTCCTTGACAAACTCATATGGTGGGGTAACCTGATGTCTGGTTCTGGAACAGCTAATGCTGTCGCAGTTTGTTTGGGGTGAACTCAACTGCCGACCCCAGTTTGACGCAAAAACCCGGGGTCAAAGCTCGAAGATTCATTTGCGGGGAAAAAAAACAGAGACAAAAAACACATGCTTGTAATAAAATGCCTATTCGTCCCAAAACCAAGATGGGGTCAAAGGCGCGCCTTCCCGCCCTTGCGGTCGGCTCGCCCCGGCTCGCTCCGTCCTTGGGCTTCTGTGCCTCGAGCACCGCTGCCAGGTGGCAGGCGGAGGCCAAGGTCTCCAGATGCAAGGGCTCCAGCTGCTTGCGCTCGCCTGAGAGTTCCGAAACAACTTATGCCAGGCCGCTCAGGTTTTGCAAGTAAGCCAATACCCAAGCCCACCATGGCAAATTACTGCAAAGAGGGGGTGCGGATTTGCTTGCTCGCAAGATTCAATTCTATCCAGCATGGCGGGGAAATCTCCCGAAATCTGTGACGAAATGCTGGCATGACTACTGGAATTCTCTTTGTATGGCAGCTAGCCAGGTGCTTTTGCCTCTAGGTTTTGCATGATGGTTCTGGGCATCTACTAATTCCATTACTGAAGCACTCGGCACAGGCCGGGTTCTTGAGGAATCCCAAGCCAATTGTTGAGTTCAGGTATTCCCAACAGCAACGCAACCCACCTTGCACCCTTCCGAAATCCGCTCCGAGCCCTTCCAAAGCTCGCAGCTCAAGAAAGGCACCTTCCGCGCCGACCTCGAAGCTCATTTCGATGCCCAAGTTAACAACTCATCTACCCCAGCGAGTCGTTGAGGCCCTATGAACCGCCTTTTCACTTCCAGCAAAACTTTGCGAGGACCCGTGATTTGCCAAGCTGGTTGGACAATTCTGGTCGGTTTACTTGCAAAACATAGGTGGCATCCGCCCGTATTTGCCGCTAAAGGGGGCTTCAGATATGTTTTTTTGCTGAAGGTGAGAGCTTCTCCTTGGGGGGCGATGCTAAGATTGGTCACGGTTTCCCCCAATTTTCCGGGCGTTTTTCGTAGGCCCACAAAGTAGTATGCTCAGACTCTGCCTAACCTGGAAACACAAAATCCGACGCCAACTTCTTTTAGGGTGCGAGTCTCTGGTGCCTCCCTCTGAACCAAGGCACGGAGCACCCGGCGCAGCAAGGCCTCCGCCTCCTGCAGCTTGCCGCGCTCCTTGAGCAGATTCCCCAGGTGGCCTCTGCAAAAACAGGGTGCGCGGTCCGGGCAGCGGGCGCGGGGGAAGTGGGGAGTGGAGAAGTGGTGCATTGGGTAGGGTCCTTGGAGCCGGGAAAGAAGAAGCCAAACTTAAAAGAGACCTGGACCTGGAGAATTCAAGGCGCACCTCCTGCCTGGGCCAAGAAAGGAAAGATCCAAAGGTGGATTCGCTTTGGACCAGTGAGCAGAAAAAGCAAGTGGCAGGGCGTGCACCTTCTCAATTGCGCTCCCTCCGCCCCCTGAACGAGCAAAAGGTCGAGTCGGATATTTTCTGGGTATGCGAAAACCAGCTGTTTCCAAAAAGGGTCTCTCCAGGCACCCACGGAGAAAATTGTATGGCTTCCTTAACGAGAATCCTTCGTTTCATTCCCAAAACCCCTCCTTCACAACCCATCAAACCAGCAAGTTCCCCCGAAAAATCAAATCTTTACCAAGCCCGAAGCATCAGAAAGGACCCTCCATCGGGATGGTTGGTGATCTCCGAGGCAAGGTGTTCTTGGACCTCAAAATGGCCCTCGAGGTCCCCCCTACTTTTTTGGGGAAAAAAGGACACACGCGCACACACTACACCCGGCCTGAAAAGCTCAGATCAGCCTGAAAAGCTGAGATCGGTCTCATGAGGAAGGGCTTGAGGAGACTTGTGGATGAGATAGAACCAGATAAGGCCCCACAAGCTCCGTCCATCTTGGACAAGTCCGAAACCAAAGCTCGGCATTGGTGCCAAGCTACGACCCCTCAACAAGGCATGCCTGTACGCATATCCCTGGGCACAGATGAAAATTAACCCGCGCTGCTTGTGCTGCAGCTGCTGCAGCTGCTGCAGGTTGCACGCTTTGCGAGGCAGCCGCTGCGTGTACTAACTTCACTCGAAAGGGGGAAAGCGAGTGAACACTTCTCCGACAACCTGAAGCAAAATCAGTGTGCTTCAAATCTTGCTGGTTCTTAGCCTTCCATTGTGTAAGTCCCCTGGAAAACAGATTTTCAGTAGTGATAGATTCCCTTTAAAACCAACAGGGGAATTACAAACTACTCAGAAGCAAATGGAAGTAGCGAATCCCACCTGGACTCAGGGTCGCGTTGATTGAAGACTGCCAGAAACGGGGGTCAAACATCGACGTGCAGTATACGCATGGCCCTTGTTTCGAACACGCTACCTACACCAGAGCTACACAGGCCAGAGATCGCCCAGGGGCAAAAAGTCAATTTGTTGCTTGCAAGGAAAATGAAGGAACACAAAACGGGCAACGTCTGGCACTGCTCAAAGGCTAATTGAAGGTGAAGCCAAAGGTAGCTGCATGGCGGGAACCGAAATGGGTGCATCTTTTTTGGGAGGGATCCCGATTTTGGTGGGTTTTGAAGAGAACCCAAAAGGAGACCAACCATTGTTTTCGCGTGGGTCCTATTTTAAGAACACACCCATACAACCACAGATTGCCAAAGGCCTGGAATTCTCTTGGGATTTGCCACAGACTGCGATGAGAGAGGTAGCCGTGCATGGAGCCGATTGGAGAAGGCATCTCAGGAAAGCAGGACGTCAGCCATTTGAGAATCAACACGTCTCTGGGGGACATCTTGGAAAATAAAGCACACAACAACTGGCACCAAGATGGCTGCTTTCCCATGGCTTCCTTTCAATCCATGGTGACACGGGTACCCTCAACAGAACACACACACACACACACAAATCTAGGTTGTCCTTGAACCAGGTTCTACAGCAACTGGTTGCGCAAGTACCCCCCAGGCCTCCTGTGGATCATGGGTAAAACGGGCACCCCGTGTTTTGGTTGTAAAGCAAAAACTGCCTCAGCCAGTGGGTTGCTTTCCCTGAGCAAAAGGCCTAAGCCTTTGTAGGTTGAATGGAAAAAATATATTCGTTTCCAACAAAAGGTGTCTCCGGGGTTCGGTCACACCAAAGACCAGCCGTGTAAAGGGGAAGGGTGCAGCTGGGGGTTTCTGGCGAAGCTGCCCGATTCCAGACTACCTCGATTCCCACCCGAGCGGCTCAGCGACGTGAGGTTGCTGTCTTGCATCCTCAGATCCGAAGCACGTGAGGAGGCCAGAAGGCAAGCGAGCGAGCATGCAGTGCAGCACAAAGGTTGGCACCATTCAAGCTCTACAAGATTCGGGAAGGTGGATGGGGATGGGTCCCTTTCTTTGGAGTACATCGTTCTAAAAATGACTTACGGAGAGCACCTTGCTGTGATCGCTGGGTTTTGAGAATGAACCGTTTGGCATCCCCTTAAAGAAAGCCAGCAGTTGGTGGCAGGTGAGTCTGACAGGTAAGCCTTACTTATGGCTTGTTTACCCCTC
>CAUJNA010003825.1:245000-382388 GCA_963377175.1 Effrenium voratum
CGGGCGTTCCACTTTTCAAGGGAGCCATTTTTCTGCAGTCCTTGGTTCCCAAGCTTGAAGCAAAGAACAAATCCACTCCAAAAACCCCTTTTGGCGTCTGACATGACCAATCTTGAAGACTTGCGAATCGAAATATCCTGCCCGCCTGAGGCGAAGCGGGCCATTTCAACGGCCTGAATCTGGGAGGAAGCTCTGGGTCTCACGAAAACCAGACCTTCGACCCCGGTTTTGGAGAGATCTAAAGGATGCAAACCCCTGGCATATTCAGGTTGGGGGTTTTAATCTGATGTGTCCCAGCCGAACTGTTGATTTGGACCAAAAAACCAACCCTGCCCCTGGACGAATCTGGTGTTTCGGGTGAGATTTGCTCCAAAAACCGCCCATCAACCCTCCCCATTCTTGGACCCGGACCCACCGCCCACCACCCAGACCGCCTGTGGACGTAGCCCAAGGTCTCCGGATGCAGCACCCCGAGCTCCGCCTCCGCGCCCGCCAGTGCGCGGCGGCTCAGGAGCTCCGCCTGCGCGCAACAGGCGGAAGCCCGGGCGCCCGAGAAGCGCGGGAGGGGGGAAGGGAGGGAGGGAGGGAGGGAGGGGGTCCAAAATGCGTCATGTGTTGTTGCTTTTTTTCTTCCTGGTAAAACGTGTTTTGCCCAAGATGAACATCCTTGTGACCATGGGACCATTTGGGAGAGCATCCCCAACAACTGATCCTCTCACTCCAGGGACTTCTGCTTGACGCTGTGAATCATAGGGGTTCCCAGCTTTTGACGCGGAACCATTCGTTTGTGCTGAACTACAACGGATTTGCGCATATCTTGCGCATATACCAACCCGCAGAATGCTGCTAATGCTCCCCTCTGGGGGGCCCCGTACAGGTTTGGGTTTAGGGTTTATAAGGTTTAGGTGTGGGTCTTAAGGTTTAGATTTGGCCTCAAACCACTGACCCGGGCAATGCCACATCACATGTGACCCTGCCCCGGCGTTGGTAGGGTCACAGCCGACAGAGATTGAGGTAGGGCCAAATGCGCCCATTCTGCCACTTGAGATGTCAGCTCATTGCGCGAACCCAAATTCCCAACCGAGTTGCCCTGGTAGAAAAGGCATCCACAAAAACAAAAAGGTTTTTTGTCGGGTGCTACTGACAAACTGAGAACTTGCAGCATTCCGGTTCCACAGCTACAAGTGAAACAACCCTTTTGGACAACATTCAACGTTCCTTTATGACCTACATAGCCCCAATTGGGCTGCACCCACCAGTAGTTGGTCGATTTTTGATAGGGAAACCCTCCAAGCAAAAGCCGCCCAAAAGCGGCACCACTGGAGGCCGGGGTGGTTAAAAGTTTCCTTTTAGCCCCCCAAACAGGCCCCCGGAGCAAAACCAAACCTTCGAGCGCCGATCGGAAGTCTCCTGATCCCCCTCCCCGCCTCAAAGGGCTGATCCCTCTGCTGCAGAGTGGCCGCCAGCTGAACACAGATCTGCAGAGTAAAGGGGTGCGTCTTGCAGAACTCCTTCTCCCGCTCCTGGCGAGCGCCCAAAGAAAAAAACACGCGCTGGGGAAAACAACAACGACAAAGGCACTGCAAAAGGCTCCAGGCGGTGAGACTTTTGTTTACCCAAAGCTGGGCGTCGCCCAAGATCTGATGGGAGCCAATGCATCCTTCCAAATGGATTGCAGCCCCAAAACTGGGCAGAGTCGCGCGGTTTGAAACCAAGACGAGCGCGCGGGGAGGTGAAAACTGACACCCGATCCGAATCCGAGCCGTCTCCTGCAGGGCCTGGCGCTGCACGGTTTCAGCCTCCTCCAGCTTCTCCTGCTCCTAGCATGGGCACGCCCCAAATGTTTTTACTCAGAACGCGGAACCCCCAAACCCGTGAGTCAGCTTCCATTGGATTGGTGGTCTGGAGGTGCGAAGCTTTGGCTTCTCATTCTCCACCACGATCAGGGGTAAACCGCCGAACCACCAAACCGAACCACCAACTAAGGGCTACCTGAAGTGCGCTTCACCTCCTGTGGGTTCCTTCCGTTTATTTGCCGGAGAATAAGGCCTGTTTGGCCTTAACATGAAAGCCCAGAAAAAGACCTTTTCTTTACTCCAACCCCACCCCCAACCTTACCATTCAGCAGCTTTGGTCTGATTTGGCGATGACCTTGGTGTTAAGTTTGGCTTAACTTTGCCAGAAAGCTCATGTTGAGCCCCTAGCTTTTGTGGTAGAGGAGTGGTGCTCTTGTTCGTTAGCCCCTCTGCATGTCAACGGAAGGAGCCCAAAAATGAGTCCGGAGAGAAACATGTACGGCTTTTGGGCTCCATGTTAAAACCTTGTGCCTTCATAGGAGTGTTGTTCAAAGACAAAAGGTCCGGTTCGCTATTGCCCTTCATCCTTCCTTCCAGACGAGGGGTTCTGATAGTATCCACCTTAAGATTGCCCCCCCAAAATGGTGCTTTCTTCTTGGTCTGGTGGGAAAGGTAATGCTTTACACGGCCACTGCTTCAACACCCGCCTTTAGGGAGTCCTCTTTTCAAGGCTCCCCTTTTCAATCGCGATCTTGCGCTTGCTTGGGCAGAGGTTTTGGAGTGGTCTGGTTGATGTCGAGCCCGGATTCAACAAGTTGGATGAAGGGTTTGTTGCCCCCAACAGTGATCCGGAGTCCATCGAGGGGTTGCTCCCAATCAAAAAGTCAACCCCGGGGTTGATGAAACAAAAACCCTGCAATAAGAATTGGATCCCCAGTAAAGGACCTTCATGGGTAGCTCGATCTGGACCGGTGAGCCCGGCGGGAAGAGCATATGAATCAACAGGGGGTTTCGTCCTCCGCGGTTGCCACTACCTAAAACCAGCCGCAGCTCTCCGAATCCCTTGGGACCCCGCTCGAATCCAAGCGCTGGGACTCGGGACTCGGATCTCGGATCCGATCGCTTCGATCGCTCGACTCGAGGCCTGGAGCATCGCCCCCAGCGCCGCGAGGTCCTTCGGCTCCCCCAGTTCTCGGCAGAGCTCCGCCGCCTGAAACGCGCCGGGGGCGTTCGGCGGCGGGCGGTTGCGCGACGGCGGGTCCCGTGCAGCGGGGGGGAAAAGGCCGAGGGAAGCCAACCCTCTGAGGGAAGCCATTGGGTTCAAGATCCCCTGTCTTTCAGAGGTGGTTTGAGACATGTTTGGGGCTGGTTGCTGTCTACCTGAGCCAATCAAGCTGGTTGGTTCATGCCCAAAACCCCGCTTTGGAGTCCCGATCTGAGAACCCAGAAGGCAGATGTGAGAAAGCCTGAAAGGTTTGGTTAACGTGGAAAAGGGTGGGCAATTCCAAACACGACGGGTCCAGAAGCCGTCAAGAGGGCAAGGAAGATCCTCCTCGTGGCTTAGAAAAAGCAACCACCAGGGGTGAAAGGCAACTGTCCCTGGATAGGTTGGATCTGGTGTGGTGCATTCACCGAATTACCATATGGGTCCCAATTTAGGACAAAAATGCAACTGCCTGCAGAGAACCCTGCCCGGCCTGTTATGAAGTGGAATCAGACGCTGTCCACCCAACTGCCGTCCAGTGGCGGGTTTGGTGTGGCGCAAAACAAGGGAACCAAAAAGCAACAGGGATGATAGGAATCCCTTCAACCAACCACTAAAAATCAACCATCACAAGCAAAGATAAGCATGTGGGTATGACTTTTTTGAGGTGCCGCTTTTGAGGGGGTGTCATGCCGACTTTCCAATCGCTTGTATTTCCGTTTGTTAGCATTATGCCGAAGGACAAAACACAAATGATGGTTCTGCTAAAATCCAATTGTTGGATGTGTGTCGCTTCGAATTAAAGCGCATAGGGGTTTCCTCGTCCCGTTCCAAACGGGATGACGAAGCTCGGTTGCTGTGGCCGTCCCAACGCTTCAATTGCGGGTGGAGAGAGGATGTGACTCCGGCATAACAGTATGAACCCCTGGTATGAATGAGCCCCTGATATGAATGAACCCGTGGTCAATATGCCAATTTGAGCTCATGGGAAGCATGGCAAATTGGCAAACCAGCCAAGGGCGCCCATATCCCAAAAATCCATTGACTGTTGTCTGAGCTGTTGGTTTCAAATCGGCAACCCTTGGAGTTTGTGTAGCCTCAAACTCGGCCGCAATTCTGTCCGGCGCTGTCTATTGTGTCAACTCTTCGTCTTGGCGTGTTGGCTGCGTTGCTCCAGGCATTGTTGAGCTCAAACCAAGACTCGGCAGAACACCCCCGTTAGTTTGTCTTGTCTGGTGTTCTGAAACTCTACAATAATGGACGGTCCACGGAGGTCCTTCAAGCGCCCAGACGCCAACTGCCCGGAGATCGATCGATCGATCGACTCCCGTGGAAGGTTTCCCCGCGCCTCGGGCAGGCGGCCCTGGGCCCGCAGGGTGTTCGCCAGCTTCCGGCGGCTCGGCTTGGTGGGGGGGCCACGGCGGTAAAGCTCCTGGGCAGAAATCTCCGGCGGAGGGCGGGAGGGGGGGATCGGCCGGATCCCATGACCTGCAGGATCCAAGAGGAAAAGCAAAGTCTACTAGAACAGCGGCGGGGTCGACCAACTTTCTGTCGTGCTGGGCGAAAAGGGGGGGGTCTTGGATAAGCACCCCACTTCCTAACACTTAGGAAGTGGCTGCTATCCGTGGCTAACAGGCCTTTGAAAGTGGGCTATGAGGCAAATCCGTGGCATAGTGGGCACATTTACTGAGCAATAGTAGCTAGCCACTTGCTTGGTTGGGTCATCCAGGCAAACAGGGTGACCACGCCCAGCCCACACCCCATCCCCAGTCGAGGTGGTTCCTTATGTGTCAAACCTAAACAAAAATAGAGAGCACTCATGTGAGTGAGAATGGCATTCGAAAAGGAAAATATCGAGAATCCCCCCCAAGAGATTCAAGAGATTGAATCAGAGCCATTTTTTGAAACAGGGATAAGGGAGCCCTTGCAGCGTTCTACATTTACAAGGGGTTTGTGTTCAGATTTAGTTGGTTCACTTGAAATATGTTTGGGTATCGCATACAACCCAATCGACATGGAGCAACTTCTTCCGCCGGTGCTTTTAGAACATGTTAGACAAGCTTCCTCATACATCCTTTTCAAACTTCACTCGACAAAAAGGACTACACTTAGAAACTGCTTAAACGGTGATGGGGATGTTGAAGCTGGCCCAAACCAGACATTTGTGGTTGTTGTTTGTGTCTCGAGTGCCCTTTTGGGGCTGTGTTCAAAAGGAACCCCACCAATGTCCTTTTTTGGGGGGTGGTCCCTGATTTGCCACAACATGAATCCATTCATATGAGCGAGTTTACCCTTATATCACATTGGGGGACCTACTAACCAAAACATATAAGACGCTTAACTCCGGTCATAGAGGACCCTTCGTCTCCAGCGTTTGGGGCCCCAGAGTCCCCACGTCGCTCGCCCCCGACCAGCCTCCGCCTCCGCCAACTTGCCCCGGCGCTGCAAGAGGTCGGCCAGCTCCTCCGCCACCTGCCCCGACCCTCCGCCCAGTTTCTGCACTGGGAAAAGCAATCCAATGTAGACGGAAAACCCTGCTCATTGGTCTTTTTCTACACTGGATTGGATTTTACTAAACTGGATTGGTGAGCTTTATGGTAGACAGAGCTTAATACAATTTGTCCAGACAGAGAAACAACCCAGAGCAGACCATCGCTAGAGGTTTGGGAACTTGGAAATGGGTCTCCTAAAGGATCTCCACGGTGAGCTCGTTGCACTCAAGTGAGTTAATGTTAGATAGCGATTAAGAAAAGGGGAGTGAATACAGAAAAAAACAATCTCAAAATTATTCACTCTCCTGAAAAGCAAAAAAGGGTAGGTATTACAGAAAAAACATATGCCCGAAATCCCGAAAATATGTTCCCTTCCAAGAATGGACTATTTTTGAGGTTTGAAACGTTTGAGTCCAGCCAGAAATGTCTAGAATCCCTGGATTGCTTCCTGTCCCGAACCACCAAATTCCTTATCAATCCCTTTACTAGAAGATGCACCCTGACAGATTTTCAAGGGGGTGGCACACGGAACCGCCAGGAAGGCGACAATGCAGTTTGTTTAAGGGTTGGGAATTGTAAAAAAAATAGCCAGGGCAGCCTGCCAAGAAGAAGAACCAATACTAAACCAGTTCTAAACTGTAGTGAGTCAACTGAAAAGAATACTGAACTAATACTAAACCAATTCTAAACCGTAGTGAGCCAGCTCAAAGGAATACTAAACCAATACTAAACCAACTCTAAACAATACTTACTGGAAAGCTACTCAGGCAGGTCCCAGTCTGACCCCCATTTTGTTTTTGGGGTTCTCGCTATTGAGGGGGAGGGGGGGGGGCCTTTATAAATCACTCTCCAACATTACAGAGTAAAGGCTAGATGTGTCAATGTATCGGCAACACACAAAACCACTCGCTTGCCCAAAACGCAGCACATGGGACGAAAAGTGTTGAGGCCCTCCCCCTGGTTTAGTGGGAACTTTGGCTTGTCCCTGCTTCTCATCCTCCCAAACAAAGAGTAGACCAACGATAATTCTGCCAATTGCTTGTATTGGCATGAATTTGATTGGTGGTCAACATTCGGTGGGGAATCAGGCGATCCTTAAAATCTGTTGCCATGCGTTCAAAAACGAAGAAACGTATGGAGGGTTACCTCAACCCATGGGATCCTTACCTGTCCAGCCAGCATTTCACCCGGAAATCCACTGCCCAAAAGCGGTACTCTGAGAGCCAGTGAGTTACAGTGACCTACGCTTGCAGAGCACACATTCGGGTTTCAGGGAAGTCCTGCGGAATCAGGCGCCCAGAAAAGTCCACTCGTTTAAAAATCGATTCCCCAGCCCAAGAAGCCCCAACCGGAGGGGCTTGGAACAGATGGAAAAGAAAACCGGACAAATGGACATCCTTTCAAAGTGTCTTCGAGGTAGATGGGTGTAAATTTAGCTAGGGAACCCTTTTGGACATCAAATTTCGGTGAACATTCATCCACTTATGCGGTCATTCCCTATTCAAATTGGCCATAGCTTGTTCAACGAACAAGGGGCAGGACGACCCTGGAGCTTAGCCATAAATCCCCCTGCTGCTCGGGTCCCCAGCCTTACAGTTACAGCATGGTGGTTGAAAGCGACACTGGTCGAACAGAGGGAAACCCGCAGATCCATAGGTGGCCTTTTGGTGACATAGATGGCCCTGGCAAATGGAATCAAACCCATCTAAGCCAGGGCCATCCATTTTGAACCAAACAAACCTAAAAAGGACACCTATGCTCAGATCATTCTCGAGGACAATATGTTCACCTCTGGTTTCACGTTTGCTTGATTTGTTGGCGCTCCGTGTGGACGGGCAAAATCCCGGAACCAGTTGGGATGCAGGAACCCCAACACTTGATAAGCCAATCCCAACTGGTGTTGCATGAATGCGCAGAACCGGGCTTGTCTCATGGGCGTTTCCTGGCATTCCCAAGAGCTCCTCATGCCCCCAGGTGTAAAGGCCATGGTTGTGGCAAGTGATTGATTCTGCGATACCACAACGGCCATATGTTTAAATCGGGACCCGCTGCACAAGTGGCTGGTGGACATAAATCCCCAATTTGATGTCCACCAAAGGGTCCCCTATGAAAACTCACCACCCAAACGGCCCATTCCTATGACCTTGCCACTTGAAAAGTGACTCCCTCGCATCCCCGCCTCAACCTCCTCCGGCATCGGGGGCTCCAGGCACTCGTAGCCTGTCGAAGCAGATAGCCGGCCCAAAAGTGCCCGGGTCAAGCCCGCCATAGAACACAACGCATGCTTCTCCTACGCTCATGACTTCATGTGGCTGTAAAGCAATCTACCCCACTCCAAGCATTGCGCCCTTGCACGGAACCCGCACCACCTTTCTGTAGGTTCAGGAAAACCTGCGTTTTGGGGCAGAAAACCCAGACTCCCAGGAGGGGCACATGGGAAAGCGCCCGTGGCATATCTTATAATTATATATCTACATATGTATAGATATATACATATACAGTACTTTCATGTGTATATATATATATATATATGTATACATATGTCTGTATAGGCGTGCATGTGTGTATATCCTGCGCGAGTACCCTCCGAGTACCCTGCGTGCGAGTGTGCCAGAGTTGCGTGCGAGTGTGCGAGTGGACTGTGCGAGTGTGCGAGTGGAACGGGCGAGTGAGCGGACGAGTGGACGAGTGACTCGAACACTCGCGCGCCCTACTCGCACACTTTCACTCGCACAGAAATGTGGTCTTTTTTTAGACCATATTTTTGGGTCACGAATACTGCTTCCAGTTGCTTGTGAAAAATAAGGTCTAAAAATATAAACTTATTTCTGTGCGAGTGAAAAGTGTGTGAGTAGGGCGCGCGAGTGTTCGAGTGCCTCGTCCACTCGTCCGCTCGCTCGCCCGTTCCACTCGCACACTCGCACGCCCTACTCGTCCACTCCACCCGCGCACTCGTCAAGAGTCACTCGTACACTTTTTGGCAAGAGTGCATAAAAAGCCTGGTTACAACCTCTTGGCAACAGCTAATGTATATATATATATATTTATTGCACCCCGTCCCCGCTCCAATTGGAAAGGCGGATTCCGGAGAAAAGACAAAACAAAAAAATATCAAAAGTCGGAAGCCGGCGCGCCTTCCAGCACCCGGCGCAGCAGCATCTCGGCCTCCGGCAGCTCGCCCTGCCGATGCGTTCCGCAGGATGCCGCCAGCCAAGAGGCGGGGGGGGTGGGCCGCGGGGAAAGGGACACCAAGGGGGAAGCCAAGGGAAACAGCTTTTTGTGCAATCTTTCCCCATCGGCAAGGGAGTCCCATGGGCACATAGATCCGAGGTTGTCAGCTATGGGGCAGAACAAAGAAGAAGTACCCCCCAAAATGTGGAAGAAAGGTATGTCCTGACTGGGATGTTGGGCCCAAACTTGTGCCTTAGCTTTGGCTTCTGATTGTCAGTCTTGGCTTTATTTATTTCAGCCGGGCGTGCTTGTGTGGATGGTCGAATGGTCCAATCCTCAAATTGGGGACCGCAGAATAAGGAGCCAGTGTTGAGCAGAATGGTTTGGTTATTTGCAACCAAAAAAACAAAAAACAAAGAGACATGGGGAAGAATGGCATCCACAAAGCCGCCGTCACCCCCTGCCCTCGTCCACCCCACCAACTCAAACGATGGTTTCACCATTGAAACGGGCCAGCCGTCTACTGTAAACGAATTCCCCCTCAACCCCCTCTATCCCCCACCCGCCACAGACGTGACCAGGCTCTCCATACTTTCTCTACCCTGAAATATGGGTGTGTTTTCTTTTAGGGGACCACTCCCCCCCAAAAAAAAAGAAGAAGAAGTGATTTTCCTTGAAGGTGTCCTTTAAATCAGACCGAGAACTCACTCCCTGAGTTGCTTGGCCAAAACAAGCCTAAACTCCTCGTTTACAACTTTTAAACGGTCCAAACCAAAAAACGTGACGAAAGTCCATGAACCCAGGGAGTGAGAGAAGGGGTGGGTACCCTCAAAAGGGGTGGTTCTATCGTTTTCAGTGGGGGTCCTATCGTCTTGCGATGCTTTCTGCAATTTTACGCTGCAACCACCCCCGCTTTACAAAAGTGATCTACGCATATTTTGACCGCGACTCATATATACGTGTATATATATATTTATATTTATATTCTCAGACCCCCAGCGCCCCTCCCCATTTTCCCCCCCCCCCCCGCCTGGCGCCGCAGTAGCTGCGCCAGGCTCCGTGTCGCCCGCAAGCAGTCGACGTTCCGCTGACCCAGCTGTTCCTGTCGACCTGCGCCAAGACGGGGTGCACCGCTTTCGGAGGGGGAACCTTTGGTTGGGTTTCTTTAGGCTGGCTTTTGGGGGGAACCCTTGGATTGGTTTCAAGGGCTGGTGGTTTGTTTGTGGTTGGTCAAGAGGGCTGAAATCATGTCGTTGTCTTTCTGGTTGGTCGATTTGGAGACACAGGTTCTGGAATGCCCCGTCTGTCCACAGCTGGGACATGTGAGTCAAGTGCAAACTAGGTTTCTTCAGGACCTCAAAATGGAAAACCCCTTCGGCCAACCCCTTTTGGTCTTAGAACTAGGAGCTTCCTCTAGTGGTATACTCGCTTGCCCCGGGATCCGAAAATACAAGGTGGCCACCTTTTGGGATCTGGACGAATGGTTGCCAAAAATCTGAAAAGGTCGAAAGGTTGCTTCGCTTTGGGCGACTGAGTAAAGGTTATAAATCCCTCTCTCTCAAGTCTCAAAGCTTCAGTCGAAGATTGTTTCCACTGCCTTTGATGGGATAACCGCCGGGCAGTTTGATTGAAGTGGCGCTTACATGCCCTCAAACCACTGCCCTCGGAGTGAAATGTGATATACAACTACTATGTAGCTAGCATGTGAAGGGTATGAAGGGTACCCGTCTGCAAGGTGAACTCATCACTGACCCCTTTCTGGGGCGGGTGTTTGTTTTCGCCGAAGAGGTTTCTATGTTCCCAGACAGCCAAAGGCTCACATAGAGGGATCGTCTGAGTTCAAACCATCTAAGGTCCGGGAGTTGGCTCTCGAGCAAAACCCACCATCTGCGAGGTGGACAGTAGGAGTCCTGTTCCCCCTGGTCAGGTGAATGTTCAAGCCGACGGCTTGGAAAGCACCAAAATGTGTTTTTTTCTTGAAGGCCTCCTTGAACGACCCAGCCTTCAACATTGAACTTGGGGGGCAGGGGCCGGGCCTTGGGAGTTGCATCTTTGTTTCTGCTTGGTGGCTGATTTTCAGCACCTAACCCCCAGACCTTCCAGGCATGACCCCCATGTGCCATGGTAATACTCCGAATCTGTGGGTCACTGTGGTGCCACTATGCTGGTTGTGGTCTATCCGATTATTTTTGTGTGTAGGAGTTGCAAAGTGAAGTATGCCCATCAGCAGCCTGGTCTGTAGGGTTATTATTGAAAAATAGGGGGGTGGTCTCCGGTTGCGACGCCAAACTTACGTGGACCTCATGTCGTGAAGCAAGGATTCTTAACCCCTCTGGACGTGAACCTGAAATTTCTGAAAGGGGATCCCCAAAAAGTGGGTGTCCACTATCCATAGGAACCTCGGGAAGTTGGTGGTCTCAAAGCCCTCAGACTTTGACCAGGCTTAAATGGCGCCTTTGAGGTTTGTCGTTGGTCCCCAACAACTGCTACCCTCTCAGCCCCTTTCCCACCCCTTTCCAGCCCCGCGGTCGCGGCCTTTCACCACCTCACGTAGCATCTCCTCGAAGCAGAAGTTAGAAAAGTCCCACAGATGTTGGGTGTAATGTCGACACGGAATTCTGAAGCCCAAATCTGGGGTACGCAAAACATATGTTCAGCTTCAAGTCCATTCTTAGTTGGTTTGCATTTGAGTGACAGTAGATAGCCATATTTGTCTTGTTCCAGTGTTTTTTGTTAGTTGCGGCTCCTTGCAGCAAGCCATAAAGCGCATCTAAACCCGTACTATCTTTTTTAAAACCAAACTAACCTAAGAAGGGGCCATCCATTTTCTACCAAAGAAGGAGACCTATTCCCACTGTCCACAGCTCAGGTCTCTGCACATCGCGCCATCGAAGCATCGCTCCTTGGCCTCCGCCCCCTTTCCGCAGCTCCGCAGCAGCTCCGCCAAGTCGAAGCGGGCCGTCCTCAGGCTCTCTAGGGAAAGTCGGCAGGAGGGGTCCCCATGTCTCCCCCCCACAAAGGGTGCTTGGGTTTGGTGGTTTGGTGGCTTCGTGGATTGGAGGGGTCAAAACTAAGCCACCAGACTGCAGGTTTTGGTCCTTGACTCCATTTACCAGGGTTCCATTTTGGGGTTACCCTATTTTTGACCCACAGCCATGGTTTTCCACTGTTCAGCTTCCCTACGTTTTTCACTTCAAGGATCACCCCCACCAAAAGAAAACTCGCTCGGCCCAAAAGATGTGTTCAAGCCAGCCCTATGCACGGCTTGGATGCTATGCACGGCTTGGATGCGAGGGGTAGGAGATTGTTTTTGGTATGATTGTATGTATGTATGTATGTAGAAGATGTCGCTTATGGTGACATAAGCGAACCCTTTTATGCTGGGCCACAACGACAAGCTCTACAGCTTCCATATGGAGAAGAAAGCCCAAAGAAACCCACTCAGGCCCACATGCTCGTGTCTCAAATGTTGAATACCCAAAAATGAATCTTGGTATGCGTTTTGGTATCCCTTCAAGACAACCTGAAAAAGGTAGCGAGCCTCAAGTAACACCCACCCCTACAACTTTGCCTCTAAACGAGCAGCGCCCAAACCCACTACCCCTTCTCAACTAGCTCAGAGGGGTTTGGGCACAGCTCAGACGGGGAGCACTGAGCACCCAAAAATTGTGCTTTCCCTGTGGCGTCCCATCGAAGTGGCCAAAAAATGGTAGCCTCAAAAACGACATGCCCATGTGAACGTGTGTGTGTGTGTGTCCCATACAAAGAGGGAACCCCCACCACTCAACTCAACTCAACTCAGCACCCCCTTTCTTTTTGACTGAAGAGAATGCACAATCAAACCTTAAAACATTTGTCTAGGGGTTGATTCCCCATTCTTTTCAGCCATCCTTCTTTTCAAAACCAAGTGCTTTTGCTGGTTTTCTAGAAAGAAGGATCCGTGGAAAGCATGCGGGAGCTAGCCCTAGAATTTTGCAACTCAAATCGGCACCCTTTCTATTTTTGAGTGAAGAGAATGGGGAATCAAACCTTAGAACATTTCGAGGAACACCCCCCACAACCAGAAAAGCCAAGGCGCAGCGTGCTGGGGTGCTGCTCCCCCAGCTGCTCTCTGCACTCCACCTGCACCTCGCGCAGCAACTTCTCCGCCGCCGCGCAGGCGCCCTGCTCCTGGAGCAAGCGGGGGGGGGGGGGCCCGAAACCTGAAATGATCACCGAGCGTACTCAAAAACCTGGCAATGAAAAGAATCGCCTACACCCCTACCCCTCCGATGACCCGGATTTTTGGCTCAAAGAAGGTTCGTGGTGGAAAGTGTAGTTGGGTGGTGGCAACTGGGCAGGGTGCTTTTTGGAGTTGGCACCAAGAGATCCTGTTTGCTGAGCTGGTTTTAAAGGGAAATCGAACCATTCAGATTCATGGGGCGGGGTGTTCCATGTTGAGGGACACCAAATAGCACGTCGACTATTTCAAACCCCAACACCTTGGCAGACTGCTTGACTTAGCATTGCACACACCTTCCTCTTTGGATATCTTGTACGTGTTTGTTTATTTCAGTCTGAGCTTGTTGACCCCTTAAAACAGATAAACTGCTTGCTGATTGGTAGGGAAGATTGAAACGATCATGAATCATATTTCACAAACTGGAAAGGCACAAGCTGGAACAAAGGAGCTATTCTTTTTGATGGTTCCCAAACCACCAGAGTATATTGATGAAATCTGGTTGACGGGAAAAGGTTGGCATGTTCACGGTCCAAAGGAGAACCGTTTGTGGAAACCCAAACCGCTCGTCTTTCGGCCATAACCACACAAAAATGGTTGCAAATTAATCGGACCGCAACCCATTTCAGCTGTTGGCTTCTGGGCAACCAAATTAGGTTACAAACCGCTCGGTGTTTGACAACAGCCCATGTTACCTTTCCTCTGGGCAACCAAACATGATGGGTTGGCTGAACAAGAACCGAACTTGGGCTTTGGATTAGCACGCGCTTCCCTACATCTTGTCCGCAAGCATCGCTTGGCCCAACTCTGCGTGCAAAAAATCAGATGGACACGGAAACAGCAGGCTAACCTCCTGAAACCTTCACTAACTAGTCCCAACATTGGAGCACCAGAAAGTTACAAAAGGTTGGCCAGAGGAGGCTCTTGAGCCACCGTTTCGTGCGAAAGCTTTCCCCCCTAAGAATCTTTGGACCTCAAATAGGCCTTTTTTGAGGTCCAAAATCTTCCCATGCAGATCCACACCCCTATGGAGGGTCCTTAACTCATGCAGTTTGCAATCAGGCACTACAAGGTGGTGTTCTTACGTTAAGCCTTTCAATTAGTCATCATTGTGGTAAGCTATTCCTGACCATTTAGCCCATTCTGTGGCTGTGTCTTTTTTTAGGGGACCTCCAAAACTGGTGGTAAACCTTATGGTGTCCACTCTAAACCCCACCAAAACAGCGGTTATGCCTCGCAAAAACCAGGATGAGCCACCCAACCTGAGCCGCGTCCAAGGTCCCAAAAGCCAAAAGCGCGTCCTGCAAGCGCGCGGCGAAGTCTCTGGCTGCCGCTGCGGCCTCCGGCTTGTTCTGCGCCCGCCTGAAAGATCTGAGAGCCGAGAGCCGAGAGCGGGTGACCCGTGAGTTCCAAAACGATTCCAAAATCGGATGCTTCACAGCCTTTGAATAGGTCCCAACAAGGGACCGGGGCTCGTTCTGGAGTGTAGGGGCCAAAAGAAAAAGACGCTTTTAGAACAAGCCTGTAGATAAATTGGGCTCAAGATGATGAGGGGCAACCCGTCTCCTTTTGCCTTCCCTTTGCAAACCAAAACGGGGGTGCTCCGTCAAACTGTTCGGGTTCCTGAGAGGATACCACCTTTATGAGAAACCGGGTCCCCTACAGCTGTTTTGGCTGACCCATATTCGTCTCCAAGCGACCCTGGCTCGGTAAGTAGTTTACGACCAGATATACCCTGTGTCCAACAATCATGAAAGTGGACAGGGGGTTCCCCCAAAGGAAAGTAGTCTTCCAAAACCCACCTGTCAACTTCCATGATTGGGGGGGGGAGGGTAAGTGGTTGACATTGTTTTGTTGAGAGCCTTTTCAGGCTGGTTTCATTGCAAACCAGAAGGAGGGTCGGAACCGGTTTTGTTCACAAGGGAACCAAACTGTTCGCCAAATTGTGTTTCCCCAGCTCTTGATTGGTTCCCCTAAAAGTTCTCAAGTTGAGGGGGCCCAACTGAATCCTATTTTCAGGAACACCCGCAATTGAATGGCCCGCTGAGGTACACACAAAAACGTGTTCCCTGCTTAATATCATATTTTGTCTAGCCCGAGATATTCTTCTAGTTTTGGAGACCCTAGAATTTGGGCCTTTCCAAAAAAAAGAAGAAGAACAAAAAACAAAAAAGGAAGAAGAAAAACAACAGAAACCGACCGACTCCCAAGACCCCACATCCCAAGGCCGAGCGGCAGGTTCCGCGCCAGGCCCTTGGCCGCGCGCAGCGCCGGCGGCGCCGGCGAGGCGCCTTGATCGTTGGCGCCGCTTCCGCCGGGGACCAGGCGACGCCACAGCGCCTCCGCCTCTGTCGGATGGTCCTGCGGCGAGAAAACGGGGGAGGGGGAGAAGATGGACCCTTGAGGTCTATTCGGAAAAGAAAAGCATCACTGCCCAAGGGTTATGACCCATCTTTTGGAGGCTTGGAGTGAAATCAAACCCTTGCAGGCATCAATTTTGGTTCCCAAGGGATGGTCAAGGACCCTACAAACCTCTCTAACAGCAAAAACACATCACCTCTCAAGAAACTCACCCAAACGGGTCAAGCAAGTGATCTTCAACAGCACCAAAACACGGGGGTAAATCAAACAATTCCAAGACGCACCTCCCACCCACCCACCCTACCATACCTACCATGCCTAACTACCCACATAATGCACACCCGCAGGGTCGAGTCCGCCGCGAAACGGAACACCGCTTCGAACCTGCATGAAGACCGCGAGGTGCTCCAGGGACTCCGAGGTCTCCGGGCCTTGCAGCTTCTCCCGGCCTCGAAATCAACTCGACTCGCGGAGGGCTCAGGGGCCCCGAGGGGCCCGGAGGGGCCCGGAGGGGTCCCAGGGTCGATGGGCCCAGAAGCTTGAGCCTTGGTGTGGGTAACTCCCCAGAAAATGAGTGAAGGGCCCCCATGTCTGGCCCGGATCGGGCGGCGCGAACTTGACCGGTTGGGGTGGATAGAGAATAAGGTGGTCTGATTCTGTGTCAAAGGAATCCATCAAGTAAGATCAGACACCCGGCGAGATGGTGCGAGCTTCGTCCTTTGTGCGTCGTGATGCATCTTGTTGCCTGCTGATGAACTTCCGAACACCCTTGACAGAACCCGTTTAGGGTCCCTCAACATTTCTCTGAGCGGTGCTTCTAGAGGAAACTCTTTTTGCAGGAACGGATGGGGCGACAGCCAGAACAGGCTTCCTGACATATCCCCCGCAAAAATCATACCACCCAACAGCAAATCATACCCTTCTTGGGGTTCCACCTTGCATTTTTTTGCAAGGGGGAGAAACCAAGAACACCAACCACTTCCCACCATCCACCCATCCGTCGAATCCGTCGAATCCGTCGAATCCGTGCAACTCCCCGCCTCGCAGCGCCCGCTTGAAGAACTTCTCGGCCTCCGCCCGCCGGCCCTGGGCCTGCAGCAAGCAGCCCATGTGGTCCACCTGCCGCTGCGGGAAAAACGAAGAGGGAATTCCTTTTCAGAAGACCCGAAAAAAAAGGTGATCTTCAAACGCGCCAAAAAGGGACACATCGGCAACCCATCCGAAAAAAGTGTGTGCGGTGTGTGCCCGACACCCCTTGACGATTGGTTCTACCGCCACCCCCGTACCCGGTAGGAACGCAAACCCGGCCAGGAACCTACGGCCAGCCTCCATGTCCCCTGAAGAAAATAAAATACTGTGGATGGACGAACTCCTGCGCCACTTTGGGCCCATGGGAAACCATTGTTTCTCGGTATTTACCAGGGAATCGTATCATTCCAGAGTTTCTTAGGTGGTGCAGGATTTCGTCCATCCACGATATGTCCTGCAAGTAGCTCATAGATTCCCTTTAAAAACCACAGGAGAAGCTTACCAAAAAAAAAAGAGCGCTTCCTCCACACACCGACAACCCCTCGAAACTTCGCTGGCCCAAATCGTCCGTCTCCAGCCCCGCGAGCCGCGCTCGGAGCTCCGAGGCGCCGCCCGCAGGGTGTGGGGGTGCGAGGCATCCAGCTGCTCCTCCAGACCCGACAGCGCGCGGCCCAGCAGCTTCTCGCCCTGCGAGTCTGCGAGTCTGCGAGTGCCAAGCGGCCAGGGAGCCCTTCACGGGGAACCCATGGAACCCGCCCCAAGAGCAAAACAAATGGCGCCCTTTGGAGGAAGAAACCTCGTCCAAGCCGGGATTCTGTGGTTCCATGCTTGTGGATGGGAGGGGACCAAGTTGTAGTCATTCTAAGGGGCCTCCTCAAAAACCTTGCAATGCAAAGACCTTCTTAAACAAAAATCACAGCCCTTCCTGCTTGATACATCTCCGTCCCATTCTCAAGCGAAGCCCTTCAGCCCGAAGCGGGCCAATCGGCCTCCGCCAAATTCCCCCGCAGTGCGCACAACTGGCCGAGGTGGCTCATTGCCAGCAGCGTCTCTGGATGCGAAGGGCCCAGCACCTTCCTCAGCTAGCTCAGCGCGTGGAGTCAGGGGAACACCACCCCACAGACCCCTTAAAGGGTTTTCGCTTCAGCCATAAGGGCCCAATCTGACAAAGGCATCATATTGGGCTAATGCTAATGCGACTGGAATCCGGAAACGAGGGCAGCAACCTGAGTCGTTGGTGGATCCTGAAAGCAAGGAAGGGGCTGCATGTTGTGGGGAGCGAGCGAGCCGAAACCTGCTTCCCAAAAGTCAGCGCTGTGAAACAAACCTCATCACATGCAGGTGGCGTCGCAAACCCTCCTAGTGATGTCGCCATGATTTACCCAGAAAGTTGAATCTTCCTTCGTGCCTTGCATAACTCCAACTAGCGCCAATCTGCAATGACACGACGCCAAGGGAAACCACAGCCATCTGGCATAAGGACTACGATGGATTACGAATCGATTTTGAACAACCCCGGCATTTGGCTCTGTGTCAAAACCAATCGGCCGCCTTCGGGGAAGAAGTGCAAAGGGAAACAATATCATTGTTCCCATAAGAATCTTCGTACCGGCGTTTTTGCCCATGGCACACATGCATCCCTGCAATGTCGGGATCTGTGGAAACTTGGTGGTCTTCCAAACGGATAGCTTCTTTGGGTTCCAGGAAAACTCGCTCCGAAAGGGGTCCCTGATGTTCTGCCGCTCTTCCCAGGGCGAGAGAGGCCATGTGCGCCATGGTCAACACTCCGCATGGTCATGAACCCCTTGATGGGAATCCTTGTCATGTCCGCTTCAATTTCCTTTCAAAAAGCTCATGGTCATTTGGGAACCCCATGTGCCTTTTGGAGCTGGTTACGCGGCAAACCCTGGGTTTTCGCAGAAGGAAATCCCGGGAAAACCACCAGGTTGGGACCTTTTGTGGCGCGATGAAAAGGGCCCCCCAAAAAAGGGGATGGGTCCCCTTTGATTCAGATGATAACCCGCTTCTTCGCTTCGAATCGCCGAACCGATCGGATTTTTCAGGTCCATCCATCCAGCCGAAGGCCTTCCTCAGCCCCGGCCCCTCCCATTCCAAGCCGCTCATGACCCCGGAGTGCTTGCCTGAAGCGGTTTGCTTTTGGCCGAACTCGGAAACACGTGCTGCGGGAAATAGATGTTAATACCAAGGCTTCCCGAAAAGGCCGTGGGGTCGAAACGAGGCAACTACTTTCCGAATCCACATGTTGGAAACCGGATTGTTTTGGGCAAGGTGTGCAGAGAAACCTACAGGTGTCCGAAAAATGGCGAACCACATTTGGTTCGTGCTCATAGGGAAACTTGAAGGTGTGCCCAAAACTTGGGGAACCCCTTTTGCTTGTTTAAGGGGAAACCCCTACCACCTCTAGGGTCCAATTCCTATTTTAGGAACACCCGAATGGTGTTCCATGCACTGCCCGCTTTCCAACAAACGTGGAAGTGGAAGGAGGGCTTGGGAGAATCATGATCTCCATGTTTTGATTGCTTGAAAAGGCAACCCAGACCTCCAGCGGCCGTGGGAATAAAGGGCGAAGTCTCTTGATTGTTTCGAGGTTCTTTTTAGAGTTGCTTGTTTGTTCTGATGTAGCTTCCAGTCCCCACTTAAAGGACATTGAATCTGAACAGTGGCAAAGTCTGGCATTGAACAAGTCAGTTGATTTGTGCGGCGACGTTGGGCGGTCTTCCAATCTCCCCGTCCCGGTGTTGCTGTCCAGATGCTTGTGCAAAACGAAAAGTGAAAGGATCCACCAATTTCAAGTCTCCCTGTTCTTGTGGGTGCTAAAACCAATCAGCTTGGAGGCACGTATCAACCGCGAAAAACCAGCGGCTGGTCGGAGCAGATATGCTGACATTAGCTACCTCCCCAAAAGCAACTGGCCTGACGGCGGATCCCTTCAGAAATATGGTCTTCTAGCACATCCATGTTTTTTGCTGGTGTTCGGAGGGATGGGCGAAAGAGGCTCCGTGAGGATCGTAACACTCCCACCAACAAACATGGAAGTGCACGGCGTGGCGCTCCGAAAACATTCTTCCAAATGCCTGACCATGAGGTTGTGAAATGGAACGGCCCGCCGGATTCAGAAAGCCAGACTCCCCATCAGACAGTGATGGAGCCAGAAATGAAGCACCAAGTGTCCATCAAACAGTCAACCAAAACCAGTATCGGCATATGCCACCGTACAATGCCATTCATACACGCAGCAGAAGCAAATTGAACAACGAAACACTCCGCAAGTCATGCAATCTGGCCGGCTCGAAGAACCTCTTTGGTACCTGGACTTTAGCTGCCTGAAACAAACAATGGGTTGTCCACAAGCTGGATGTTCCGCTGCTTGCGAGTTGGGAGGTCACTTCCAATGTGGGTGAATCGTGGTTCTACCAGCCAAAAACTTGGAAACCTTTGTCATGGTCGTCGGTTGCAATGTCCCTTGTCCCTCAAGGTGGACCTCAAAAGCATGGTGCATGGAGCAAGGGATTGCTTGCTGATGTCCAACACAATCTGCGCAGCCAATAGGTTGCCAAGCAAGCCCGTGTTGGAACATGGTACCGCCCAACAAAGGATCAACGGAGCAACGGAATGTACAGCAAGCGGCTAAGTCATTCCACGCATATCCTATGGCCGTGACTTAATTGGTGACCTTTCTCGCCTTTTCCGGCTTCACTGTTGCAACTCGATGCCCGCCTCTGCAGGAACTCGGCCTCTGTCGTCTTGCCTTGCTCCTGGATAGCCCACTCACCAACAAGAGACCCATCCACCCGCCCACCCACCCAGCCAACCCCAAACCATCTGGAACCAAGCCGAAGCAACAACAACATCAGAAAAAGCAAAGCAGGTTGGGAAAACACAATTCGCGGGGATATGCGGGAAGCGGGGATCTTTGAAGATGCCCCGAAAGGAGAAGGCAGGTCTGAATTTTACCCGAACAAAAATATGCCCACATCCCTGCGTCCGCCGCATCCGTGCTTGTTTGTTTGCCTGAGGTCCATCATCATGCTCTCCGAACCGCTGCAAGTTCTTCACCACTCCGAGCTATGGCTGTGTCTTGTTGCATTGGACCAGGACCATCATGCGAAATTAAACGCCGGAAACGTTCCAAGTGATTGTCTCCGACCTGCTCGCTTGTCTTTCAAGTGCCCTTTGGGGAAGGATGCATGCAAGGAGACAGCGGGTTGCATGCGATGATGCGTTGTTCACCATGTTGTTTTCCGGGCTGAGTGGTGATTTCTCTCCCAGATGCAGGAAAGTGTGAATGTTGCCATTCTTGCAGCTCCAATCAGCAGGAACTCGTTTCCAAAGTGGCTATGTGTCACCAAACGTCCACAAGACAAAGAACAAAAGGAGGCTGTTGTACCGCCTAAATCCATATGATGTCCAAAAGCATTGTGAAAGTTGACAAGGCCATGAAACCCACAATTCCTGGTGGAACGCGATGTCAAACTCAGCCGTCTTTACCATTCAGCCAGCAATTTGCCATGACGAACAGACCATCAAAGCGTAGGCGCAGCAGGGCAAGGTACCGTCATTGATCGACTCAAGCGAAGGAATCGCTACGGAAAGCAGCTTCATCATATCTGGTCCTTGGTCGTTTATGTTGTCGCAGCCATGTGCTTCAGTGCTTACGTGACATCATGATCAACGCGGTATCAACCTCATGTTGGATAAACAGCCTGACAAACAGCAGAATTGTGGGATGCAAGGACCCCCGTCTGACACTTGCAGAAGCTAAGCAAGAAAACCTACATGGGACAAAGCTGATTACGGCACCATTCCCTCGACCCGTTGAAGCTGCTGACGTCACTGGCCCCTTACGTCGATAGCGCAAGGTGGGCCACGGCCAAATCCTTCAGATCGCCCTGTGGGGCTGAGAGAGAGACTGTCAGGCTGCATGGATTTGAGCTGTCGCAGCCTTTCTGCCCGGGGAATGTAGTTCTTGCTGACCGATTCCTCTTTGGCCCGTGGCACATCGATCTCCGGGCCCAAATGAGACCAGTGCTTGCTGGACTTTCGTTCATCAGCTCGCTGATCATCGAGTCATCAGCACTCGAGCTATCTGAGCTCGTGCCACTGTATCGGTGCCCTTCTTCTTGTTCTTGTTCTGCTGCTTGGGCGCTTTCGTCCCCAGCCCCATCAGCAGTCATCAGCGGTGCTTGTGGCTCAAAACATCCCAAAGGGGCGCCACAGCCGCGAATCACTTTTGTGGAAGGCTTCGTTTTGAGGGTTCAATGCACTTCAGGGCATCAGCAACCCTTATCCATGACAGCTTGTTTAAGCAGCGCAACAGCTAAGAGGAACAAAAGTTGAAGATGCTTTTGAACAACTGCACAAGCTACTGAGCAGCGTTTTGATCATGAAGCGGGATGCCATATGCTTTACCCTCTAAATCAGAAGCGCTGGGCGCTGGCGGAAGAATGCGACCCTTGGCATGTGCCCCGAACCCACAATCGAACCTTGTTGCTTTCAGTTGTTGCTGCTTGTTGAGCGGTTGTCTTCTCTGTCTAGTGTTGCCTTCCAGCTTTAGTGTTAGTACTTGATTCTCCAGACATGCCAATCGGTGGGGAACAAGCAGCAGACGTCAATGTCATGGGGGGGTTCAGCTGCTCAACCTTCCCGGATGCATCACGCTTGCCCTTTTGCGGTCTTAATGCCAACTTGCAGACTGCAAACAGCTCAGCTTGTCCACTGTGATTACGGCTTATTATTATTACTAGTATTATCATTAATGGTGGTGTGAACCTATGAACCCCCATTGTTTTTATGGTGATGTGAACCCCAAGCTTCCTAAGTGGGTTGAAGAGCCAAGAAGGGTCCCTGCCTCCCACCTCTTCCGATCGCCGCTTCTCTCCTGCAGCAGCACCGCCAGGTGGCTCACCAGCGCCAGGGTCGACGGGTGCGTGGCTCCTGGAATTCACGAATAAAGGACCCAGCGTGGACCCATGGCTGTGCCTTTTGGGGACTACTCCCTTGATGGGGGGTGGACAAAAAAGGGAAGCGAAAGAAAAAAAAAACATTTCGAGGGGGAAGGGCTCACCCAAAGGGGCGCCTAGCGGCCGAAAGCGTTAAAGCAAGCCACAAACGCGGCATTTCCCTCCTAGGTTCCTTATCTTCCTGGAGTGTTGCGGAGCTGAGGTTCCTTAGTGTTAGGGTCCTTAGGGTTCCTTAGGGTTCCTTATCTTCCTGGTTTAGGATATCAGCAAAACAGCCTCTCGCTATCCATGTATCTGTGGCAGAGGGGGCTTCAGAGGTGGGGATTTACATTTGAGCAAATCATTTTTTAGGGAACTAGATAAACCCCCTGGGTCCCTGTGTTTCTCGCAAGAAAGATCCCTCAGAGGTTGTCGAAACTCACAAATGCCTTGAGGAAGATCCCTTGGGCAAACCTTTTGGTGGATGCAAATGATCCATACACGCAATGAATAATATATATATATATATGTACCAGTCCCTGGGCCACGTACCCCCCAATGGTATGGTCCCCCCACTCCCCCGCATCATCCGCATCTTGGGGATGATGCTGGCAATGCTGGGGATGCTGTCCAGTACCGTGCGAGCCCTGCAGCTTCGGTCCCAGACCCCCTTTCACCCCGTGAACCAACACCCCCGCACCTCTCGCAACATCCTACCCTAAACCAAACCACCCTGCAACCCCTCCTTAACCCCAACCCTAAGCCTAAATCAACCCAAACCCCAAACCCACCCGAAACCCACCGCAAACCAACCCTGAACCAACCCTGAACCAACCCTAAACCAACCCACCAAGCCTCAACCAACTCCGAACCACACCCCAACCACCCAACCACCCAACCACCCCACCACCCCACCACCCCACCACCCCACCACCCCACCACCCCACCACCCCGCCACCCCACCACCCCACCACCCCACCACCCACCCCACCCCCCACAGGGGGGGGGGTTGGCCCAACCACCCAACCACCCCACCACCCCACCACCCCACCACCCACCCACCCCACCCACCCCACCCCCACAGGGGGGGGGGGGGGGGGGTCCACGGCCTGGAACATATATATGTGGATGGCAAGTCATATTATATATATATATGTGTACACCAACATTTGGACAGACTTGAACAAAACCCATAACCATATTACACACATGGGTTGTTCGGAACGAGGGAAAGCCCCCTCTGATTTCACGCAGTCTTTCGGATTTCTCCGAATTCCGCCTGCCTCCAATTGCGGGGGATGGATTCGCATCCGAAGCGCCCGCCGGACACGAAGACGTGCGAACTTTGAGCAAGCGAAGTCTGGATTCCGCATTTTCTATAGTTCCTCTTATTGGTCAGCCCATGTCAAAACCGATATCGCCTTGGAGGAATTGCGCAGCAAGTAAGAGCACTGACGGTGGTTGGGCTGCAAATCGCAGACTCCCGCAGAGAAAGCAACCTCGGAAACAATGGCAGAAACACTGGTGGTTATATTTCAAGGCCCGTATACGATCACATACAATCATTATGTATGGTATATATCTACATGTACTGTATGTGCCATTTTATACGTATATATGTATGTATATTATATATATATATACATGTTCAACCACCCAAACCACGCGACATGCGACCCGCGACCCACGAGCCCCGAGTGCCCTGTCTTTCGCGGTCCTAGCTGCTCCTCGGAGCGCTGGATGGCGCGGCGGTAGAGCTCGTCCACCTCCGCCAGCTTGCCTGGGACGAAGTGAGGCTGGACTAAACTAGGCTGGAATTAGGACCCCAGCAAAAAATTATCTTTCTTGCCTGGTTAGTGGAAAACAAAGGGACCAAAAAAATCAAGAGGATTCACTACACTCCCTCAGACTAACATGGAAGCTCCCACAAGCCTCTGTACATGGAACCAAGTCTTCCAAAAAGGTTCACCATTTTGAGAAACCGCTGTCAAATGAGTCACTTGCTCAAAACCCGGTATTAAAACGGTCGTAGTCCCAGACCATGCTTCAAGAATGAAGAAGGCGGATATCCGCAACTATTTCTGGCTGGGACTGCCCTTAACCTTCATCTACCCGCGTTTTGATTGTGGCTCAAAGGGGTCCGGCTGCTGTCAGCTTGGATTTGGATCGCTTCCGCCCGGACTCAGAACCCAGTGGATTTTAGTCTCTCCAAAAAGTGTGGGATCTAAAACTGGTCACCAATGACTTTCCAGCAAATCACCGGGTTTAAGTCGTCGGTCAACCAAACCTGGTTTCTCTCCAAAGCGAGTTGTTGTTTCTTTTTGTGGACTAAATATGACTTCTGTGTGACTTTTCCCTTGGAAGCTTTGGGGTCGGCAGGCCCAAGCTGGGTGGTTGGGAGTGCGGTTGGGGATGCCACCTGGGCGAATGGAGGACCCTTTTGTGGACATCATTCAGGTGGGGTTCATGTCCACCAACCACTTGTGAGGGGGTTCCCCAATCTGGGTCAGACAAGCATACTAACCAAGTTATTTAACAAAGCCCTCTGAATGCAAAAAACAGACTGAGGGTATCGCAGCGAACCGCCCAGTACAAATATGGGCTGACCAGCGTTGGTGCAACATGTCCGATGTACACGTAGATCCGCCCCCAAACAGGGCGCCAACTCTGAAAACGGGGCTGCAAAATCTCCAGCAAGTGTATGGTCCATTTAGGAGGGGCAGGGAGGACGGACCAAACTTTGGCCCTGTTCCCGTTTTTTCCCCAAACAGTGTGTCTACACTAAGGGGTTCTTACGGTAAGAGAAAAGGCCTTGGTGCCAGATTGAGGGGCCCGCTCTGGCCGCGAGCGTTTTGCGTGGTATTTACCGCAGATTCGTGCTCTTGCTTGATGTCGAAGTGCGTTTTGACTGCGCAGGCTCGCACACAAAGTGAGTTGGCGACTTCTGGCCGCGAGCGTTTTGCGTGGTATTTACCGCAGATTCGTGCTCTTGCTTGATGTCGAAGTGCGTTTTGACTGCGCAGGCTCGCACAAAGTGAGTTGGCGACTTCTGTCCGCGAACGTTTTGCGCGGTATTTACCGCAGATTCGTGCTTTTGCTTGATGTTGAAATGCGTTTCGATTGCGCAGGCTCGCACAAAGTGAGTTGGCGACTTCTGTCCGCGAGCGTTTCGCGTGGTATTTACCGTAGATTCTTGCTCTTGCTTGATGTTGAAGTGCGTTTCGACTGCGCAGGCTCGCACAAACTCGATTTTTTTGCTTTTTTGGCGGCTCCGGGGACCGTTCCGGCGAAAGGTCCCGGGCTGTCCGCGCGAGCTTGTTTCCCTTTCTTTGGGCATGCTTGGATGGTGCTTCTGTGCTGCGACGGCGTCTCGATGGTACTCTGAACAGCGCCACAATCGATAAAGGAAGAAGCTACCTAGCTAGCTAACTCACTAACTCAGGCACTCTGGTGAAACAAGCACACAGATCTTGCCTTTTGTAGTGATGCTTACACACACACACACACACACACACACACACACACACACACACACACACACACACACACACACACACACACACACACACACACACACACACACACACACGCACAAACACACGCACACACGACCATGGCGCTGGCTTCGACACGTGTCTGCTGCATTCTCTTGCGCGTGTCTGTTCCAGGCCGTGTCCTTGTCTTTGTGAATGTGCGCGCAAATACCGCAAAATGATGTTGCAGCTTCCTGACAACAACCGCCGTTTTGCGGCGCAGCCCGCACAATACTCTGCAGCGTGTGACCGCCGCCTATCACTGTTTGGGGTCTCGTGCCGGGGTAATTTTTGGGGAAACCAAAAGCAGGTGGTTTCCACGATTGGGGGATGTGTTCTTTTGAGGGTACCCTTCTTCAGGTTGGTTTTAAAGGGAAACCAAAAGGAAAACCACCATTTTGGGGGTCCTCCTAAAAAACACACACTCAATGAGTGTTTAAACATTTGCCCAAAACTTCGAAGCAGTTGACAAGCGTGCCCTTGAGAGACCTGACCCCTCAAATATAGAAGGCTAAGGACTCCTGACAGTCGCTGTTGCTTACAAATTCAGGTCTGGCGGCTTCCTGTTTGGCCTAAAAGACCTCAGGGAGTAAGGCATTCCCTATATTTCCCGAAGCATCGCCCAAAAAAAACTCTTCTTGCACCCCAAAAAAATAAAATGTGACGTCTAAAACATCCAAAGGTGGACATCTAGGAATATGTTGAAGTCTTAAAGCATCTGTTTTCTGGTCGTTGATGTCCAAGCGTTTATCCTCTCCCAAAAAAAGAGCCCCACCACTGCGCTACTGGAGGTCGGGGCGTTCCTTTCAGGGAACAGTTTCAAACGAAACCAAAAGGAACATCACAAACTGGTGGGGTCGCCCTAGGGCCAGACTTCCCCCTGCAAAAGCTTGCAGCTTGATGCTGGCAAGGGAATATGACAGACCAAGTCTGGCCTCCTAGGTGGCCCTTTGACACGTACCTACAGGCGTTTCTGTTTCTGGATTTCCCCAAATGAAAAGTTGATCAACTTGCCGGTGGCTTCCATTGAAACCATCGCCACTTTTGAAGGTTCCACAACGGGAAATGGCTGGGAAACCCCAACGGCCGTCACGCGAGGTCAGGCTGCCCAAGTTCTGCAGTTGACCGGCGAGGTTCTCCACCACGCCTGAGCTCCCGTTTCTCAGTTGAGTGGCTTTTAGGACTCGGAACCAACATGGATGTGGGTGTTCCTTTTGGTCTCCCTTTAAAACCGACCAAAAAGGGTGCCATCAAAAAACAACACCCATGTCTCACTTCTCTCCAAGATGGTTCCGCTACCCCTAGCCACCCACAGGGTGTATATACTGGGAAACGCAACCATTGTTGGCAGTGGAAATCTTCGTCACTCTTCTCAGCCAAGTGCTTTCATTCGGCCCCGTGGTTAAAAAAGCCGGTCCCAAACCAAAGCACCCCAGTAGTTGCCCTCCCTCATGCCATCCCACGTTGCCGTGGCACCTGTGGGAGGGTATCTGGAAGATCAAGTCTCTCTTGGACGGACCCCCTGTGCCATGTTAGTGGGAGAGAGGGTACAACTGTTCTACCCTGGTGGTTCGTCATTGTTTTGAGGTTCGGGACAACCCTGCTTGAGAAAGACTCCTAAAAGCAGTATTTCTGGTCCATAGCAGAGCAATCCGCCTAGAATAATGTTTCCCGCTCAAAGGGGAACCACACACGGTGAGTACAGCCTTCCGGATTGATCCAAAGTTAACATTCAAGTCAACCAGGGCAGGGTGAGTAAGGTACGGTTGCCCTGAATATTGCAAGGGGAATTTTGATGCCACTGTAACTTCACATGGTGTGGTTGACTATGGTTGCTTCATTTGCACCGGGCGCAAAAGTCAAGGGAGGGCCCCTTGCTCTGAGGACTCCTGTCCCTCAAAGCCGAAATTTTGCTCAAATTGCTGCGCATGATCTTGCCCCAACCCAACCCCACCCCCACCCCACCCCCACCCCCACCCCACCCCCACCCCAACCCCACCCCCCCCCCGACCAACCCCACCCCAACCCCAACCCCACCCCCACCCCAACCCCAGCCACCCTACCCCCATTCCACCCTACCCCCCTTCAAGCAAGGCGCTCTTGGCCTTGGCCAACTTCCCGGCGGACCGGAAGAACTGGGCGAGGTCGCAGCACGCGCTCAGCGCCGACACGTGGCCCAGCTCCTCCTGACCCTGAGTCGATCCGCCAGAAGTCCGCCGAATGGAGCCCACAGAAGAAGAAAAAAAACATGGCTGTACAAAAAGGTCGGATCCATAAAGGAAGTACTCAAGCTCCCAAATGGCACTACATGTTTTTTTACTGCACCAAATCCGTATTCTTTAACAAAGACCCGGAAAACCACATGAAACAAAAACATGGCTTTACAGTTTTACAAGGACGTCGGATCCATAAAGGGAGTGTTCAACTGCACCAAATCCGTACCCTCCCAGCGAAAACCAACCGGCAAGGCAACCCCAACCCATCCCCCCCCAACCCCCCGCCCCAACGAATGCTTCGCCTGCAGGGCCCGGCGGTAGAAGTCCTCCGCCTCAGAGAGGCGGCCCTGGTCCTGGCAGCGAGGCGGCGGATGAAAAATCTTCCACCCGGCAGGCTGACGTGGCCCGATTTCGGGCTCCATGTGGGGCTCGGGTGGGTGTTTTTTGTTATCGTGTATGTGGGGGTCAAGTGGTTTCCTGTTTTTGTTCACGTGGTTTTCCCGAGGTCCTTATTTCGACTGGTTTGTTGGGGTCAAAGTCGGCAAATGGCTTGTTTTTCCCTTTGACCTACCACAGGGGTGACTTTGATAGTGGCAAAATAATGGGGCCAGTTTTCGGGTTCCATGTTCCATGTGGGGGTGGGGTGTGGTCCCCTTTAAGGGGACCCCAAAAGACGCGCCATTTAACTTGCTGGTGAAAGCAGGGAATGATCCTAGTCCGGGTGGGAAGAATCGTTTCGGCACTCCATTGAAGGACACCAAATCGGGGATGGTTTTCTTCGGGTCGTTCCAACTTATTCCCTGCGAACCAGCAAGTAACAGGGTGAATTTGGGTTGGGTTCCCATTTGCCTGGCTCATCTTTTTAAGGCTCGGTGGATTTAAAGGGCCCCATGGCCGTATTTGATCTTCTTCCGCCTGTCGGTGGCATTGATGTCCTTTGTCCTAAGCTTCCACTTGCTTAAGCCCCTTGGAAAAAACAAGTTGTCATAGATTCCCTTTTAAACCAACAAGGGACAAGAAAAAGTATTCTTAAGCAAATGCAAGTACGGCTTAGTTTGATCTGTCCTTGGCCTTTGGGAGAAGTATGGGTCCTTTCCGATACCTGGCCGGTGCCAAGGTATCAGACTTTCCGGAACAAGCGGCTCAGCTCGTGTGTGATCCCTCGGTGCAGGAGGTTCAGACTCACTTTTTGACTGGTTTCGCCCAAAGTCTGAACTTTGTGTTTGCCAGTAAAATGGTCATCCCAATTGTTTAAAGTTCAGGAACATAGAAGAGTCAAAGTCCTCTAGGATGGGGTGGTGAGGTAGTGGCAAGCCAAGTAGTTGTCTGAGTCGCACTAGAGTAGTAAACTTTTCGTAGTTCTTCGGCCCCGGAGTTTATCCAACTATCAAACCCTTATCAGTTGAAAGCAAAAAAGCAACAATTGAAACCCAATCGCGGCTTTGTGAATCCAGGACTACCATTGGTTTTGGTGAAGGCCCAACATGTTCCCGAACCCGGGGGGGGGGGGGGCCCCTTCCTGGGCCCCCCTGTCCACCCTTGGGTTTTGGTGTTGCTCTTTGCAGGCTTGGAGCAGCCCTGCTCCCCTAAGCTTGGCTGGGAAAGATCGAGCCATAGAGAAATACTACAAGGGCCTAAATGATTGGAATGGGGTTGTGGAGTACAATCAAAACCAAACTTAATCATGGTCATAGGAGAATTGTGTGTGTGTGTGTGTGAGAGTGTGTGTGTGTATGTGCTAGTATATAGGCCTTATGTTACAACCCTCCTACGAGACACGCTTGCACAGACCCTTTCCGAGAGGGAACTCCCCAAATGAACTCGGAACCAACACGGGGGTCCCTTCCTCTCAAACAAGGGCGCATTGTTTTTGCAGGAGTGTGTGGCCCTTTGTTGCTTGGACATTCATCACTTGAGGTTCTAACATGGCTATTAAGGTTTGCATAGGCTTTACATATCTGGTGATTGGAAACCTCCATGTTGCTCGTTTGCTCGTCCCTTCAACACAGCCAGTCATTACAACGCGAACCGAACCACCCAGTTGTGTATGTAAGCTAACCAAACGGCACCACACAAGCAAGCGATAACTCTTTTATCCAAGCAATGTGTTGGTGCCAGGGACTCATCTTCCCCTGTCAGATGTCTACGGCTGGGTGGGCCCCGTGGGCCACCCACCACAAACTCTCAAAAACTGAAGAACGGGTGTGCAGACTGATAGCGCCCGCCCCTGGGCCGGGCCAGGGGCACCCAGGTCACAGGGGGGTCTGCCACCAGGGGAAGTGAGTCACCCACCGGCTCCGGTCACGGGAGCATGGGTGGGCCCACGCTAAGATCAAATGCATCTCCATTCAGGAGACGCGGGAGAAAAATGAACTCCTCGCAGAGTTCCTGTTTAGGAACTCTGTGCAAAGGGTCGAACCCCGAGAAATCTGGGTGCGTCAGCTCATCGGCCCACTGGTTGAATTCCCGGGGCACGTGGTTGGCCGCCAGCGAGCAGCCATGGGTGTGGAGCAGGAAGACCAGCTCCATCAGGATAGCCGCGGTGTAGGGCTTCTTGGATCCAAGGTTGAGCATCGCCATGACGTTGCCCTGATTGTCACTGCCCACCGGGAGTCGGACCCGGGAGGACAGAGGGCCTTGGTGCGTGAGGATCATGTTACAGAGGAAGAGCGTGCCCAGCATTTCCAGAGCCGCAATCCTCCGCTTGGGATCCCCATTCTTGAATGCCCACGGGTACTCCTCCACGTGGATCTGCTCGTGGAACCAGTACACCTCCTTCTTCTCCGGCTCCACTTTGTTGGAGCACCAGCCTCCCACAAATGCCAGTCCTTCATCCGAGGCGCTAGCATCGCTGCAACCCCACCAAGAGGACTTCGGCAAGTAAGGGGAGTACTGGACGAAGGGCGTGTTGAAGAGGAACCGCAGCATGAACGCCAGCATCCTGACCACCTTAGGGGGTTTCCCCACCGTGGTGGTGGCCATTTTCCAGGCCCACAGTGGCTGAAGCATCGACTTCGCCAGCGGACATGCAGCAGTTGCCCATTGGATGCGGCCCAGGGCCTTCTCGATGTCCTTTGAGTGCATCGCCTGCCCTTCCACCATGATCTGCAAGACCTCCATCACCAGGATGTGTTTGTTGGCGGCCATGAGAACCTGCGGGATGTTCGGGTGGACCACGAAGCCCAGCCACGTGTTGACCTCCGCCAAATGTGTCTTCTTCCAGCTAAGCGGGGTGCCCAAGGCCAGGAGTGTTGCCAACAGCGCCACCGCCAAGTTCACTGCCCCCTTGCTGCGAAGCAGCCACAGGAAGTCATCCACAAAGACGAAGTTCCAATCCACTTGAGGGAAAAGTGCGTAGAGGACCCTGAGTAGAAGGGCTGCCAGGCGTCCCCAGTAGGATTGGGCACTGGCCATGCCGTATGTGCCTACCTTGTTCACCCACCAATTCTTCCCCCAGTGAGGCCACCTGGAACCGCCAGTCCTTCCTGAGGACCTTCACTCTCCGGTGGGCCTTGGTGACGTCCGCCTTGAGCAGCACCCACCTGGTGCCCGGCTCCGCCCTCGGGTGGAGGTTTAGCAACCTCCCTCTCGGGGCCGGGGGCACCCTGAGAGGGAGGTCCCTCCTCAGCTGCCGCATGTAGCCAATGAAGAGCTTGTACCCCATCCAGCACCGTCGGAGCCGTCGTCCTTTCCACCGTCTGGTTCCTGATGGTGTCATTGGCCCCGCCCACCGAGCCATCGTAGATGGTGCGGATCTTGTCCCCTTCGTCGATGCCCGCTGGGGGGCCTGGGCAAAGATCCTCCATATTGCAGCCACAGCGCGCTGCTGCCTCTACCTTGGTGAGAGGGCCATCTACCATGCCCATGGGGACCTCCTCCAGGAATGTGCTACAGATGAGCTCACTGAAGTGATCCGCTGAGGGAGGAACTCCGGCTCCTCCCTTCTTGAGTGGCCAGATGCCCGGCGAGACTAGGGGTGGGTCCGTGACCCCCAGTAGGACCCCTTGTTCCAGATCCCGAGGAAACTGGTGGTCGGGGTCCTGAATGTTCATCGCCAGGCTGTGCAAGATGTCCAGGAAGAAGGGTTGGCCTTCCGCTGGTCGGCCTGCCCCTGGCGCCAGGATCTCCCCAGCAGGTCCTCCGGGAAGGCGTGTGACCCGTCCCCCAACGAGAGCGACTCCTGGAGTTTGTCCCCCCATGGCGATGTGAGGACACAGATCTTGGCCCCCAGCGCTGCTGCTTTGGACAATGGCCGAGTCCACGGGGCCAGCCGTCCAAGTGAGGGCTTCCCACCCCCGTCCCTGAGGGGGCGCTGTTTGAAGGCCATCTGGAGGTACATAACCTTGTCGGAGAGATTTGGGTCGTGCGTGATCGGCAGGGTGGTGGGCCGATCCGAGATCTCCATGCAATGGCGTGCCCATGGCTGAAGGGGAAGAGTTTCACCCCGTAGTTCGACCTCCCTGCCCGCCAGCTGTGTTGGTGTCCGGACCTCAGGATTGTCTGAGGCCGAGACCGGACGTGAGCCCAAGGTTAGTTGTTGGCCGGCCTTCAGCCTCAGGGACTGGTCCCCCATCCAGGAAAAGGTGGGGCTTGTCCTGGTCGTCTGGCCCTGGGCTTGCTGCTTGCCCTGACGGTTCTGCCCGCCCTTGGAACGCCCCTTGCTGGGCGGATCCCCACCTCTGGGTCTCTCTGGGGGTTCTTCCCACTGCCTCGGTGGGTGCGGGGGAAAAGGGTGCTTCCGCCCTTCTGGAGTGCCCTGGCTGGATCCACTCCCTTTCTTCGGTGGAGGGGCTTCCGGGGCTGGTGGCATCCCACCTGCGGCCGTCCTGGCCTCCCCAACTCTGTCTGCCTTCCGCTGTGGCTCTGGTGGGATTGGCTCTGCCCCGGTGTGCGCTCTCGCACTGGTGGCCTGTGATCCCTTCGGAGACCAGGCAGCCACGGGGCCCATGGCACCCTGAGTGGCCTCCTGTCACTTGGGGAGGTGTGGGCATGCCTGTGGCACATGCTTCGCTGGGGGGGCATCACACACCCACCCATCCTTCCTGACCGGCAGTTGTGGGATCGACCGCATGATCCAGGGCATTTGTTGTGAAGGTGATGATCCCTGCAGTACGCCACCCCTTTGGGATTCTTGAAAGCCCAGTGGTCTGGCCATGGGGTCGAGGAGGTGTTGGGGGACTTCCCTTTGCCGCCCTTGCCCTTAGGCCCCGAGGACCAAGATCCTTTTCCCCCCTTCTTGGGCTTCTCCCACTGAGTCTGCCACACCTTGGGTGCCTTGCTCTTGCTCTTCCCCTTCGTCGGCGCCCTGTTGAGGTGCTCATAGACCTCCCGTTGCCAGAAGAGGAAGTCGCCCCTGATGTTCTTGAGGGCTTCGGAGAGAGTGGTGCCCTGGTGCACCATCTCGTGAATCTTGCGCCACGCATTGTGCTCTGCAAACAGCAAGGTGGTGTCGCTCGGGGGAGGTTTCCTGCCGGCTATGTCCTCCCCATAGAACCAGGCATACCAGTCATCCAACTCCTCCTTGGTGACCCTCAGGTTGCCAAATTGCGGCAGTGATGTAGGGTGGCTCCTCACCTCTTCTTCATCCTCCCTGTCCCAGCCGTCCACCGTGATCTTCTTGTGGGTGGATGAAGGGCGTTCCCCTTCTTCCGGGAGCGCGCTCACGATGTGTTTTGCCGGGATGTAGCCCAATTCGCCCTTGGCAATCATGCGCCATTGCTTCTTGATCACTACCCTGGAATTCCAACCTCGGCTTCGGGGCCCCATGCGTGGCCACGTAAGCATCTTCTAGCTGGCGCCTGTCACACAGGACTTCTAAGGGAGCCTTTATCGGGCCCGTATGGCCCGCCGGGTGCTCACCCTGGTTGCCCCCCCTGACCAAGTTTGCTGCCACCCGTACTGCCTGAAGGAGGCGCATTGCCGTGAAGGCCGAGGTCTGGGCGTTGTCCCAGGTCCCGGGGACCATTTTCCCTGGCCGCAGCCGGGGTGTTCCAGCGATCCGCCAGGTCTTCCACCGTGACGTAGCCCGATGCGCCCAGTGCCGCTTGGATGACCCAGGGGATTTCCTTGCCCACCAAGATGGCCGCCAGTGGCTTCTGCAACTTCGCCACGTCTTCCTGCTGGGACCTCCTCCGGTGGTTTGGCGGGCGCCGCAGCCATGACCTCTTACCTTGGTGTGGGTGGGTGGGTTTTCAATCAGCTTGGGTTCCAGGAACCCAGAGCAATGCTTGAGCCAAAATGGCACATGCCATTATGGTCAAGCATTCCACACACAGTTCATGTTTCCACATGCGTTTCAACATTAACAAAGTGTATGTAAGCTAACCAAACGGCACCACACAAGCAAGCGATAACTCTTTTATCCAAGCAATGTGTTGGTGCCAGGGACTCATCTTCCCCTGTCAGATGTCTACGGCTGGGTGGGCCCCATGGGCCACCCACCACAAACTCTCAAAAACTGAAGAACGGGTGTGCAGACTGATAGCGCCATTTCCGAAGGACAGTCTGGCACACCCGCCATTTCCGAAGGATGCCAGTCTGTGCTGAGGGCCCTGGCCAGAGCCCTGTCCTTGGCCTCCCCCTCAGGTCGCCAGGGCCGGGGGCACCTAGGCTTCCAAAGGTAGGGCCACCACCTCGGTCTCCGACTGGGTGTTTATCGAGTTATCCGTTTCAGAGCCCGAGTCCGCCGAGGAGTCCGAGTCCTCCTGCAGTGTGGGGACCTCCGCAGGCTCCAGTACCCAGTCCGCCGGGAAGCCGTACCTCTTGAAGCAGCGTTCGCACTTGCCATAGGCCTCTGGCTCCGACATGTAGTCCAGCACGGAGAGCTCCTGGATCTTGGAGGCCGCCGGTCGCCACCCGCACCCCACAGCCGTGCCTTCGTCATTCAGCAGGCGGATTCTGGCCTGGCCGGCGTTGCCTGTGCGTTTGACTGCCGCAACAACACGAAGGGGGAAGTCCGGGGTGGTGGGAAACAGGTCCTTGGCCTTCACTGGTGTGTCCTCGGGTCCCTGTTCCACCAATGACCATGAGCGAGTCGATGGTGCGCTCCCTGAGGGTACCGTGGGGGACGCCTCCCCTTCCCCTTCAGTTTGGTCCTTGTGGCCGTCCGGTCCCGCATCCGTGATTTCCACTGCTGGCGGCGGGAGCGGGTCCGCCCAGTCCGGGTGGTTCAAGTCCTCCCTGCGTTCCCTGCCTGGCCCGAGGTTCAGGTTGGGGACCTTCTGCGCTACCTGGCCCCAAATCCACAACGACATTGCGCTTCTCCCGCACATAGACGTCTGCTGTGCTCTCTGTGAGCCAGTTGCCTAAGTACATGCGGCGCTCCCGGGGGAGCCCCATCTGGAAAGCGCAGTCCGGGATGAACACTCGGAATGAGTGCCACGTCAGCGGCTTCACCAACCCCAGGGTCACTCCCCGACGGAGAAGAGCATCCTTGAGCCATCTCAGAGCCCTTTCTGGTGCGGAAGGTCTCGGGATCTTCCCGGCGAAGTCTTTGCTCACTGTCGAGAGCAAGTAGTCCATGTCCTGGAATGCCTTCTCGGATACCAGTCGCCGGACCGTGGCCACCCAGGTAGTCCAACAGGGGATACGCAGGCGGCGTCGGGGAGGAGCAGACACGAGGTACTGGACGCATTCATCCTGGGTTTCGCCCGGTTCCTAAGTAGGGTGCAGCGCTCGTTTCAATGACCTCCAGCATGTTCACCCTAAGGACCTGATCCACACCAGTAACACCGTGGAGCTGAAGGCCTGGCAGACCAAGACGGTCTCAGCAGCACGAATCAACCGCAACCCGGTCCCCTTCATTGCTCCGAAGTACAGCTTCACGGGGATCGGTGATCGTAGCCAGCCCCTTCCTCCAGAGCCCATATGACCTCTTTGCTGGGGACCACCGCCTTGCGCTGCGGCCGGGTGACCGTGTCCGTGAGTGCCTCTTCCAACGAGCTCTTCTTGGACTTGAGGCGATGGAGCTCGTCTATCTTCAGATGCCGAAGGTCTTGGAATACCATTTGAGGGTGTTCCACACCTGCCGTAGCTTGTACGGGGTGACCTCCTCTTCGGCGAGCTGGTTGAGGAGAGAGCGGACATGTCGTTCCTGCCAGGGAATCACCGTGAAGCCTCTCTTCCGGAGACTCTCGTAGACCAGGCAATGCTGCCTGAGTGTCCGGAACCTATTGTCCCCCAGGAGGTCCAATGCCTCCTTGCGGAAGTCCTCCCCCAGGATGTCCTGCATGTACGTGATGTGCTCCGCAAACGGGGCAAAGTGGGCGAGGAGCCGTTCCGCCCATTTCCCGCGCATATGGAGTTCCAGCGCTCGCTGGGTCGTGGGCTCCATTTCCCTTATTTTGCCCGGGCGCCAGTGCCTCCACTTCAGAAGCTCCGGTTGTTGGAGTGGGGGTGGGTCATCTCGTGAGAACCACCTCAATTGGTCCTGGCGGTCCCATTCATTCTCCAGCGGGGAAAAGTCCTCGCTCGGCTTGCCATCCGCCGTCGCCAGGAGGAGGAACCATATGCTGTCCCACAGGTCGGCCAGGTCCGCCGCGGACAGAGGCTGGGGAAGCCTGCCTGCCGCCGCCGCCACCAGGCCGTTGAAGTATTCCGTCGGGACCACGTGGGCGTCTTGTCCTACCGGAATGCCCGAGAGTTCCAGGAGCTGAGAGAAGCGGATTGCCGGCTCTCCGCCCAGCTTCCTCCCCTCCTCCTCAGTGCCTTGGCGCAGGCACATCAGGACCAACAGCTCCCCGTCCGTCTGTCTCGGGGAGAAGGACTCATCCGCCAACGTGTCCCATAGGACCCTTGGAATGCGGTCCCAAAGACGTGTGTAGGGCGGGCGCATAAGAAACTTGGTAGATACCCTAGCCATGATGAAAAAGAACCGCCGGGACCCACCGCGGCAAATGCATGCATGCTCCAACCTTGCAGAATGCAGAGTGCAGATGGAGCAGGCAGGCCACACGCATCCCGACACGTCCCCCCCAAAGTCCCGAGATTTTAACAGGGAGAGGGGGGAGCGCGACCCAAAATCAACCCCCCAGAAACCCCCCAAAAGCACGGAGGGGGAGACCGACCAGGTGGGGGATTCCCCAAAACCTCAAGGGGACCTCAAGGAAACCATGAGTCGGCCGCAGCCACTTTTTCCCGTGGCTGAGATGGCCCGTCCTTGGGGCAGCTAATGCATGTGGCCTCATGGTCGAGGAGATCAAGCTGCCGTGACGTGGCTCCACTGCCATGCCACCGGAAAAACCCACGTGCGCCACCAAAATGGAATAAGAGAGGAAACAGTGGTGAAAACCGAACCCAATAAGGAAGACATTTCCCCCCCCCCCCGGAGACGGGGCCAATGGCACCCAAGTCCCGGGAGGAAGAGATCACACGACTCCCACATCCGACAGGGTTGTGAGACAAAACCTAGCGGCTCCCTCCCTTCAGGATCGCCTCCTTCGCCACCGAGTGGATTGCCGCCAGCCCCGACTTCTCCGGGTTGCTCAGGATGACCGACCACAAGGCCGTGGAGACATCCCCCAGGCCGTTCGAGGAGCTGAAGCGCATGCGGGGGGTGCTCGCGTCGCCCAGGACCAGCCGCTCATCCCTGGGAGGCTCCGTTGGCTCCACCCTCTTGTGATTGTACAGCTGCTCCGGGGGCTCGTCCATCACCAACTGCAAGCAGGTGGCCTTATCCCTGTGCCACCCCGTGATCTGGAGCAGCCTGGTCCCCCCGCAGCTCGCCTTCCAAAAGCCCTTGCAAAATCTGCACATATAGCCCCCCGTGATCTTGAACTTTTCCTTGCTCACCACTTCCCAGGCACTGATGCTTGGCAAGACCAAGCCACACTCCACGGAGCCCCAAAACACATGCTTCGCCTCCTTGGGGAAGTGCTTGTTGACGTACTTTTGGCCCGCGTCCGCCGTCGATGGTGGAGGTGAAGGTCAATTGGCGCTGCAATGTGGTCCACGACTGGGTCGAGCAGACAGGTTGGGCTACTCCCAGGACCTCATCCTTGGGTGCCGTTGGCCCCGGAAAGGGAGCGGCCAAGGAGGCGGACCCAGGTCCTGGGGGGGGCAGACACCACGCTCCGCACCCCAGACCAGGGCACCAGGCGGTACCCGCCCATCACCACGGCCACGGTGACGACTTGCTCAGGCCCGCCACCAACTTGGTGTAGACCGAGTCGAAGGCCTTCAGCGAGGCCAGCGGGAGGGTGATCCGTTCGTCGCAAATTGCCCTGAACCGCAGCGCCTCCTTGGGGGCCACCGGCATCTCCATCACGGGCAACGGGCAGTTCACGATGAAATTCTTTGCCGCCAAGAATGTCCCCATCTCCTTGAAGATGTAACTCCACTCCTCCTTGCTGTGCGGCTTGGGGATGCCCAGGCTCTCCAGGAAGGGCACCGCCTCCTTCCTCATCTGGATAATGTTGCCCATCCACAATGCGGCCCCGGCGTTGCGTCTTCACAATCAACGGGAGGTTTGGGCGAGTAGATATACTTCAATGTGAACCTGTGGGCGTACACTCCCGTCAGGCTTGGCAGGTCCCACGTTCTCGTCTGTCTGGTCCAAAACACCCCATCACCCCTCGCCCAGAAGATATCAGGTGCCGGGCGCTCGCCCCGGTTCACCTGAGCCCGGATCTCCAAGGCCGTGTAGATGACTGGGTCGATGTGGTCCTGCTCGCACGTGCATGGGTGAGTCCTGCGCTCAAGGGCCAGGAGCTCCTCCGGCGCGAGCTTAATCTGCTGGTCAGCGCCCCGGGGGATCTCACCGCTTGCGTGCTTCCTCCAAACCCCCCCAAACATCCGGAGCTCTCCCTGGTGCCGCTTCATTGCCCAGAGGATAAGGGACAGCTTGCCGTCCTCAGAGTCCGGGGCCGGTGCCTCCAGCTCGGGCATCTTTTCCAGCAGTGCCTCCTGGTGCCACGGGTTCTGCGACGCTCTGAGCATCTTGATGTAGGGGACATACTTCTCCTTGATGATGTCGTCGGGGTCCTCCAGCTCCAGGGGGCAGAACAGGCCCCTCTCCAGGGCCTTCCATCATCCGGCCACGCCGACACTTCCAAGGGCTTGAGAGTGTGGTTGAGCATCCATGCCTGGTTGGTGTCCTGGATTCGCTTGTTTGCCGCCTGGGCCTCCTGAATGGAGCCCATCGCCTCAGCCAATGCCTGGCTGGCGTCAACGCCCTTCCCTCCAAGTACTGGTCTCTCAGCTTGGCCTTGAAACGCTCCAGGTTGACCTTCCTGAGGGCACGGGCTCCCTCGTTGGCCACCTCATCCGACGGCAGGGCCTGCATGCCCTTGTGGAGGGGCGCCAGGATCGCCATCTCGTTGTCCAGCATCTCCTCAGTGACCAACTCCTTGTGCAGCCGCCTGGCCGAGGCCTCCTCCGGAGTCGGCTCCCGCTGCTCCCGCAAGGCCTTATGCAGCTCCTCCTTCTTCCTGATCGCCTGGTCCACCTGGGGATGGTAGAGCTCGAAGCTCTGAGCCTCCGCCTCTTTCAGGGACCGCTGCACTTTGACCCGGATCTCCTGGCTTTCCCGGACCTTCATCGCCTCGTCATCCGCCTGCATGGACAGGATCTCCTGCCGGATGTCCACCCGCATGTTAAGCGGGACCGTATCTGCCATGGTGATCTCATCAGCCGAGTCCGTTTTTGGAGGGGCTCTCCCCAAGACCGTGCCGTCCACCAAGTTGCGGTCGGCCTGTGCCAGGGTACCACCGGGGCCAACGGCACCCAGGCTTCCCCATTCCCGCTGCTGGATCCAGATTGGCTTGCCCTCCAAGATGAGCAGGTTGTAGGTGATGCCGTCCGCCTCATAGGTGGCCGAGGGTGCCTGGAAGGGGGCGGACTCCTTGCCGGGGCAGACCCAGCACTGCTTGGCTGCCTCTGGCCACCCCGTTCCGCATGCCTTGCACATGAACTTGTAGTCGGAATGACCTGCGTCGAGCCTGTACATGCGCTGGGTGCCGATACACGCCTTGTTCCTCTGGAACTGCGAAGCCCAGACCTCCTCCTGGCGGAGCTGGATCTTCATCGGGACGTACGCCTCCAAGATGCGGATCACCAGGTCCTCCGTGAGGTTCTTCCCAACAAACTTGTAAAACAGGGAGACCGCCTCCTCCACCGTGATGTCTCTCAGCAAGGTGGCCGCCGACGCTGGAAGGACTGGAAACAAGTCCGGGAGGTCCACCAGCTTGAAGTACCCAGGTTTTCCGTCCACCGGCACCAAGGTGACAGGTTTGTTGGCCTGAGACGTAGCCTTCTGAGAAGCCGCCACAAAGCCCTTCAGTCTCTTCGTGGGTGGCCTGTCCGCATCCCCCATGTCCCTGTCGCCCTCCTCGGCGGGGCCAGGGGCACCCAAGCCGGGAGTCGGTGTGGCAAATGCCACTTGGAGACGCTCCAGTGCACTGGAGAGGTCATTCATCACATCGGTCGCCGAAGCTGACGGGGGGGCCTCGGGCTCGTCCAAAACCAAGCCGGCCGCCACTGCCGCCTCCCGTGTGCGAATGTCCTGGGCCTCCTGGCTGGCCATTTCAACCTCCTCCACGGTGAGTGTCTGGTCCTCAATCAACTCAAAGGAAGTTGCCGAGGTTGCCGAGGAAGCCATTGCTTGGTCGGGGTTAAGATCGAAAATGCAAAAGATCAAAGTTGTTCAATCAGCTTGGGTTCCAGGAACCCAGAGCAATGCTTGAGCCAAAATGGCACATGCCATTATGGTCAAGCATTCCACACACAGTTCATGTTTCCACATGCGTTTCAACATTAACAATTGTGTGGCATCGCTCTTGGAGATCTGCGCAAAAATGGAGCACCGTTTTGCGGTACCTGGAGTCTCCACGACCCTGTAAACATGGGGTCCTTGTTCAAAAGAAAGACTCCGGGCAGGTGAATTTGAAGGGACCGACTCGATTGAAAAAAGCAACAGCACCTCCGAAAGTCTGGCCTCCCCAAAGCCCGCCAATCACACGAACAACCATACCCAGAAGGTGGTTGAAATTTGAACCACGCAAAAAAAAATGCTGTTGAGACCAACATTCCATTTAGAGCCTCTTTGCTGACCCGTGCGGTTGAAATATCACATCTGTTTGGTTGTCCAACCAACGGTCATTCCATGCTTCATCAGACCCTTTGATCAACCGCCACATGGAAGGACGTTGATTACACAACTGTTTTTGCCCAACCCTGCTACCCAACCCCGCTATCTTTGACACGCGCACGCGCGCATTCTAAATGAGCCTGTCCCAATATCGATTTTGCGGGGCCGGGAAAACCTTTGAAACCACAACGTTGGCAATTTCTGAGCAGGTCACCTTGAAGAAGTCGCACTAAAACCGGGCCCTGTTAACCAACCTTGTTTGGGGAGTCCCAAATTTTGAGCAGGTCATCTTTTCGAAGTCGGACTAAAACCGGGCCCTTTTAACCAAACCCCCTGAGCCGCGTTGTCTTCCACGGCGTCGTCTTCAACGCGCGTTGCGCCACGCGCCTGCAGAACCTTGGCCAACTGCTGCGCCGAGCCGAGCGTCTCCAGGTGGATGGCGCCCAGCTGGTCCTCTCGGGTGTGGCGGTGGCGTCCGTGTTCTGATCCCCGGCGAAAAGTGCTTCTAACTTGCGGAAGTGGAAACCCAAACCACCAAACCGACGCCAAAAAAAAAACACGAAAATCCTGAAAGGACGGCAGGGAGCCACCCAGATCTGATGAATGGGAACCAGCGGAACCCACGAATTTCAGCATGGAATCCGAAGTTGAGAAGGGGGCACGAATCCTCGGGGAGCCTTACATCAGAACCAACCACTTTCGATGTGGTTCCGACCATAAATTTATTTTGGTCAAGTAGACGTCCTGGTTTGGAATAAAACCAATCTAAACCAGTGCCATGTATATCCATCCAAACCTAAAAGGGACCTTCCAAGTCTTAAAACTTGCCCCTGCAAGAAAAACGCTTCGCAATAGCCGTGCGCCTATGTGGGTTTAGCGGGAAAATATGCATTTCCCCAACCAGTGAAGTGCAAAGGTGCTGCTATGTGAACAGGCAAGGCACAATCTCATCCGCCTTATAATCAAGGTCACCACTTTAAACCACGACTGATATTCTCCCAAACTAAGGCCGCAATACTGCTTAAGAATCTCAAGACCTCCAAATCCTGAAAAAAAGAACCAATGGATCCTCCAGCACCGATCTCCACACGTTTAACCCCCCTCACCCCATTCCCAGAAAACCCCCCCCCCCCACCCGCCATGGGACAGCCACGGGCGGTCCTCACGCCCGGCGAGGGCCTGGCGGTGTCGCTCGGAGGCCTTGAAGAGCTTCCCTCGCCTCAGGTTGCTTCGCTCACGGTGGGTGGGGGTGGTGGGGGGAGGGGGTGGGGTGGGTAGCGGGGTGTGTGGACAAATGGCCCCGGTGGACGGGGGGAACCAACAGGGGGGTGGGGGTTCGAGCAAATGGACAAATGGCCCTCCCCCCTTTGCTTGTTCATCTTTGGCCCAAAGATGGGTGCACAGAAAATGTGATGTTCAGACTCTGACCAGAAGTTGGTCTGCCCTACAACAGAAAATAGTCGGCATTTACTGTCACTGTGAAGGGACTGGCATTTGGCGCACTTACCAAATACCATTCGGAAATAGCGGCTCGCACAATGAATACTGACCCAACCCCAAGGCAAACCAAAACTGCTATGTTTAGATTGTGTCTCATAGTTGGCCAACCTCAAAATATATTGACATCACCCCAAAGGAAACTCACTTTAACTGGCAGCAAAAACGTGATGCTTGAAACCACAAGAGTAAAATACTGTGCAGGGAACCCGAATAGATGTCCAACCTAACCGAAAGATACATGTGTTTCACCCCGAAGGAAATTCCCTATAGCCATCCCTTAAGGACATGTCCGTAGGAAATCAGGGATACGCAGAAAACAGGGTTCTATAGTCGACCCCCAAAGCCAATTCCTGATGCTATGTTCCAACCTATCTTTCAACCAAGCATCAGCCCAAAGCTAGACAAAATATTGAGATTAGATGCTCAGAATAAGCTCAGGTGATATCCCCAACAGCATGCGGTGCTCTTTGCACCACCCCGCAGTCCTCGCGAAACCTCGTGCAACCCTCGTGGAACCCTGGTGGAACTTGGTGGAACGAACCCTCGTGGAACCTTACCTCAGGGCCGCCCCGGACCACCCCAAAGCCTATCTGGGCTGAGAGCTCAAAGCTTTCAGCTGTTGGGGAAAAACGGGCTTGAAGATGTTGCAAGCAACGCCATGACTGTTGAAGCAGGAGCAGCGAAAGGCTGGAAACTCGGGGTGGATGAACACCTAGAATTGGTCAAAATTGGTTCGAAGGAATATACAGAGACTCCCGCTCTTTCAAACGGAAACTCACATTGTAAGTTGGCGATCCAAAGGTGATGGTCAAAGCCGCCTAAAGAAAAGGAACAACAATGGGGGAAAACCATAGGGGATTAAACTGTCCTTGCCTGTATTTGACTGCTAACACGGAAGGTCCAAGCATCTTGGAGGAGGTGAAATGCCTCTCAACCCGTGTTGGGCATTGCTTTTAAGCTAGGCCTTTCGGCTCAAATGAGCCGTAGTCAATATTCCCTATATGTCCACCCTAAACATCACCTCACCGAAACGAAAATAATGTTAATTGGCCCAAAAAGGGATGTTTAAAGCGACCAAAGGGAAACCCTGTTCATAGTGTTTGCAGCTAGCTTGTGAATTTGGTGGGTGGCCCCTATTATGTATATGAGAGTAATCTCAGCATCTCTTATACAACAGTGGAAGAAAGTGAATATTCTCCGCCCAATCAGCTCCAAAGCATAATCATAAAGGCCAATCAGCTCCAAAGCATAATCATAAAGGTTTATGGAGGCCGTCCTAACACTCAGTCCATGTCAGCGACATCCTCGAACTTTCCGAACCTGGAGCTTGTTGGGAAGTCCTCTCGGGTGGTTTGAAGGAAGCCAGCCCCCAAGGTATGCTTGAGAACCCCTCAGCATGTTCACTTTAAGGAACTCAGTAGTAACCCCTGAAGCTAGGTAAGAACCGAAGCACCTTTCCATGGCTTCAAAAGGACCTCGCTTTGGCAACTCCCCTACTCATACTGTTCATGGACGAAAATGATTGCACCAGCTAAGAAACCCTGGAATGAGGATTTCGTCCATCCAGTAGACCAGGTAGGAACTGAAAGGGCACTCACAACAAACCCATGGCAATGCACCGCACAACAAACAGATCCATGCCAATGGCTACGTCTTTGTTTGAGGGCACCCTTGTTAGACCAAAACTTAGCCTCTATCTCTGTGGAGGTTTTATCCGGCCAATAGCTATGGAACAAACCACGTCACTGTTCATGTAAATATTCATGTAAACAAAAACAGGCCTTAAATAAACACGTAAAAGATCATGTAAACAATGTGTGCCTCAGTGTTGGAAGCTGGAAGCTGCATCATTTGCCATGCACCAGGCCTGAACAGAGATAAAAGGCGCATAATCAGACAAGCCAATGGCAAAACATTGGCAAGAAGAAGGTAGGCTCCAACGCGCCCCTCCCATCTCCATAACAAGAGCCCAAGGAGTTGATTGAATGATCTTTGTTGAATCCTTAGCAGCTACCATAGAAATGTTAGGAGGCCAAACATCTTGAGTCTTAAACACGTGGTTGGTAAGCCTAAGCATGCGTGAGCAGAAGCAAGAGCAATTCCTGCGCGTGCAGCTGCAATCTTCGGAATAGTTCCTAGTACGCAGCTCCAACGTCTCCGAACGGTTCAGAACGGTTCAGGGAATGATGCTGCAATCCCTCCTGAACGGTTCAGCACGGTTCAGGGCATGCTGCTTGCAATTCTTCCTGAACGGTTCAGAACGGTTCAGGGTATGCTGCTGCAATCCCTCCTGAACGGTTCAGAACGGTTCATAGTATGATGCTGCAATCCCTCCTGAACGGTTCAGAACGGTTCCTGAGAAGCTTGAGTGACAAACGGTTCAGAACGGTTCTGAACTATACGCCTGCTCTGCGCGCTGCTTGCTAGACGGGCTCCAGAACGGTTCAGAACGGTTCAGGGGCATGGGTTCCAATGATGCCGGAACGGTTCAGAACGGTTCAGGGGCACGCGTTCCAATGCCTCCGGAACGGTTCAGAACGGCTCAGGGGCATGCAGTTTGGTTGCCACCGTTCCTCGGAACGGTTCGTGAGCACGCGGCTGGCGGTTCCTAGTCCTAGGTAAAAGGCCAGACCGGCATCGGAACATCGAAAGCGATCCGAAATCTCAAAGCACAAAAAGGCAAAGAGTTGTCTGAAAATTACGCGAAAACTTACGCAAACATTTACGCAGAAAAAGGCTGGCTGAACCGTTCTGAACCGTTCAGGGGGCACATTTTGAGCATGGAGGTCCGTCCGCAGAACTTGCGTGCACATGTGACAGCATCGATCGCTCCTCTTTTCCGGCCTTTTCTCAACTGGATTTCTGGGATCGGTTCTTGGGTTCCCTGGGTCTTGCGGACTAGCGAGGCGAAGCCGCGGCAGAGAAAAAAATCAACGCCCGACAGTACCACAACCTTGCAAGCAAAGCTGCAAGAAGGCAAGGCTTGAAATCGTCCTTTGCAACTCCTGACTGGTTGGATCAGTGGCCACGCAGAGACAACCGCGTGAAGAGTCGTGTGTGCATGTGTGTTTGTGTGTGTGGGTGGTGTCTGTGTGTCTGTGCGCCAGGTGCATGTTAGGAATATAGACGTTTGTTAATCTTGATGTTCTTCAAGATTGGCCCTCGCAAGGTCGCCCAACAATAAGCTTACTAAGTCTTGATTGTTGGAAAGAGCCCTCAAATATTCTGAATGTTGTTCACGCAGCTGACATAACCAATGACCGGACATACCGGACGTTCTATGACAAGACGCAGTGTTCCTAGTCCTCGCTTCCTACAGCATCTCCTTTCTCATGATCACTAAACACACATGTATCTTGGTGGGGGTTCTGACTGCCGGGTGTAAGCATGGCAACGCAACCCAAGCGCAAGCATGGGCGCCCGTGCTTTTGCGTCCGGAGCTTTTTGGCTTTGCCAACGACACACATGCTCGCGAGCAAAAAAACATGTGGCTCGCAGCTACCAGTACGCATGAACATTAATGTCAAAGATGTCGCGGCTCTTCCAATGGTTTATGACTCATGATGCTTTGCCTTCCTTCAGTGATATGAGCAGGTGAAATTCGCGAAGGGGGAGATTCTCGTCAATACATATCCCTGTCCATGAGGGACACTAAGTCCAGCTCACGCATGGTCACTCAAGATCGGGCAAGCGAAAACGAATTACAACTATTTACCTCACTATTTACCATATTATTTACGGACTCTTTCTATTAAGGGCCAGGCCAACCAGAAAGCTTGACTTATTTACGTGATTGGTTACGCTTTTATTTTCGGGTACGGCGAAAACGACAGAACCCCCGATTTATAGAGGCTAAGTTTTGGTTTAACACCCTTGTTTGTGGTTTTCAAGGGAAACCACAGGAAGCCACAATTTTGCGGGGTGACATAACAAAGACACACCTCCATGAAACTGCAACACCAATGGAAAAACGGAAAACAGTCTTTTCGAGTGTTGCCTGTTGCTCACTTGTGCCAATGGCACACATGACATGCCTCTGAAGCCTTTCTGGTTTCACGGGAGACTGGAGGCAAACCACACGATTTTCAGGGGCTCAATATTTGGAGACAGAACAACCATAGGTTTGACCCCAAGTAAGTTCCAGCTAACCAATGGGTTCCGAAATCCGCTGCCATGCATTGTCCCTTGCAAGCAATCGGAATTCTTACCTGTCCAGAAGGGAGTGGTCCACGGGTTCGGTGAACCCAGTAAACGTTTGAAAAGCTGAGGGTTGCCTACAATTGACAGTGGATTGCCCTCTATGAAGGGCGGGGCCAATCTAAACAACGCAAAGATGGCTGGTGTGACTTCTAGCGCAAGCCATGGATTCCGGAGTTCCGATGGATTGGTTTTCCATGGATGGTGTGTGTGTTTTTTTCAGGTTCCATGGATGGTTTCCTGCCAATATAGCAAGTTTCCCATGACCTCCATTGGCTTCCTCTGGCAAGCGCTTAGCGCAAGCGCCAGCCGCCTCCTTGCGCCAAGGCGCGACTGGAGGAAGCATCCCAGCTCATGGCAGGCACTCAGCGTCCAGGGGTGCCAGGCGCCCAGCTGCTCCTCCAGAGGATTTTTTGCCGGGGAAGGGAGGGATGGGTCCCCTAGAAGTTGGATAGGAATGCATCCCGTTCGGTCTGTCTATGTTCTGTAACCCTTCTTTGTGGCCTTTTAAAGGAAAACCCTGAGGTTTCCTCAGCGATTCCTGCCCGTGTTGTTTGAGAAGCGGGCTGTCGTGATCCCTTGATGTTTGATGCTTGAATCTTTCACTGATCTATCTTGGGGGAAGGGGGGATTGGTGTTTGTCCCAACAGGGAACCAAGCAGGATGGCAGGATCCGTTTCTTGGTGCAACCAAACATACCGTTCCTCAGACTTTTGGACTTTTGAAGTTTGGGTGGATTTCTGCCATGAGCCACGTCCTGTCACCACCTCCTGCCAAGCTCTTGAATCATTCTGGTGCCAAGAGGTTACCAAAAGGGTGGCCACGGAGGTGGCATGAATAATTCACCAATCCAAAGGGGGCAAGAGTTCCTTATTTTGTGGGAAACGTAGAGCTCGTCCCCTAGGTCTTGTGGGACATCTAGCGAGTCCCCCACCCGCCCACATGAACCATAGACGACCAGTAGTCTTGACCAACCATGATACGTCCCCTTCAAACATCACCGGACAGAACCCTTTACTTAGAGTTGCCAACCGAAAAGGGTATATGCTGAACCCCTGCAACGAGGGTTCCTCACTGACTCCAACTTGGCCACGCACAAACAAGACACAGCCTTGCATATTATCACCCACATAAAAGAAAGCCCTGGTGGAATTCAGCCTCTTGTCGATAGTACTCATTTGCCTTGGGCCGCAACAAAGGGGTACACAGTCCCTAAAGCGATCCACAGCTTAAATGGGCAACCCCTGCGAATGTGGGAAGCTAGGAATCCCCTAGTGGGTGACCCCTTTTGCCCAGGCTCGTTGCAATTTGTCGTCCCCTAGGTAGGACAGGAACACACACACACACACACACACCCACCCACACGGCCGTGAGAAAACCGGGCAGCCTTTTTGGAATTTGATGCCCCACCGGGAGAAAAAGAAGAACATGCACCATCGGACTTGGCCGGACTTGGCCCAATTGCGGGGACCACGAAAAATCGAGGTTCAGATTCTGCTTCATATTTCGCCGACCCTTCAAGACATGAGCTTGTCTTCAAATGGGGGGGGCCACCCTTAAAGTGGTGGCCTTTACCTTGGTTCCCCTCCAAAACCACTTCAAAAGGGGCACCCTCAAAACACACGAAGAAAAAAAGAAAAAAAGACTCAAGCTATATATATATATATGGGCCTGTCCCATTTTTTGGAGGGCACCTCTTCTCCGGCTCTTTTAACTGGAAACCCGCCTGAAACCCCACGCCGACCCACGAGAACCCGTGGCATCGAACTCGTGCCGTCTCCTCGGCGAGGCGCAGCTGCTGCCCCAGCAGCTTCTCCGCCTCCAGGAACTCCCCTTGCTCCTCCAGCCCAAGGAAAGGCGCGACGACGCGACGAAGCAGAAGCTTTGCCCCGGGCTTTGTTTGGTCTCGGTTTTTTCGCGCGGCGGTTTTCGGTTTCTCGAAGCTGAGATCTCCCCCCAAAAGGGGAGGTTTCGAGTCTTATCTTGGGTGGGCCACGTTTTGAGGCGGAGTCTGAAGATGTCTTTTTTTGTGGGGGGGTAGCCCGGAGTTGGGACCTTGAATGCGAAAGCTGACTCCCACCTTTTTTGCGATAGCCTCCCATCTGAGTTGAATCTGTCTTTGGGAACAAATAACACAGTGATTGCAATTCCCTCAACCAGACGGGCAGGGCTTTCATTGGTCGGGCCTTCCTTGGACATTGGGGTTCGGGTTGGGAAACCTATCTGGGATCCTAGAGGGAAAATGTTGGCTTGCTTTTTTGCGGGTTGCAGCTTGTTACAACCTTGAAGTGGGTAGGCAGGGTTAATCCTATGGGGGGACTTCCCCGCTGTGAACCCCCCGCAAAGAGCGTGTCCGCTTGGCATATCGATCTTGGGATTTTTCGGGAGACGTCTTTTCTTGGTTTGGAAATTGGGGCCGTGTCCTTCTTGACGACCCCTTTCAGTGTGTTGTTGCAACTGGTTGGTGGCTTAACAAGTCTCCAAAAGTGTCCATGCCGGCATGTTGTTCCACTCCTCGTAAAGAGTCAAACAACTCTTTAAGTTTCTGGACTTTGGCAACTGCTTATAGACCGGTTAAGTGGCGAACAAGATGGCTTGTTTGCCCAATCCACACAACAAGCTAAAGGACTACAACCAGGCTTTCCATCCAGCCACAAAGTGGCCTGGAATCCACTGTACAACTGGGCCTGCCTCCTTAAGGAACCAAGACTTGGAGTGGAAGTAAGTTGTTGGCAACCTTGGTTCAGCCCAAAACTTCATTCGCCCCCGCCATGTACCCAGGTCAGCCCCCAGTGCCCTTATGAACATGGTCTTCCAACCTACAGGTTCCCATGTTTGGGAGGGAAACCCCAGCTCCCCACCCCCGCCAGCCCGCCAGCCCCCTGCCAGCCCCCCGCCAGCCTCTTGCCAGCCCCCCGCCAGCCCCTGGCCTGCAACAGGGCCACCAGGCGCTTGGCCGCCTGCTGCGCCTCTGGGTGCCCCGCACCCTTCGCCTCGCCGCGGCCTCCGCTGACGTCCCCCGCTTGGGGGGTGGGGGGGTGGGGGAACCGAGGGAAAGGGAAAAGATGGGGTGCGCGGCTGTTTCGGATGGGAAACCAAGCACGCCGCATTTTTCTGCCAGACCCATCTACCACCAAATAGAATAGCTGCGTTGGTTGGAAACAAGGGTTGGTGACCTGGTGGTGTGCCTCTGCCAACCAACCAACTAACCAACCAATCAACTAGCCAGCCAGCCAGCCAGCTAGCCAGCCGACCAAACAGCCAACCAGCCAGCCAGCCAAACCAGCCCAGCCCGTGCCTTTCAGCACACGCCGGAACAGCTCCTCCGCCTCCAAAAGCTCTCCCTGCTGCTGCAGCAAGGCACCTGGAATCTCAAGGAATCTGACCCCAGATTAAATAAGGGCCAGACACAGATTTCTTGAGACCCTTTCAGCAGGGAACCCCTTTTAGGGTCCAAATTCGGGACCCTTTCAAGGACCGTACCAACCCCAAAGACCAAACAGCAAAAAACACTCAAGTGCAAAAGCGGCATGGCGTGACCCAAGTTTGCTCCGCTTGAAAACCAGACCTCGAGTCAACTGGGAAAGTCGTGAGCCTTCCTCTTGCCGAGACCCTGCAGTTCCATCCCATCCTCTTTTACAACGAATCACCGCAAGGCTTTGCCTCCATTCGCTGGATTCAGATCCCTAAAGGGACCGCCGGAATCTACGAGGCAACTCGAAGACCCAAAGGAATAGGGGGTTCCCAATCAAAAATCCAAAGCGACCCCCCACTAAGAGACACCCCATCAATCAAACAGGGCTTTGTCAATCTGGCGTTTCCATTGGGTTGCCATTGCTCTATTCACCAAAGGACAAATCTCGGCGAAATATGGCACTTCAACGATCCAAGACAAGGTCGCAAAACCGAGTTAGTTTAGCTAGGGGCTTTAGATTTAATACTTGACATAGATCTAGGGTGTCAGCGCATCCCCACCCCAAAAGGCGAGCCACCACCAAAAACTGTCACTAAAGGGGTCTACCCTAAACCATATAAGAAAGCAAAAGGGCGGATATCTTATTTATCTTGGTCATCAAACATATGGGAATCCCGAAGACACCTTCATGGCGGGCGATGTCACAAACCCCCAAAAACATGTGACGTCGTGACAGTTTACCCGGGTTGTGACTTTACAAAACCAACCCAGTAAACATTCAAGTAACAGCACGAGAACCATAGTGACCCGAATGTTGGCCCAGATGAATAAACTCCTGTCAATAGAGGGGGGTATTCCCCTCTGACTCCCAACTGTTAGCGAGGAAACCCTAAGAATATCAAGATGATCTCTTTAGCAACCTGGAAGGAGGGAGGGAGGGAGGGAGGGAGGGAGGGAGGGAGGGGGGAGCCCAAACAAGGTAACGTTGACCCCCTATTGATCAACCCTAGTTTACAAATAGGGGTGTGTTGCCTGGGTCTAGTGGGGAATCATCACTTTTGGAGGGGCCCCCACCATCTATTACTAAACAGGGGTTGATTAATCTGGAATCAACATGATTTCCTGGGGGCTGTTGGGCAGGGAGAAAGCCCTAAGCCCCAAAGCAGGCCTAGGGCAATAAGGGCTTCTTGGGGCTCGCTCCCCCCCTCCCTCCCCCCAGCCCCCATGATGATTCATCCTGTCTTCGGTCACGGCACCCAATTCCTCCGCGCAAAGCAGCGCGGCGGAAGCGGTTTCAGCCGCCGAGGCGGCTGAGGCCATGTCGGCCCCGGAATCCGGCGACGCGTCGTTGGGCTCCGTGGATTTCTTTCGGCTGTCCTGGGGGTCATTGTTATGGATATGATTTTCAACAACTGTTGTCAGTATGATCGTGATTATCATTAGTATCAGTATTATCATTACTATCATTATTATCATTAGCATCAGTACTATCATTACTAGCAGTGTTGTGCATTCTTACCATTATCATTGGTGTTATCATTATCATGGTCATAATCATTTTTAGTATCATTGTTCTTCAGGATTTTCATTACTATCAGTATTATCATTATTATCGTGACTATCCTCGTTATCATAGCTTTATCATTATGCTCATTATCATCAGTATTATTGTTACTATTACCATTGTCATTATCAGTTTCATGTGATCATCAGCAGCAGCAGCATCATCATCCTCACCATCGTCCTCATCATCATCCTCCTCCTCCTCATCATCATCATAATCAATGTCAGTATCATCATGATCCTTCGTGGGGCAAATCGCTCGCGAACGCACGCCGGATCGGTGAGCTCGGTGAGTGACTTGCACCATGGTATGCCTTCAAACCGTTGCCCACTATGGTCGGGAGGTTCATTCACAAATTGCCTGAGAATCAGCAAAATAATACGTAGTTCACTTGCAGTATTCGAGCCACACAAACAATGAAGTTCTTAGAACTGAGCTTGTAAAGTTGTTTGTAATGAAACTGAATCAGCCATTACGCAAGTCTGGAATGTGAGCACATGAGGAACATACAGAAGGAAATAGGATAATGTTGATTGACCCCATATTCGTCAACCCCGGTCTATTCATAGGGGGCTGTCCCGGGGCTTAGTGGGGAATCATCACTTTTGGAGTGGAGCGCCCTCATGTAAATAAACTGGGGTTGATTAATATGGGGTCAACACTAAGACATTGATCATGATATCAAGAAAGGGACTGTTCTTTTCTAAGAACCCAACGCCCCTCCGCTCCTTCACCGCGCGCCGCAGCAGGCGCTTCGCCTGCAGAAAGAAACCGGGGAATGGATCCGAGCCCGGCGAGTGACCTCTTCGCGGGGAAGGAGACATGCGAGAGACTGAAGAGACACCCATAACCTCGACCACGCGAATCTCCGCAGAGGGTCGCGCGCGGACCGCAGAAATCGTAAAAAGTCCTCAGTTTTTGAACCTCGACCACGCGAATCTCCGCAGAGGGTCGCGCGCGGCTTGCAGAAATCGTAAAAAGTCCTCAGTTTTTGAACCTCGACCACGCGAATCTCCGCAGAGGGTCGCTCGCACCGAAGAAATCGTAAAAAGTCCTCAGTTTTTTAACATCGACCACGCGGATCTCCGCAGAGGGTCGCAATCCCGAGCGATGATCAAACTCCCGCCCCGGCACCTTAGAAACCTAAACTAACTTACATAGCTGCTTACGCCGAAGCTCTACGCAAGCTCTACCTAACCTTGGCTCTGTGCCACTTGGCTCTGTGCCACTTGGCTCTGTGCCACTTGGCTCTGTGCCACTTGGCTCTGTGCCACTTGGCTCTGTGCCACTTGGCTCTGTGCCACTTGGCTCTGTGCCACGTGGCTCTGTACCACTTGGCTCTGTGCCACTTGGCTCTGTGCCACTTGGCCACTTGGCTCTGTGCAACTTGGCTCTGTGCCACTTGGCTCTGCGCCACTTGGCTCTGTGCCACTTGGCGCTGTGTAACTTGGCTCTGTGCCACTTGGCTCTGTGTAACTTGGCTCTATGTAACTTAGCTCTATGTAACTTGGCTCTATGTAACTTGGCTCTATGTAACTTGGCTCTATGTAACTTGGCTCTATGTAACTTGGCTCTATGTAACTTGGCCCTATGGAACTTGGCTCTATGTAACTTGGCTCTATGTAACTTGGCTCTATGTAACTTGGCTCTATGTAACTTGGCTCTATGCAACTTGGCTCTGTGTAACTTGTCCAAGGGCTCCGCACGGAAGAACCCTTCGCGATGCTTTCGGGAAAACCACTATTGTTTCACGTAAAACTCCTTTCGGCTTCCCTAGGGTCTTCGTTGGGTTTAACGGGGAACCAAAGGAAACCAACTAGTTGGGGTTCCCCTTCTTGAGATAAACTATCGCAGCAAAGTACCCCCCAACCCCCCGCAAAACCCCCAGAGTCGCCCAAACCCCCAGTGGCCATGGGAAAGAAAGAATCGCCGCTCGTGTCTTGCCGGTTGATTTTACGGGGGGCGAAAGAAACAAGTTGAAAAAGGGAGCAACCCTTGTTAGTTGATCTTAAAGGGAAACCCCCCTCCAAAAAAAGAGGGGAAACAAAAAAAACGGAATGGGGGGCCACTCGAAGTCTGGAGAAGGCAAAATTCCCAACGATCGCCTCTGCAAGCTCGCCCTGCTCCACAGAGAGGCGGGCCAGGCTGTGCGCCGCGCTCAGCGTCCTTCACGCCCGGCTGAGTGGCTGGATCAAAGTTGCTGGTCAAAACCCTGGCTCTTTCTACCCGCTCTTTCTACCCCCCAGATTCCCTTTTGAACATGGACGAAACAAAATGTTGAGGGGGAGAACCGACCCACACCAAACTGGGTCCCAAGCGAGCAGTTTGGGCGTGGGAAACCCCAACAAAGAACCCGAAGGGCCCAACGGCTAACCCTTAAAAAACCCCTCCAACGGCTTTGCCCTTCCTGGCGAATCCCGCGGAACCCCTTGAAAGTACGAGGTTCGGAAATTATGCTTTATATTATATATATACAGCTTGACTAAACACATGTAACATAATTTTCTGAGGAGACCCCAGTTTTGGCCTTACCTGGCCCTTCTCCTGCCTGAACCCCGCAATGCGGGGTAGGGTCCTATAATCCACAAGAGGCATTAGGGCTGATTCATGGGACAAGGGTAGACATTCGACAGAAGGAAAACCAAAGGAAACCGTTGACCAACAAACATGGTTTGATCATCTGTTGGGAGCAATCCTGCCCACCTCCTTTCGGGGGTAAAACAAAAACCCTTAAGGAAACCAAAGTCAAAGTGGAACCGATATATGATACATGACTTGTTTTTTCGTTTTCAGCTGTAGAAACAAACCAAAGGCCCCTCCGTGCGTGCCACTTTCTTTTCAGAAAGCGATGGAAAAAGGGATGCCTTGTGACCCTGTTCTAACTCTTCACAGGCAAACAAAGGGCTCCTTTTGGATTCCAGTCTGGACTCCTTCTTTGTGAGTACCGTTGTGCCTTTGTCAAACATCGGACTCCGTTTAGAGGTGTTGATTGGATGTTCAACCCAAGTCTGGCACGTAGATTGCGACAATGGACCAATTGTTGCAACTGGGGCACTGGGTCTTTCTTTTTTACAGGGTTCCCTTTTTGGGGTTGGTAAAAACGGAAACCAAAGGAATGGTTTAACCCATTGTGGGGCTCCAAACATTTTGAGGCAAACCCAATTGGCCCCTTTTTGAGGCTCGTTTCCACAGGTGACCTTTCAGAAAAATAGTAGTGGGTTCCCCTATGCAATGAAACCAATCTCCAAATGCAGACTGGAAACAGGTACCCTGCCGAAGCAGCTCGCTCATTAGGGTACTTATTGGGTGATTTGAGCGTATCTCAAGCAGCCCATCTCTCAACCAACACCGAGCAGAAGGGAAAATATCGGTGGGTTTTGCAACGAAGCCCATCTAAACCAGTGGAACAGGGCTCCCTACATGTCCCCTTAAAACATCACCCCAAGGGATACTCACCTTTCATGGGCCACAGAAGGTGATGCTTAAATCTAGAACTCACCTCATGGACTTTTTGGGAGAAAAGAATTCTGTGGAACCCATCTCTTCACAACCGAAAAGGCCGAAAACCCACCTCCCCCCGCCCGGGGCCTGGGGTGGCCTGAGCCGCAGGTCTCCTCGCAGGCCGCCAGCAGCTCACGGAGCAAAGGCTCCGCCTCCAGCGACTCGTGGGGTGTTCAGGGGACCACGGGACCCAATAGGTCAGGGGATATTTTACCAGGTGCATGACGGCTTCTGATAGGTGTCCTTTTAGGGCAAATAGATGGGTTTCCCTGGTAGATGACGAAACCACCAGGGAAACCAGGAATCGCCACCTATGGGACCACATGCGACCCCCCAAACTTCAGACATTTGGACACCCCGAAAGGAAAAAAATAAAACACCTCAGCTTCCCAATCTGGTTGGAGTGGTTTGGTTTGGATAAGGACAGTTTCACGAGGGGTTCGAAACCCCAGCCCCTGACCACCAACCCAAGCCACATGTTTGATACCTGGCTCTAGAGGCAGTCTCCCAAGGAGCTGATTGAAACATGCTGGATAGAGGACATATTGCTGGAACTCTGATAGGCCCAGGTTTGGTCAGCCTGAATTCTATCAATCGATCCAAAGTGGAAAATGTGAAGAAACACATTTGAGGTACGGCTACTAACCTTAAGCATCATTGGACCCTCCATTTGACAGGTCCGGATCTCCATAAAACTTTGAGCCTCAAAAAAGGCCTGTTTGAGAGCCCACGATTCTTGGCGACGGGAACATAACATCATAATTACTGTGGATCGACCAAACTCCTGCACGAGTCGGCCTATAAATACTAAAATAAACCATCTACCAACTGGCGAAAGACTTGGTCAACAGCATCAGAGACCCCAAGTAATTCACCAGCCGCTTTGCCCTCGACGGCCCTGGGTGCCGAAAGCCCCACTCGGGTTTCGGGCCACGAGCGACGCGGTTGCAACGCGAGCGACGCGCCTCCGTTCGGAGGCCCTGCTGCAACAGCACAGCGCCCAACCTGCGGTTTCGAGGTGCGGAATGAGTGTGCCTCGTTCTTGTTCCCATATGTCCCGTCGAAACATCACCCCACCAAAAGGAGACTCACTTGCACTGGCCCAACAACTGATGATGAAGCCATCCAAAAAGGAACCTGCCCTTTTTTGGACGTAAGAGGAACCAAAAGGAAGGCCGAAGCCCCTTTTGGGCTCCAAATCCCGTTGACACAAACCCGAATCAAACCCGGCCTCCCTGAGGCGAGCCCTTCCATTGGAAGGCCCGACCCCTCGGGCGGTGCCCTTGGCATGCCCATCAAGCCCCCATCGGAAAGGGAAAGCCAAAGATCTGATGTGTCAAAAGTAAACCAGGGGACAGGATTTAGTCCTTGGTTTCCATTTACCAGGGTTCCATTTGATGTACCATTTTTTGACTCACACCCATCTGTTCATCTAGAGGAACAAATCCTGACTGGCGATTTCCATGCAAATTACGATTCAACAACCGGATATAAGGAATCCAGGGACAGCTATGACAATTGGATCCGATGCGAAAAGTATGGGGTGATCATCCATTTGGGCCCCTCGTCATGTTTAACTTCGGGGACCCGTCCCCCTTATACCCAAATGCCATTGATCCAAACCCTTCTACTAAGAGTTACTAAGAGAAACCTCTAAAATTGATCATTTCCTTTCAAAAACGACCACTCCCAAGTGGCACCTCTGGATTTGCAGTTAACAGCAAACGGGCATTAATTTTAATTGGGGACCCTTTGGTGGACTTCAGTTCACGCCTACACAACGCCCGCACCTAGACTTGGCCAGCAGCGTCTGAACGTGCTTCTCCCCCTTCTGCTGGCTGCTTTTGGCGCGGATACGCAGCCTTAGCCAAGAAAAACTTAACCTGGATGACACCCCACACTAAACAAGAGCACCTACCAACAGGTGCGAAGTGGACGTTCTCTTCATGCACAGGGTTCCTTTTCCTTGAGTCGTGTGGCATTCCACGACTGGTTGAGGCGGTGCAGATTCTGCAGGCGATTGGAAACCTCAAAGTTGCTCATTTACACCTTACCACATAATATCAGAGACCCCAGGGCTTGGTGCACTTCAACTGGATTCCATCCCTTTGGAAAGAAAAGCCCAACCCGGAACCTCAGGCTTACAGTCGCGACAAGGAAAACCTAGAAGGGGAAAAGGACTCAAACTGTTGTTGCCCTGGAAGAAGGGTCTTTGCCCAAATAGGGTCGTCGGCAAGGGTTCCGGGGGATGGGGATACCACTTGGGCTTTTCCTACAAGGCAAACCAACCAAAACAGCTGCAATCAATCCGTTGGGACAAAATCAACGAATCAGTCTTGATCGTTGACTTTTTAAGGGGTGTCCCCCTCTCGACTTTGATCTGTGACTGGTGCTCCCCAGACTGAGTTTGGCTAAGCTCTGATAATCTTAAGCTTTCGGGACAGCTTGCGCGCGAGAAAAAAATGATTCGTCCCGGACCCTATGGACATCTTTTCCCCCTCTCGACTTTGTCTATCAGCATGAGCCTCTTGACTGTTCCCCAGAACTCGGCAAGCAGAATTTGGTGCTCATGCTTGACCTTGGCTTCCAGAATTCTTGACCTTGGATTCCAGAATTCGGGCGCTTGAGATTTCTGGAAGCCGAGGTCGGCACGTCTCCAGCAGCCGGCAGGTGGCGCCACTCACGGCGCCCTCCCCGTCCACGAATCGGAGCATCACCTCAACGAGTTGTCCACCAAAGAACACGGGGATCAGTCGATGAAAAATTGCATTTGGTGGTGGTTGCGATGTGGGTTTGGTGACAGTTTGTGGTGGATGCCTTGTTTGTTTTTTCCCGCTGCTTTCGTCAGTAGTTCTTTGTGTATTGTGGTGGCTTTGCTGTGGTGTTTGGTGGTGTGGCTTTCATGTTTGTGTATGTGTTGTGTTTGGTAAGGCATCTCTCTCTACCGAAAGCAACCAAGTCGATTGTCCTCAGCCAACATCTGTTCAAAACAAGTTTAGACACCAAATGTTTGCACAACCTCCTTGCGGTTTATCTGTGACAAAGGCCAAAGGCTACACATGTTGTCCAACCCCCCCAGGACAAAAACAATACGCGCGCGAGGAGTCCAGGTCGCCACGTGCCGCGGCTGGACATCCTTGTGCTCCTTCCTGGCACCCGAATGAGGCGCTAGGGTTTGATTCCCTTTCCATCTTTTCCCGTTACTTCAAGTTTCGGATGGGTTTAGGGTTGGTTTGGGGTGGGTTTTGGGTTTAGTGTCCCTTCTTTCCAAAGCCTTTGTTCAAAGACAGGTCGGAAACCGCGGGGTAGGGGTTGATCCCGTTCTTGAACATCGCTCTTACAGGCCTAAAGCTGAAGATCTTGAAGGATCCTCGACTTGCTGGTGCGATAGGTATGGAACGACCTTCCGGGTGTTGGGAATGAACCGGAAAGAGATTCCCTTGAAGGAAACCACAAGGGATTATTTATAGGGGGTCGTTCCCTCATTCGAGCACCAGCAAGTTGAAGGATCTGTTGGAATCCCAGACAAAGGTAGTCTCGAAAACACCCCCAAGGTGCTCACCTCACTTGAGTGGATGCCCCCCCAAAAAAACTGAACTTCTTCTTTACCTTCAAAATGGTCTTCCCAACAAAGGTATAAGGTCCAGGAACTTATGAGTCACTGGTGTCCCTTCGGGCTGGCTTTAGGGCTGGCGGGTTGGCGAAAGGTTTGGGTGTTTATTGTGCATTGTTGGGCTTATGCTTCCCCAGGGGCCACATGGGAATTGTCTAGCTCCTACACAGCGACAAACGGATTGGACCTGGAATATTCGACAAAGACTCCTTAGAGTTCTGAGACCAGCAGAGGATAAGACCTTCACAAAGCCCACCCATCCTAAGAATAGTCAAAACTCGCTGGGTCATCGTGAGTTCCTTAGGAGCCCCCGCGGTCGGAGCTAGGAACCTCATGTTGACCCCAGATTCATAAACCCGTAATGTTGGAACATTCAGAATCCCTTACGGCTGTCTAAGTGTCATGAGGTCCTTGCCCAGCCCCACGCTTATTCCCAAGTGCTTTGATGCCGACGGTGCTACGAATCCCGGGCTCAGATCGGATCGACGATCCCATACGACAAAACAAAAACAATCCAGCATATATCAGACGTCCAGTGTATTTTCACGAGAGCAAAACCAATCGTTGCCAATTCCGACTTTGTGGGTTGAATCTAAAAAAAGAAACACCTCAACGGATCCCTTAGTCGAGATGAGCTACATGGAAATGCATATCCGCTCTACTCCGTTTCTGTTCTTGGATCAACCTTCAGACTCATACCACGTTCTGGGTGAGCCGTGCGTGGGCCTCGGTGGCGGCGGCACTGAAGGCTTAGCCTGGACGAAACGCCGTCGCTTGTCTCCAATGGAGACCGGTTTGGATTGGTGGTGCAAAGGAGTTGAGGGGGTATATTTACCTGCCAAACCAGCCCGCGCGCTCGAGGCCGTTGACCAAACCAAAGGGCCACAGTACGTGGCGGCCTCTTTCCAACAAAACCACCGACCCCTCTCAAACGAGCAAAAGATGGTCTAACGACCTTTTGCAGGTATGGAAGAGCCACTTGCTTCCAAAAGGTCTAGGGGCAAAAACCGGTCACACCAAACACCAGCCATGGAGAAAGGGATAAATATGTGAGCTTCGAAATCATCTGCAAATTCTATTCCCCAAACCTGGAACAAGAACTGGCTGGATCCCAGTTCAAGGACCGGATTTTCGGGCGAATCCGATGGGAGCCACAATCAAACCTGAAGCCCCAGGTCAACTGGAATCCATTCCAGCTTTCAGGGGGCTTTAGAACTAACATCCGTTTTTGTGGGAGGGGGGGGCAAAGGCAAATTCCACTGCCCCGAATTCGCCTAAACGGAGATGCAAAAGGAATCTCCAAATGAGCCCCTTTCGAGCTCGGCAGAGAGTGAAGGCGCCTTTTTCAGGGATCCCCCCAAGAAACAGAGGAGCTCCCTCATCCCACGACGGAAGGCGCATCAGGGACAAAAACACGGAACTCCATGCCTTGTACCGCGACCCCCGAATTCAGCAGGTCTTTTGAAGACGGTCGCCTTCGGCGAAAGTGAAGATGGCATAAGCCAAGTGAAACCATCTGACTCACTTCGCGTGCCAGCAGAAGCGCCATACTACGGCTGCAAAGACTATTGCGAACACATTCCATAAAAGTGTCACTTCTAAGCTTCTGGCTGCAACGATCACCCCCATAGAGGCACCTGCAACTGAAGCAAAAACGCTGAGTACTTGAATGAAGAAGATTTCCAAGGCTAGGGGTTTGCACCTGCAATTCCCCAGCCACAAGCCCCTCCTGGCAATCCAGGTGAAAAGGATGCCTACCGCTGGAAAGTACAACAACTCCAGTGCCACGACCTGGTTGAAGAAGAGGCTGAGCACCATGCGAGCAGGCGCACGGGCCTTGCAGGCCGCCAGAATGCTATCCAGGGAGAGGCAGACCACCGGGCTGATGGGCAAAAAAATGTAGTGATACGAGACGCTGCCAGAGATGCGCATTAACTCCAAGACCTCTCTGCTGAATGGACCCCGCACCAGTTAGGGCAGGCCATGCGCAACTTTTTTCGGACTCAAAAGTCTAGGGTCCACCCTAGGATTTTTTGCATTTTTTGAATAAGCGCCTCAAAACAGCCATTTTAAAACAATTTTTGAAACAGTCTAAACACATTTTGATAAATATTTTTTAGTACTGCATACCAAAACAAAAATTGAATTATTTTTTGAAAAACTCAATACACCTAAACATTTTTATTTTCAAAAACACACATTTTCCAAAATATTTTAGAAAATATATTTTTTTCAAAAGAGATAAATATATATATCATTTTAAAAAGAATTATTCAATAAGAAACAACATTTTCAATAATTCAATGAGAAGACAAATAATTAATCATTTTTCAAAATTTGGATATTCCGGAGTTGCGCATGGCCCACCTTGTAGGATTTTATCTTCAATATATAAAACGCTATACTTACATTATAATTATAACATATAAGGGTATAAATGTTATAATCATAGTATGGTTTTATTATTCAGGTTCATCAATAATTAGTATAAACCTTATGTGTTTTACTCCTACAATATTCATTGTATTCCTTTCATTATCAATATTTCTACATATTGTTGCAACTGCGTATTCCATTACATCAGTTATATTATCTTGGTCTATAGAACCCATTAAGTGTCTACCACTATGAAAATCAAAACCATAACTGCTATATTCATCATCCTCAAAATAATTAAAATGATGAAACCTTACACATAAAATTATATCAACTATTATTATTGCTTTATAACTTTCATATCCTACATACTTATCTATTAAGCTATCTATTTCATCCCCTTCTTTCATAACTATATCTTCAATACTTTCAATGCTTAATGGAACCTTCCTAGAAACATAATATTGACATATTTGTCTCTTTACTTTATCACCATCTAAATTATTACAGTGCTTTGTTTCCCTTTCTATGTCAGTTTTGTCAATTTTATATCTTCTTTGTATTCTCTTCAATGTTTCATTATGATTATGCTTTATTTTCATATATTCTGGCTTGCCATATTTATAGGACATAATATTATTAATAACTTCAACTGGTAGTTTTTGAAACTCCATTTCTATTATAATATATATATAGTGTTTATTTCTTTAAGTACTTTTTTACAAGAAATAAAATTAAATATTGGAATATACTTATAACATATAATATTTTACATGTTATAATCATAGCATGGTTTTAGTCAAAATCATGCCCCGATTTTATCAAAATCATGCCCCGATTTTATCAAAATCATTCCCCGATTTTATCAAAATCATTCCCCGATTTTATCAAAATCATTCCCCGATTTTATCAAAATCATGCCCCGATTTTATCAAAATCATTCCCCGATTTTATCAAAATCATTCCCCGATTTTATCAAAATAGGTGGTGGTTTGGTTCATTGCAATTGCATGTGCTCAAGTTGCAAGCCCACCCCCAAACCTAAATCCTTAATCCGTCAAACTCACCAAGATTTCACAAATTAATTCGCTAGGTATTTTGTATAGGTCTTCTTGCTTATGTATTGTTGGGTTGTCTCCCCATTTTTCCTTAGTGCCTGATGGTAGCCGTTGTGCAGTTTCAATATGTTTATTATTTCTGATGTTGCCACAATCCCTTTTACATAATTCTCTAGGTTTCCAAGTTGTAATGTTATTCCAGAGCCTAGTGCGTTTTCTGTAATTAAATCCATACTTACAGTAATCAACATCTTTAAATTCAAACTCATCCATAAACTCCTGATGTTTTAATAATCCAGTTTGTGGATTTTCGATTACAAAATATTTGGGATTGAAATATTTGATAATCTCAATAGTTTTTAAGACAATACTATTTGCATATTCGATATTCCTAATTCCCCTAGTTTTTGCTATGCTGTATTCAGTGCATGGGGGACTACTCCAAATAAAATCAAAATGGTTTCTGTCAAACTGTTTGTAATCCCACTCCAAAATATCAGTGTTGATATCAGCATTTTTCAAGTCTAATGATATCACATTAAATCCAAGCGACTTTGCTATGGTTCCGACGCTTTTTGTTCCGCTAAATAATTCTAATAAATTCATTTATTATAATTATTTAGATAATTAATTATTCAAATAATACATATACTCCATCATCATTTTTTGAAATTTTGTAAAATTCTAAAGTGGTGCTTTTAGGTTGTTTGATTTTTCCTGTATTCAACATATCGCAGTATTTCTTTTGCTTTGTAGGGTAGTCGCCCGATGGTCTTCCTATAGATTTTGCTTGAAATATCTTTTCGATTTTTTCTTTATCTTCATTGCGTTCAACTGGTTTCATTTTGTCATCAATGGATTTAATCATATCATTTAAGTTTTTGATATTTTTACCAATTAATGTTATCTTCTTCATTAAATCATTAATAGTATAATTCTCATTTTCAGACATTACTATATATTTATTTAGATAATTATTTATTTAATTATATATTTATAAAGTGCAATTATGTTAAATCTACTCTTTAAATACTAATTTTTCATGATTTGTTTAATAGTTTCCTGAGTTTCGTTTTCATTATTATCGGTTGGTGTTGCTTGCCTACCAAATTTAAAAGTTATATTATGGACATCAGTTTCTAAGTTGATACTGTCTTTAGTTTTATCAATACTCATTTTCTTATCATTTTTACTTATTTTGAAACTTGTTGGAATACATGAACATTTACAATTTTATTATTTTTTATTTCTAATTCATTTTTCATTTCTAACATCTTTTTACACATTGGACAAGAAAACTCAATTACTGCTGTTTCTTTAACAATTTCTCCGCTATCTTCTGTTGAAGATAGACTTAAACTTGTCTTATTTTTGTTTTTCTTTTTCTTTTTCACCATTTATATTAATATTTACATTTTTATTTTTGATATACTGTATCACAAACTTAATTAATTCTAATGAATAATAACAGCATTTTTTAGTTTTATTATCAGTAATTATTACTTGTTCTATATTTTCTACTTCATCTATTATATTAATATAATTTGAATAACTCCTATTCATATAAATAATAAGATAAATTATTTTTCATTTCTGCCTTTCTCTTCTTGTAAAGTTTTTTCATTGTATCGTCTTTATTCCATCTATATTCTACAAATTTCTGATGATGTTTTGAATTTAGATGTTTAAATAAATATTTGCTATCATAAGTTTTACAACAATTGCAATGGATAACAGTCATATAATATTAAGATAAAAAATAATAATTTAATTTTATTATTTTCATGCATAATAGAATATTGGTGGGGCACAGCACTTGGGGTTTTCATTGCACGCGCGAGAGAGATACAAACTAATTAGCTTCAATGCTTATTGATTGTAGCAATGGAAAACCTGTTCCATTTTATGATATTCGCCACCAGCATATCATAAAAATGATGTTCCATTTAATAATAATTACAAGTTAATTTTAAATATAATTTTCTATATTTCTTTAATATCAACTATGACAGATGTTCCAATAATAAAACCAATAAACATAACCGAATATGAATTCAAGCAATCCAAATATGAGCACGTGCCAAAATTACCATTTAGAAGTATTATAGTTGCTTCTTCGACAGGCGGTAAGACTGTCCTTATTCAAAATTTAATATTGAATGTTTATAGAAATTCATTCGCAAGAATATTTATATTTTCACCCAGCGTCCATAACGACCCTACATTTACAGAAGTTAAAAAATATATCAGGGACGAATTGCACGTGGATGATGAAAAAGAACAAATTTATTTTGATAATTATAATCCAAGTGATTTAGAAAATGTAATTGAAAGACAGAAGAAAATAATTAATTATATGAAATCTAAAAAGATAAAGAAACTACATTCAATATTAATCGTTATAGATGACCACGCAGACGACCCTAAATTTGTTAGATATAGTAAATTATTACACGGACTTTTTACAAGAGGCAGGCACGATGCAGTAAGTGTAATTTGTTCAACACAAAAATATAATGTTTTAGCGCCTATCATTCGTTTAAATGCCAGTTCATTATATATTTTTAGGTTGAAAAATGCCAGTGAATTAATGAGTTTTATTGAAGAAAATAGCGCCATTGTTGATAAACAGCAATTATTAGATATGTATCGTCAAGCCGTTAATTTTGCTCCATATTCTTTTTTCTACGTGAATATGAATTCAAAAGACATTAACAAAATGTTTCATATCAATTTTGAACAGGCATTTCAAATTACAAATGATGAATAAAGATATTCTAACTTAATATAATATAATAATATGCCAATGAAACTATGTAGATGTGGTGGATTGTATCGTAGAGGTAATTATAATTTTCATACTAATTCTTGGATACATAAACTTTATAAGGCATTGAAGAGGAGGGCAACGGACGAGGAATTATTAAGATTTCAAAATAATTTTGTTGATGAAGACGCTTCGCCAGAGGCTCGCGAGCTTCGCGACGATTTAATAGATGAAACAAATAGCACTGTTTCAACATCAACGCCAAAAAGTGAAAGAAGTTGTATAAGCAATTAATAATATTAATTATGTTTTAATATTATTAATTCAAAATAATGAATAGCTACAAAGGTTGAGAGCAGGTAATTTATAATATATTTTATCCTTTTTACATTCATTAACTTTTTCTAATTTATTGATTATTGCTTTCAATGAATTTATTTGTAGAATATCAATTCTTGACATTTCACTTATCGTATTTACATCTATATCTTTTATTACTTTAATAGCCTCTTCATCATCAATTTCTACTGGTTTTGATTTACTTGAACCCATTATATATAATATTATTTAGATTTTAATTTTTCAAAATTGAAATGTTGGTTTTCTTCTTCTTCTTCGTCTTCAGTTGGTGCTGGTATTTCTGTTGGACTTTCGGATGAAGAACTATGGACAGTAATAGGTGGAGAACTATGAACACTAATAGCTTCATTTGATGAATTGCTACTGCTACTTTGTGCATTTCCTGCTGTTATCTGATTAACTAAATCTGCGATATTTATTGTTGTTGCAATTGCGCTATGTGATAAGTTTAATATTATATCTGCTACGGTAGCGCCGTTGTGTAGCATTATTTCTATCATTTTTGTCAGTTTGAACTTCTTTTCTTCTTCATCGCTGTCATCCTCATCTGGTGGATTCTTTGGCGGTGGTTCTGGCGGTTTGTTGTTGTCAAGCATTGTAGTAAAGGCTGACGCCATTGCGTCGCGTTGGTTTTTCAGTGTTTGTGTTGCTTGTGTTCTTGTTGGCTCATTTCTTTTGTATGTGTTGTGCCAAAAGTTTTTAAGCATTATTTTAAACATATTGTCTTGGTTTTCCTTTACCTTAAATGCTTCAAATGTCATATTTAATGGTTGGTTTGCATCATTGTATAACTTTTCTTGAGTCTCTCTGGTTTCTGTGGCGATTGTATCTGTGTTGGTTGCAATGTCAATAAATTCTCTCGGCGTGCCCTTTTTCATAAATTTCGGTGGTTGTATTGTTGTTGGTGTGTTTGGTTTCATTAGGTTATGTATTGTAAAACTGTCGTCATCATATTTATCATTGAATTTCTGCTTCTTTCTTTTCAGTATGTTTTTTGTTAATATTATCATTATTATTATTATTTATATTTTTATTTCGTACCTTTGCCCTTAAAACTTGCCTTGAGTTCTTCTATTCTACCTTTGCCTAAATTTACTATCCACCCGCCATTATCAATAGTGTCTAAAATCATATCCACTAAATATTGTTTGTATGTTCTCGCCTTGCCTCTTCCTTTGTGTTTCAATTCTTCTTGTATTTCGCTTTCTTCTGGTACTTGAATTCCTCTTAAATAAAATTGAAATTTAATATCATTTACTGTTAAATTAGGGTTTTCTTTCCAGTAAACAGGACTAATATTATTATCTATTGTTGTTTTAAATAATGGCGTCATTGGCAATGGTGGTGGTTGTTGGGCTGTTGAACTTGATGCTCCTGTTGCTTGTTGAACTGGTGTCGCGTAAAAATTGTCATCTACTGCTTGAGGTGATAGTTCAACATCTTCTATGTGCATTGTTTGCTGGTCGTCTGCTACGGCTCTACCTGCTGGCGCTTGTCGTGGTTCTGTCGGTGCTGATTGTCTGTTTGCCACCATTTTATGAAATAATGTTCCGCCCATCACTCTTAAATTTGATGCCATCGCTCTACCTACTTCTTCCGCTTTCCGCTTTGTTGCAGTTGCTATATCTTGTATTTGTGTATCTACCATCCCTTCGTGTTGCCTTGCCGTTTGTTGTGGTGTGGAAAAGTCATATTCATCATTTATCGCATCAGCGTTTGCTTGGACAGGTGTTTCTGCATTCATTTTGTGAACTGCATAAGTATGCCCGTTTCTGCGTGCTTCTTGATTCATCATTGCCTCTCTCATTTGTCTGTCTAATATTCTCATCTCTTGGTCTTTCAATAATTCTAAATGGTCGCTTCCATCAAAAAAACTACCCTGAGGACTTGCTTTGAAGAATGTAGCATCTCGGTTAGGTAGTTTTCCCGTTATTAAATCATTTTCGCCAATCAGACCTACAATTTCTTCATAAGTAGGTCGTCGTTTCAATCCAAATTTTGCATATGGGTTTATTAATTCTAAACTTGCTGTAGTTGCCATATTTATTATAATAATAGTTAGATTATTAATATTATTATAATAAATCTTAAGTAAATATTAACTTTTTTGTATCTTCATACCATTTATTTAAATGTTCTTTTGTTGCATGTGGCAAGTTAGGACGATATAATTCACCCATCGTCCTATCCAGCTCATTTACATAGTTTGCTCTCTTATTTCCTTCGTCAATCTTTTTCCTTAATGCTACTGATGCTTCTTGTGAGTTTCTTAACTTCATTTGTTCGTGCAGGTGTTCTAAATATTTTGTATCTTTCATATCAAACGGACTATATTTAATTTGGGAGGATTGTAAAAATATCTTACCTTTATTTTTCTTATTATTTCGTTTATGAAATTTATACATTATATATTTATCATAGATTTTAATTTTAATCGTAAAGAATGCTCCCGCTTTCCCTTAATTCCAGAACAGACTCCGAAATCATATGCACAAATAATTCTCGCACATCTTCATTAGCTGTCAGTGCTCTGTTACTTCCTTTCAGTTTGAATACTAACAGACCTCCCATTTTAGTATTCTGTCCAGTAAAATTAGTGTCCGCCATCTTTTCAAATGAAATCCCAATAACGAACTTGTCTTCTCTGTAGCGCTTGTAGGAAATGCTAAAAGCATCTTGGTCGGGGTTCAAATAGTGTAATGTTCTTCGGAGGTAGTAGGCACTCTCGGCGAGGCTCTGGCATTCAAACTCTGGATATTTCTTGTTGTTGATTTGTAATTGCCACGTTAAATTTAAATCTTTATCTTGAAAACCTTTACCTTGGAAACGCTCACGATCAGTGCCATCTGGATTAGGACCATCAAAAATACGAGAATTAATCATAGGATTGTAAAAATAGTTCCATCTCTTATAAATATAATTATCGTGTCTGTAGTAATCATTATTATCAGCATCTACACCTGCTCTTGGCGCACGATACAATGTAATGAAGCAACCATTTAATTTAGAAGCGGATTTAACAATGTTCATATTAATTTCATTTCCTCCCGCGTTGAATGATTGTGTCATAGTGTGATACATTGGAAATACCAATTTCAAACTTTGACCCTCTAACAAATGTTTAACTATATTATTGTTGACCGTGTTGTCCAATTGTATTACCTCAGCTCTAATGATTACGTTATTTAATTCCCACTGCGTTGAGGTGTCTCCAGTTGTGAAATAATAACCTTTGGCATCAATATGAACATTGTCATCGGTTTTAGCAAAAGGTGTAATTACTGGTATATGTTCATCTGATACAATTGTAAATTCCAGTTCAAGTGGAGCATAACGAAGAGGCAAATAATAATTGCTTTCTAACAGTCCGCATACTGGTTTATGTCCTAATCTCATATAACCATTGGCGCCGGGAATTCCTGCTACTGAATGGCGAGTATATCGTGCTGTTAAATCTCCCCAGTTGTTATGGTCTTTTGTAGTTGGAAATGTTGTTGCCTCGGGGTCGGCAGCGGGATTGGTTCGTGTATTAACATCTAACATTTCTGCTAAGCCAGTGGCATATGTATGCCTCAAGTCATCGTCCCAGCGAGGATTAGCACCGCCTTCTAAATCATCCATATCTCTAGCATCTTGACTTTTAAAAGAATTATACAATTCACAATGCCTATTGTATTCAATAATATCCTGAACCTGTTGTCCGCCTACTGTGCATCTATACCGACTGAAGAAGGATGATAAATTACCTAACGGTCGTAAAAAATGACTTCGTGTTCCGTCGGTGTTTTGAAGATTAGCAAATAAACGAATAGAAGATAAATCAATATATGTGTTGTCTTCTCCTGATATATGAAATCTAATATTCTTGTTTCCTGCATTTGGATTATAGACATTACTACCCGATGGAAAATAATTAACGTGTCTTCTGTCTGTGATATATTGTGCTGTTTCTGGAAGTCCAAAATTTAACGAGTTAATCATTGTAGTTTCACTTTCTGCAATTATATTATCCATTACTTATATATGATGATATAGATTTTTTTTAAAAAAATCTATATCAAAATTAGAACATGATAAACTTAGATTTTATTTATTTTTATTATTTATATTTTTCTTATGTGGAAGCATTGTAGTAGAATTATTTGAAGTTGTATTTTTTATAGTATTTATTAGATAGTTATTTTTTGTATCAACTATATCTTTTAAAGTATCATAATCTAAATTTTTATATTGTTTATCGTATTTTGTAGGTTCTTTTGTCAGTTTCTTCTCTAATGGAATTTTGATTTGCTTGTCTTTATTTCTAAACATTATTAAATATTATTGAGATAATGTTAGTTCAGTTATACGCTTTATACAATCTTCTAATTCGTCTCTATACTTATACAAATAACTTAAATCATCTTCATCTAATGGAATTTTCTTTTCTTCTTGTTCTTTTAAAAAGTCGGTATAATCAACTCTACTATAATCTGTATAATGTATTTTGTTATTTTCTGGATGTAATTTTAAGTAATCATTTTCATAATTAATAATTTCACTATACATGCCTATTATAAGTCCTTCAATATTACCTTTTCTGTAGTATAAATGATTTAAATCATTGCTTTCGTGCTCTTCTTTATCCTTATTCAATACTTCTTTGCCACAATTACATTCATATTTACTATTTGATATTTTGTATTCTTTCTCTTTCTCTCGCTCTATCATTTTTTTATAAGCATATTCAATATCGTTGTCCCATTTCTCAGCATCAATACTCATATATAACTTATATACATATATATATTTATTTATTTATTGTTCTGGTGTTGAATTAGGATTGAAACGCGAAGCATTTAACCCGAATTATCATTCGGGTTGAATCCATTAGAAATATCAGTAGTAGGATTAATTTCAGTCATACCTTGTCCTGTCCAATTATTGAAACTGTGTTTATCTAATAAATTATTGCTTTCTATTTCTCCAGTTATCGCTGCGTCATCAAATGCCGCAATTACATCTCCACGATTTCTAAATCGTAGGTGTCGCGGGTTTTTCTGTTGATTACTTCCTGATACAAAAGGTGATGAATAAACAGTACTAGCATATTTGTTGCCGTGTCTGTTGTTGATTTCTTGAACAACGGATGAACCGAGGCTATGTCCAACAATTCTATTCACATCTGGTTTTTTCCTTAATTCTTCCATTGCGTCTTTATATCTTTCGCTTAATTGAACATTATGAGTAGGAATAAAAAACAAATCTGCAATTACATCATTGACTTTGTGATTTAGTCCCGTTTTAGCACCAGTGCCGCCAATATATAAAGTGTTGCCTATTCTTGTTATTCCATTCACATTTGAATAGGCTGCGTCTAAACCCTTGACATCATCGATTTTATTTTTATTTTGAACATTGATTTCTTCAGCATAGCGTGTTTTATGTTTCATTATCTGCTTATCAAAATGTTTATTGAAACCTCCTATTTTGTCTTCCAATGTCTTTTTATGATTAAAAAATACATCTTCTATTAAATCCTTACCTGCAGTATATGCTTTATCGCTTGCTACACCTGCCATCATTTGCGTCGGCGTCCTGCCTTCAATAGCACCTAATAATAATTGTCGTCCAATCATATATTATTAATATATATTTTTTAAATTATCTATTAATAACAATAATTACAAAGTAATTATCAATAATAATTATATTATAATTTCTATTGTATATTATATTTATGAGTGACAGATTAACATATAAAAAAATCTATGTTGATAGTGCTTACAGATTACCAGAAAGTAATTCTACCAGCGATTTTATTATAGAACTTGACCAAAACTTTGAAATTCCACCAAGAACAAAAATGTTCGTGACAGAGTGTTCATTCAGCACTCCGTTTTATACAACAGAGAAAGGGTTTTACGAACGCTTCTATATTATGTTGTATAATAGTTCCAATGTCTTATTGAGAAGCACTGCCGTTGATGTATCCGGTGAAATTTATTATGCCAATCAATTATCATTTAAAATACAATCAGAATTAAACGCGGCATTTAATGATATTGTACCTGACTTATTCTTAACAGTATATGGACAAAGCGAACGCAAAATGGAACTTAAATTAAATGACCCTCTAAATTACAAAATCAAAATACCTACAGATGAAGAACTAGAAACCTATGTAAATGGTGAATGGAACAGAGGACAGTTTGAATATGACAACTTAAGACCAAAAGCTATCAATTATTTATTAAGTAATTATATTGCCTATGAACCTGCGTCATCTTGGCTAAGTGGATATTTTAATTTAGTTCCTTTTCAGAATATATACATAAATTGTCCTCAATTAAGCGATTATAAATATTCAGCACCTAATAATTTCAGCAGTTCAGTAATTAAAAAAGTTCAAATTAATCAACAACTTGGCGGAGTTATAACAGATTTTACAGCGCCCATATATGCAGATTTTATTGATGTAGGCGGTAAAAATATTAAGAGACTACACTTTAGAATAACAACTTCAAGAAACGAGTTAATTGATTTTCATGGCGTTCCCATTTCTTTTAGCATTCTCTTTCAATTAGATAATTGAATAACCAACCTAAATATTAATATTTATATCAAATTATTAATATTAATATTTCTCAATTTGTCCATATAGACAAAATATATAAAACATATAGACAAAATATATAATATATTATATATGTCAGAAGTTGAACCTGAAATTACAAATACAATTGAAGCAGACGAGCCAGTAAATGAATTACCACCAATTGAAGAAGAAGCACCAAAGGCAGAACCAGCAATAGAAGCACCAACAGAAGCGAAACCAGTAGAACCTCTTATAAACAACTCAAAAACTCAAGCGCGCAATGAAAAGAAAATAACCTGTCCAAAATGTGCCAAAACTTTAACATTAAAATCTTACAGATACAGTCACGAACGCAATTGCCAAGGACCATTAGAATCTAAACCAATTAAATCAATCAAACCAAAAGCAGTTCCAATAGCAAAACCCCAAAAGGTAGAATACAACGAAGTGGCGCGTCACGAAGTAGCGCACCGCGAAGAAGAGCAATACGTTCCACCACAACAACAGCAACAAAATAATATAATAGCGAACACACCGCCCCCAAGAAGAATGCAACCAGCACCGCCTCCAACCCCGCTACAAAATATAGCGCAACATTACCAATTATTGCAAAATGAATATATAAGACAGAAGCAAGAAAAATATAATGCATTAAATAAAGGTATATTTGGTTCAAGAGGAAAAAAAAGATAGAATATAATTATTTTATAACCTACTATATAATAATTATGTTTTCAACATTATCATTGGATGGCTCAAGCAGAATTATAGCAAGTGAATTAGTATTAATAAATTCAACAGAACCATCGACCTTAAGCAGTGTTTATGCTACGAAACAAGAATTATCAGACACCGCAGGCGCATTAGGCGGAGGTTATACAATTGAAGAAGTTGATGCACTGATATTAGCACAAAAAAATAAGATAGATGCTAATATTCTTGATATTACTGAATTAAATGCTACTTCAACAACGATGTTTGACGAACAAGTAAATCAAAACGCAACAATTACAAGCAACCTTAATAATATAACAGCACACGGATTAACCATAACTTCAATACTACCGACTATATCAGCAAATACAATTAAACTTGACACAAATGCTAATAATATTAGTTCTAATACTTTTTTAATCAGTAATTTAAACGCTACAATAACATCAAACTTCAATACTATTAGTTCTAATACATTCTTAGTAGGAAATTCCAATAATACAATCACTTCAAACTTCAATAATATAAGTTCAAATTCTTCACTAATAACAGGACACGGAAACACAATATCAACAATTTTTGCAGATGTATCAACATTATATACAAACGATACTAATTTATTCAATACAAATACCGCATACAGCAATACATTTGCTTCAATCATATCAGACAACACTACACAAGATTTATTAATAACTCAAAATTCAAATACTATCAATAGTTTATTAGCAACGGATTTACAAAAATTAGATAAACTAGATTTAAGCAATCAATCAGTATCGGGTCCGGTTACATTTCATGACTCTATTACAATGGTTACTGGTAATACTTTATTTTGTAATAATTATAGGGCGCCAAGTAATGGATTACACATTCAATTCGTAATGTTTAACAGAGAATTTAATATTAATAGAGATGGCAGAATGTGGATGAGTAGTTCAGGAGGTCAATGGGAAACTCAAATAGGAGATGCTAATGTTGGTCGTGTCTGGGTCAAGGATAGGTTTGGTTTAGGTGCTGTTGGTGTTTCTGGTTATGTTTTAAACTGTGCCGGACAAGCGAGATTTACCAGTGCTGTTCAGTTTGTAGGAACTGACAACGCAATAAGTCTTAACAATGGTTCATTTTTAAATTTTAATAACAATGGTTCAATACGAAGATATACACCAGATGCTACAGAAGGCTTATATATGGCGCATAATAATTTTCTTGCTTGTAGTATTGGCGATATTACAAATTCTTCTAATCAGTATTTTATGTGCGACGGCGCTGTATCAAAAACCATATTCAATAAACCAGTTGATGTATTAGGTGATGTATATACAAACGGCGATTTAACAATGGTTTCTGGTAAGAAAGTTGAAGTCAACCAAGTTCAGTCTGTATCAGGAAATACTTTATTATTACAAAATTCACCGAGTGGCAATGTTCAATTTGGCAACACATCAAAACTAATAATTGATAATGCTGAAATGTATGTCGATACAAATGATTTAATAATCAGGAATAGCAACACGTCAAACTCTATTAATTTGGTTGTTGGATTATCTTCAACATATGCTGATAATAAAATTATTTTGAATAGTGGAAGTAATAGCGAATTACGAGGCGACTGGACTATTGACGGTGATATGACTTTTGGAATTGCTCATAAAATCAATTTGAGACATTTAAATAGTGATGCTGTTTTAAGATTAGAAGCATCAACAACTATTGATAGTTATATTGATGGCACTAAATATTTACAATTGGATGATACTCAATTTTCATCATTTAACGGATTTAATTTAAGTAGCGATAAGAGACTGAAAGATAATATAGAAGATGTAGAAGATGATACTATAAATATGGTAAAAAACATTAAGATTAAAACATTTGTTAAAAATCAAAAAACTAAAAAGACTGAATTAGGATGGATTGCTCAAGATGTTCAACAATACACAAATCCTAAATATAATATTGTAAATGATTCAGGAGAATACTTAACGATGTGTTATGACAGAATGGCTTGTATTAGTTGGGATGCTTTATCAAAACTAATCCATCGCGTAGAATATTTGGAGAACGAAGTCTTTAAAAAGAAAAATAAAAACAAAAATATTTAGTGTAAAAATCTTGTAAAATGTATTTAAAGAAATATATACTATAATATAATATATTATATAATGAGTATTAAACCTGAAGATATGACATTAGAACAAATCAAGGAACAACTGGCACTATATAATAGATTGTATTATCAAAAGAGACGAGTAGAAAAAGACTTTATGGAAACCAAGAGAGCAAGTGCTATCAGATATAATAGGAGAAAGAAATTAGACAAGATAGCAGAAAACGGAGAAATTAATTTAAAAGATATTGATTATGAGAACAAACCAGAAGATTTACAGAATACAAAACCCAGAAAATATAAGGCACACAAATATAAAATTATAACAGTTGAATAAATAATAGTTATTAAAATATAAATATTTTAAATAATATTTATTAAAATTTAAATATTTTAATAAATATTTGGTGCATTTTTGGGTTTTTAGGATTTGAAACCATAAATTTAGGAAAAATATAAAAATATATAGAAATTTTACGATAAAAAATATTTCTTGTAAAAAAGTATTTAAAGAAATATTATGTATTATAATTATATGGTGAACATGTTCAGTGAGATTGAGCAGGAGGAAATCATTAGTGAATTCTTAAATAAAATCAACATGAATGACACTATAATAATGATAAATAGAAAAATTGGAATGTGTAAAGAATGTAAATTTAATTATAATAATATTCAGTTATATAGAACTAAATTATCAGAAAATATTATTAAACACATATGCAAATATAATTATAAAGAATGTTATAAATGCAAAAGATTAAAACAATTGAGCACATTTGTAAATATTGACACTTGTAATAAGTCAAAAGAATTCATCAAACTAACTGAAATAATTGAAAATGAAAAGGAAGAAGACACAACCGTTACAATAAACAACATCAAGGATTATTATTTTACAAAATTATATAAGTTTCCGACATTCAAATTTATCAAATCCAATTTGTTAAAGAATGTCGAAGGAAGGCATAATTACACAAGGGACATACACGACAGAATAAGGGACTGTTATGAATTATACTACAAAGGAAATATTAAAACTGAAAGCGCTGGAGTAGATTTTAGCGATACACCAATTTATGAAACAGTTGAAATAAAATGCATAGAAACATATAAAAATGGTCTAGTAGATGAATTTTTGGATGAGTATAAGAATGATGATGACATACCAAAAAACCAAAAGAATAGACGGGATTGTTTTAGATATATTGAAAATAATATTTTGAACACGTTAAACATATTCAAGATAATATTATCACATATTTTCAATAAGCAGGATAATGCACTTTCTAATATCCTTTTTAATGATGTAGGACAAAATATTTATAAGCACTATACCAAAAAAATAGAAATCAGCGATAGAATACAAAATATGATATTTAGTTCATACCCAAGTATCAAAGATATCAAACCGCAGACTAATAGGAGTAACCAACAACAACAACAACAGTACGAAGCATATTTAAATAGTGCTGAAGATTTTGAATAAAATGTTAAAAAATATCACCTTTATTAATATGGCAAATATTAATAAAAATGATATAATTAGTAAAATCTATTATGATAAATCAGGATACGGAAGTATCACAACAACCTATAAGGATGCTAAACAAAGGGAACAAAGCATAACCTTAAACGATGTTAAAGAATGGTTTCAAGAGAACATAGAACAGAAGAAGCAATTAAGAGGCAAAAATTCATTTATTGCTCCACATCCATATTTTGAATTTCAATTAGATTTATTTTTTTATTAATGACATACCCAATCAAAAATTTAAAGTAGGGATGGTTTTAATTGATATATTTACCAGATATTCTACAGTAATACCTATTAAATCAAAACAACCACCAGACATATTAGCTGGAGTAATGGAAGGATTACAGAAAATGAAAGGCAAACCAGAAATTATTTATAGCGACGAGGAAGGCAGTTTATATAATAAAACAGTTGAAGATTATTTCAAAGAAGAAGGAATAGAATTATACCGCACAAGAGGACATCCTAATTTTGCAGAACGTTTTATACGCACCTACAAAGATATGTTATATAAAAGGGTTGAAAAAGATGAAAAAGAAGGAAAGGAAAATATACAATGGATAGATTATAATTTTGAAATATTAATAACTTACAATAATAAAATGGAACATTCAAGTATAGGAATGACACCAGCGGAAGCATTGAAGGAGAAAAACAATTATAAAGTAAAAATGAAAATGGCAACCGAAGCAACTAGAACCCGTAAATATCCTGAAATTAACATAGGTGACGAAGTGAAGATTTACAGAAAGAAAGCAATAACTGAAAAGGAAAGGAGTAGTAATTGGTTGCCTGCAAAATATAAAGTTGAAAGGATTGAAAAAAAGTTAGGACAAACATATTTTTATTTAGAACATAACACGCGACCATTCTTAAGATTTGAAATTTTAAAAGTTTAAAAAATATATAGTTTTTGTAAAAATAAATTTCTTGTAAAAAAATAGTTAAAGAAATATTATTATATCATTATTATATATAGTATAATTATGTCTAAGGCTTTGGAACGAAACATTGGATATTTAACAGTGCTAAGGCGGAAGTCATCACGGACAGCAAAACATTCAGACCTTAAAAAAATAGATAGAGTAATTAATTTATATACCGAGAGGAAGATTTCAAATGTTACAACAGCTGAAAATTTAATCAAGGGTTTAACTTCTACTGACACAAAAGTTTATGATAAAACATATCAAAAATACAAGGATAATATAAAGAAATTCAAGGAAAATAAACCCTTAAATCAAAGAATGGCAGAAGCAAGGACAAAGAAGGAGACGGGAGGGAAATTGAAGATAGATAACGACCCAGGACCAAGAGCAAGGGAAGGGAAAAATAAATATTTTGTTCAATTTATGTTATACATAACAGAGCACAAAGACAAGAGAACCATAAAGTCCAACTATGCATTCAAACACAGACAACATTTATTTTTTGCGAAACAATATGATAATTTTACTGCTACAATTAAAGCCACTGCATTTTCTAAAGATATCATAGGTAAAAGAATATTTAAATTGATAGGCGACTCCAATACAGAATATGGAATAAGAGGCGATACAATAAATAATGAGTTTTCTAATACATTAAAACTATTACGAACCGAAAAGGATTTTAACAACTATTATGAACAGATGACGGCATTTTATGACAATATAGATTGTATTAAAATATTATCAGTAGATATGGTAAATAAAGACGGCGAAAAATTTGACATTCTTACAGAAAATTTAAGGGATGCTACTAATGTTTCAATTTTTAATAGGTATATACATACACCTTTAAGGATGAACGAAGACACCATACATAAGGCAATTAACAAGGGTAATTATATTGAAAACGAATGCTGGATTAATGCATTAACTGATTTTTACAGTGACACAATTATGAACGAAAGGACCCGTAATAGACTAACTAGAGAGAGAGTAATTGAAATTATAGGTAGAGATAACTTTAGTGAAACGGGGGCAACCATTCACGAGATGGAGGCTGTATTTAAACAGTTTAAAATTCCATGCAGAATTTATGATTGTTGCAATAAATTAATTTATAAATGCGACCCCGATGAATATAAATAGTAGGCACATCAAACCATTTTATGCAATGGTCAAAAACAGTCATATTTACGCAATGAATCACGACTTAAAAAGCATTCAACAGAAACAATTAATAACCAAGATACCAACTGTCAAAGCTTCAACCGACTACTATATTAATGAAAGAGAGGAACCGCCGCTTTATAAAATGATAAAACATATTGACGATATACTAAATATCAAAGTTGATGAAAAAACAAAAGAGATATATTTAGTATCCGAAGACAATAAGTTATCTGAATTATTTTTCAATTTAGTTAATAGTGGCTACGAACCAAGAATTAGATTTCAAGCTGGTATTATATCAGAAATAAAAATAAAATTTAACAAAACAATATATATAATAAAAACACAAAATTTAATAAAAACTTCTGCAGATGGATGCATTGCAGTATGTAATGAAACTACATATAACAATATGAATAAAGCAATGTTTAATTTTAATAAGTCATTGTTTAACTTATCTCATAAATCGTTTTATAATGACATTGATATTCAAATTTTAGACGAAGCCAGAACAGTTGTTCCATCTGGCTTATTGTGCGATAGGGGCGATATCAAAAATGAAATCGAAATCGATATATCAAAAGCATTTACTCATGCGTTTATTACTATATCAGAAATACCAGTATTTAATCAATTTGACATATGGCGAGCGTTTGATGATACAACTGATATTTATGACCTACACGACTTAACGTTATATTATATAGAAAAGAAAACTACTATACTAAAACGGACAGGAAGAATGCTATTTAATAAAAAATATTGCTTAATCTATGGTGTATTTTTGAAACAACTAGATAACATGACAAGAGAACGAATTAATATTTTATACTTTAAACAACCTTCATGTATTCACAAAGTTGAACATAAAAATATTGTTAATGAACTTTGGAACACAAACATTAGCGAAGACAATGAGGAAGATAAATGTATAAAAAGACTGGTCGCAAATGTTAATTATGGACTTTTAGAAAAGGGGGGAGCAACTGACCAGAAGAGCACAGTGTTTAAAAATCTTAAGGAAGCTTTAAACTATCAGGCAGAATATGGAGGTAAAATACATAAATTAACACATTTCACGACAGAACAAATTACAGTAGATGAAGAACAATATACAGCAGAAGAAGAACAAGCGTCATATTATATACTTAATGTAAAGGACACATCACGCTTAAGGAATGGTTTTAGGTATGTAAAAGAGCTACTGCTTCAATACCATAATTTTAGAATGTATCAAGATTATTCTAAGTTATATCAACATGGCATTAATGTGTTCAGTGTCAAAACAGATGCGTTTACAATAGCGCGATCGGATATAACAAAAGCAAGAGAGCTTTTAATCTTTAATAATGAAATAGGAGGTTGGCGAGTTTCAAATGACGAATATATTAAATTTCCTACTGTAGATTATGAAATTACACAAAACGAATTAATACAAATACCAATTTATGAAAGTAAAACTATTGATATAGTAGATGAATATGACACAGATAATATTATAGAAATTATTGAACAAAATAATCCTATTATGATTCGTGGAGCACTACCGGGCACAGGAAAATCATATATATGTCAAAAAATGGTTGATAAAAATTATAATGTAATTTTTATTTGTCCTACTAATAAACTATTACAGGCATTCGAAGGCGAAGCAATGACAATAAATAATTTTTTCGGTATTAATTATGGAGATGCTAAATTAGAACCATTTGATTTTACAGATTTTGATGTTATAGTATTTGACGAAGTTTATTTTAGTAATTTAAATATATATTGGAGAATAAAACAATTTGTAGAACAGAATAAGCACAACAAAATTATAATAGCAACAGGAGACACCAAGCAGTTAAAACCAGTTCAAGAGATAACAAATACTCGAGACTATGAAGTATATACTGATAACATTATAGATAACATTTTTGAATATAATATTTTGTTAAAAGAATGTAAGCGACTTAACACACAGGAAGATAAAGATAAACTAAGAAATATTAAAATGATATTTTTGAAAATAAATTACCTATTATGAAAGTTATTGAAAAATACTTTGAATATACAACTGACATAAGCAAATCAATCAACAACATAGCATTTTTAAATACAACTTGTAAAAATGTATCAAATGAAATTAGAAAATTAGAAAATAGAAAAGATGAATATGAAGTAGGAGAATTTTTAATTTGTAGAGAATATACAACAACTAAAACATCAGTTTTTAATGTAAATTTCAAATATAAAATTGTTCATATTGGAAGCGATGGAATATTTACGTTGAAAAATGTTAAAACTGAAATTCTACAGTCTTTGCCAGTTGATAAAATAAGAAGTAATTTTATATTTGCATATTGCTCGACTTGTCATTCTGCCCAAGGCAGTAGCATTGATGATACCATAACAATTTTTGATTATAACCATTTTTTGGTAAAGAATTATCCAGAATGGATATGGACTGCAATTACAAGGTGTAGAGATTTAAACAAAGTCAAATTTTATAAATATACGAAAGATATTGATGATGTATTTAATCAAAAATGTATTATGAGTTATTTTGAAAGGAAAATATTAAATTACAAAGAACAAGACAGGAAAGCCAAAAGAACAATACCTAAAGAAGGTTATGTAAATGCGCAATGGTTTTAAAATAATATCACTAATCAATGTAATTACTGCGGATGCGGTTTTTCTATGGATATTAAAAACGGTAATATAATGACAAATCTGACAGCGCAACGTAAATCAAACGAGTTGTCACACGAACTGAATAATATTATTCCTTACTGTGTTAGATGCAATTGTAGTTGTAAATGATAATAATTTAAATAATATTTTAATATTTCTTGTAAAAAAAGTATTTAAAGAAATCAAAACTATATATATTATAATAGAAATGGTGGAAACCAAAATCAATAATTATATCAATAAGAAATGCTACAACTGTTGCCACTTCAAAAAGGAAAATATGGAATTGTATAAATTAAATTTACCTAATAAAATATTGAATAATATTATTAATTATTCAATGGATGAAGAAGATGAATGTACAATTTGTCAGGAATGGAGAGATAATCAAGAATTAATCAGATGTCATTTAAATCTGAAAAGAAGACATAATAGAAATGTTGAAGACGACATTATAATATTTTTAACTGTGTATGAAATACCGCCTTATGATTATATTAAACAGTTTCTTAAAATCCCTAAGAAAAAATATGGTATGATTGATGATATATTAAGGATGTTGTGTTATAGTCAAGAGAAAGGACAAGATGTTAAAGAAAATATCAAATTATTTATTGAAAGTAAAAATTTTAATGTTCAAAATACATTGAGAGATATTAATATTATTTTTAAAATGATGTATGAAAGAAGTAAGACAAATCAATTAAATTATTATCCTGTACTGAAATTATAATCATAATATAATAATAACATGTAAAATATTATATGTTATACTTATATTTCAATATTTAATTTTATTTCTTGGAAAAAAGTATTTAAAGAAATAAAAGCTATATATTATTATATAGTGTGTAATGGCGGAAACCGAAATCAATAATTATATCAATAAGAAATGCTATGACTGTTGCCACTTCAAAGAGGAAAATATGGAATTATATAAATTAAATTTACCTAATGGAATAGTTAATAATATTGTTGATTATTCTTTGGGTAAGGAAAATTTATGTAAAATTTGTAGAAATTGGAGATATTACCAAGACGCAATCGAATATAATTTAGATATTAAAAGGTTTAATGAAAGAAATGTTGAAGATGACATTTTGATATTTTTAACTGTGTATGAAATACCGCCTTATGATTATGTTAAAGCATTTCTTAAAATCAGTAAGAAAAAGTATGAAATTATTGACTACATATTATGGGCATTGATTTATCATAAAATGGAAGGGGTTGATGTAAAAAAAATCATTAAATTATTTATTGAAAGTGAAAAGTTTAATGTTAAAAATACAGTGAGAGATATTAATAGTATTATTAAAATGATGTATGAAAGAGGAAAGATATATCAATTAAATAGTTATCCTGAATTTAAATTATAACCATACTATGATTATAACATTTATACCCTTATATGTTATAATTATAATGTAAGTATAGCGTTTTATATATTGAAGATAAAATCCTACAAGGTGGGCCATGCGCAACTCCGGAATATCCAAATTTTGAAAAATGATTAATTATTTGTCTTCTCATTGAATTATTGAAAATGTTGTTTCTTATTGAATAATTCTTTTTAAAATGATATATATATTTATCTCTTTTGAAAAAAAAAATATATTTTCTAAAATATTTTGGAAAATGTGTGTTTTTGAAAATAAAAATGTTTAGGTGTATTGAATTTTTCAAAAAATAATTCAATTTTTGTTTTGGTATGCAGTACTAAAAAAATATTTATCAAAATGTGTTTAGACTGTTTCAAAAAATGTTTTAAAATGGCTGTTTTGAGGCGCTTATTCAAAAAATGCAAAAAATCCTAGGGTGGACCCTAGACTTTTGAGTCCGAAAAAAGTTGCGCATGGCCTGCCCTAACTGCACCTTGGCCCATGCAAAACACCCAGGACTTCACTTGTCTCCGCTACCATCATTTTAGCAAAGGGCAAAGATATCTCCAAATTGGGACGCTCCCTAAGTGAGCGTTTCGCTGTTGGTTTCCCTTTAACCTTCCCTCACAAAAAGAAGAGCATCCTAAAAGCAAGACACTCCAATATATCGCTGCGTCTTAACAAATGGTAACCCTCGACAAAAGACTCTCTGCCCAGATATTCCGATCCAGGCACATGTGATGAGAAGGCCTCCAAGCTGCCATACCACGTGACGATGGCCTCATGAATGCATTCTTTATCGAAGTCGCTGCTGCAACTCACCTTCAACACCTGGTTGGCTCAAGCCCCGCGAGAAGAGCTTCGCCGTTTGGGGTGGATAAAACTCAAACCATTTCAGAATTGTCCCAAAAGGAAGCCAGAAGGGGATGAGTGAGTGTGTTTAACCTTTCCGGTCCCTAGTAAACACCCATCAATCCGCAAAAGGTTAATTAGAGTCTAAAACTCCGAACACGCCAAATGACATCGAAGTTGGCGAGGTCAGATCTCAACTTCACAGTGGCCCGGTGGTTTCGCCATATCGCGTAGCCGGACGCGGGCATCAAAATGCCACACACCGCGAAGAGTACGACCAGCACTGCTTCGGGGCTGCCTCCTTCCGGGCCCGCCCTGGCCTTCCAGAATGCAAGAGAGGAGAGTTGCCACCAACAGAATAGCATGCAGGCGGAAATCTCATTGGTCACAGGTGCTATCACGATCTTTCCTTCTGGATTCAGCTTGCGATATGCGGCGATTTCGAAGACACACCATAACCTTGAGAGCAGGGGTGAGCTCCACAGCACACGCAATTCTTCGGAAGCTTCCAGGAAAGCTGAAATTGACATGATTCCTTCCCTCGTTTTGGAGCTCTCTGTCTGATTGATGCAGACAAAGTCCAGGAAGCACTTGTCCTGCTTGTAGCATGGCAGGTGCGGAAACAGGAGGCATCCTGAGAGAATCCCCAGCAAACCAAAAACCTGAATCCAGCAACCAGAAGGAAAGGCGCCATCCAAGTGGATGGGAATAGGCTGCCAAAGCTCGAACAAAGGAAGAACATCTAGCATGCACAGGGCGAAGGCGAGGATAACCCCACATGCCCAGCAAATCGAGATGGTAGGCCAGCCGAATTGCAGGAGCAGTGACAAGCACTTCCATCTGCCGTCCGTCTTCCAGGTGTGTGAGAAGAAGAAGTGAAAGCCATGAGTTGGCACAGAGCTACGAAATAAATAGTCCTGTCCAAGGGACCTGGCATTAAAAGGTTCTCTTTTTGTGGCCATGACCAAAAGTAGACCAAACACAGGCAACCAATAGAAAAAGGTCTTCTTTCAACAACTGAGACTCCTTCTGGGGCATGGTTCGGGTTTGCCTATTGGCAAGCCAATAGCTATAGGGCTGTGCCAAAGTCTTACGCAATGAAATGCTCCGCATCCACTGTCGCTCTGCACCGCTGGGACAAGTCAAACTGCTGCTTCTGCGAGCAACAGGTGGATGTAGTGAGTCGCTCGAACTGGGCGTTTCAGACTCCTCCAGCGCGCTTTCAACGAACCGACCGAACATGGGAATTGCTAAGACATATCGCAACACGTGTTTCAAGATGAGCACCAAAAAATGCAAACAAAAACACCAGACCTGGCGACTGCGGAGAATTTGCATGGCACCGAGCCCTTCACAAGAATCATCTGGTAATGGCAGAAGGTCGTTTTCCACCTGGATGGGTTCTAAAGGAGGCCAGGAGCAAGCGTCAACTGTCTCACATGGCGGTTTACAGCAAGTCATGCTCGGCTTGGCCTGTCCAAGGTGAAACAGCGCGAAAGCGCGCGGAGACAATAATTCAAAATGCTGCGGCGCATGGACAAATAAATGTGGCTCAAACAACATGGACCAGAGGGCTGCAGCCTGGTGGGTTCCTGCCAACGCTCAAGAATCAAGCTTTGCCCAAGGAATCGCCAGAGGAACACGCAAAATCGACTGGTTGCTTGGTTTGGGTTGTTTCTGTTGGAAACTTAGCGTTGTCGGTAGGCACATTTAAGGCAAGACGAGTAATGCAAGAGGCGAAACAATGTTTTGTACGTTCTCCTGTAACGAGGTAGTTTGGCGAAAAAGAGTTTCCCAGAACCTTCTAAGCATTTCGGCGGCACTTTGGCAGCCAAAACGTCAAACTCTGCACATCTCCGGGCCCAAAAACTTATCCACGGCATCCCAAAGAAGGCCTTCGGCCCCGGGTCTTTGCACCTTGGCGCGCGAAGAGTTGGAAATGAACCCCTCAAACAGGCACCTGAGGTTCCAAGCACCGCAGGAAGCTCGCTGGAAAACACGACCCGGGAGCTAAAACCGCAAAAGAGAGGATAAAAGAGAAGTCGCTGGGGAACTTAGACAAGCGGTAAGGGTTGCCTAGGAAACACATTGCCGGGAGACGAATTGTCTAGCCCACAACCACATCTGCACCAACTAGCGCAATTACAAAACTGCATGTAAGAAGTCTACAAGTGAGGAATCTTCAACAGGGTGCCCGAGCTCTTTTCTCCTGATCAGAAAGCCCGGCAAAGGTGCGCAGTTGGGCCAAAGATGGCCATACCTCGGACTTTTGTCATCTTAGGGATTTCTTGGTCCTAAAACCCAGCCTTCCACAATGCATTTCGGTTCCGGATCTCTACGTTACAAGCGGTTCCATGAAGGACAAAGAACCAATAAAAAGGCCTAGACAATCAAAACGGAGTAAAGGTGTTATTTACCTAGTAAAGTTGTGATCATAGGACAATCATGTGCGCACAGCAGTCCGCGTCAAACATCCCGACTTGCTGCCCATGTCCAACATTGCCGCCACGAGAGAAACAATGAAGTGAGGTGTATTTCATCATACCCTCATACATTTGGTCTACTGAGAAAGCTCCATTACCAAGACATATATAAATATATAGGCTCACCCCCCCCCATACCCTACCTTTTCACTTGTACAGTCTAGAAAAACTGATAATTTCAAAAGTAGGGGGTGAGTATATATATATATATGTACATTTTTGGCTTTGATGCTATACACAGTTTCCTTGCTATATATTGCTCTGCTGCTAGAAGCTCAAACCAGGTCATTCAAAGTATCTCTTTTTTCTTGTAGCTATGATGTCAGAAGCCAGTGAAATCTCTCTGGAAACGGCCCTGAATGCAGAACTTGTCCAAGCCCAATGTCGTGGACTTGCCGGCTCCAAAACCTGCACAGGCTCAAAAACATGCAAACAATCCAAACCTGGAAGCTCCAAAACCTGCACAGGCTCAAAAAAAAGCAAAAAATACAAAAATCCAGACCAATCAAGCCCTGACCTCTGACATTGCATCTGGGTTTTGCATTTTTTGCATTTGTTTGGAGCCTGTGCAGGTTTTGGAGCTTCCAGGTTTGGATTTGTTTGCATTTATTTGAGCCTGTGCAGGTTTTGAGGCTGAAACCATCAAACAACGAAAAACAGGTGATTGTTTGCAGTTTCCAAAAACAAACACTGCAAATAACAGTGTTTTCAACACTGACAAAGTTGCATCTGAAAACGCTTCCCGTTTTCGTGTTTGTTGCTTTCTCGAATCCTGTTTTGCATCAAGTACAGAAAGCACATCTGAGACAATATCAAAAATGCACCAAAACACCGTAAATTACAGTGTTTTCTGCAAGGCATCTGCAAACCAAGTGCACACTGAACATCTGCAAATAAATCTCTTTCATGCAAAAAGTAGAAAGGTAGGCCCTGGGGGGGGTGACCATATATATATATATATGTGTGTGTGTGTGTGTTTTGCCTACAGATCATACACCATCCTGCCCAGTTCAGTGAACAAACACTGCCTCTCGATGAAACCAAACGCCCGCTCCCGCTGCCGCCGAGTTCCGAGGGACCGGCTGAACCTGAGCAACCTCAGGCCTTACGCATTCAATTAGGGGCTTGTGCAAAAAATCGGACACCTTTCTGGTAGCCCCTTTCAAAGGCGGCACACCGCACCTGGGTCCAACAAAGGGATATTGGTTTGACAACTCCCCAACATCCAGCGACCAACTTCCAACTTTGCAAGCTGGATTCCTCACCTTTTCCCTGGACAGGGCACAAGGCAACACGAAAGTGGAGCCCATTTGCTCTCACAAACATGGAATTGCACAACCCCTTCGTGAAGCTGCTATAACAATATTGTTCCAGCTGGCACCAGGTTAGATACATATTCCTCCCTCATAAAAGAGAGTCAAAGGAAGCACAGAAAGCTCCACCTCTTCAAAACGGCTCGGGCACAGCACGACGCGGCGGGCGCGGCCAAGTGCACGGCCCCTCTTGCGCTTTGGTGGCCGACACCAGGATCGGCACGCAGTGGGCAACTTTCAGAGGATAGGCCTCCAGAATCACTGGGCGGTGAATGATTAGAACCTGTAAAGCACACGAATGAAGGACAAAATGCAGTACCACTCAGGTTGGGGTCCGCAAAAGCAGCCTGCGCCACAAACGCCATGCTGTGAGGAAAAATAGGCTGTGGCTCAAAAATAAGGTTACTACCCCTAACCCCCAGATTTGAGCCACACCCACTTGTCTTCCAGGCCCAGTCAGGTCCCAGGTCGGGTAGTCTCCCTCCCCCCTCCCCCCGTGGGAAGAAAAGGGCACTCGAAGGAAAACCCCCTTCAAACAAAAGTCGAAAAGTCCTAAGGGCACTGGAGGTCGGGGTCTTCAAAAGGGGGCTGGCAATAGTGTTGATCTAAGAAACAAAGAAAATCACCAGGAAAAAACACCTTGGCTGCGGCTTGTTGCTTGGATGAGTGTGTTCTTTTTCGGAGGTATTCTTTAAGGAAACCAAAAGGAACACCTCCTATTCTGACGGGTCTCCTTGTCTTGGCATATGCCCAAATTTGACTTCATGTAAACTGACCCTGAGGATGTGAGCGGAAACTCTAGAGACAGCTTCTTTCCCGACTCACCGCGATTCCTGTCGCCTTCGCCACATAATCCTCGCCCTTCTCCAAATCCTCGCGATGACGGCGCATGGTCTGCCGGTAGTTGTTCTCCAGCAACTCTTGCCTGTCCTGCAGCTGTGCCCGGTCATAACTCCGAATCTGGGATCCGGAAATAAAGGGGATCATCCGATCGAAGGTTTGATGATCCCGATCGACCCCGAAGTAAAAGGGTGATTTGACCATGGCACATCTGTGTTCAAGGGGGAAGAGGAGCCAGGAAAATTGGGGCTCCACCAATTTTGGGGTAATTCGCCGTAGCCCTACCCCTTTGAAACGGGTTCTTTCCAGAATACGTGCCAACACCCAGCAGACCAGGTGGTTTCTGCACAGAAGAATTGGCGAAGAGACTGGGAAATCCAAGCCCCAGGAGTTCACCCACCACAAGACTTCCTAGTTTCCCAACAACTTTTGGAATGCAAGCTACACATGTTGTTCTTGGCAGCCCCACGCCAAAAAGAAAATGGTCAAACCGAACCCCCCAAAAACAACAAACACAAAAGCACACTGACAGAGCAATGAATAAAAGCAAAAAAAAAACATGAAAGGACATCTGGAAATCAAATCAAGCACCTTTTAGCGACTGATCAGTTGCCCCACTCCTGCCACTCATCTGGAGGCTTGGGCACCGTATAGACGCCTCGCAAAGCGATCGCAAAGCGACTGGCAAGGGCTTAGCGTCCTGTTTGGCCGGGAGAAACGAGCCGATCAAAAGGAAAGACATTTTGAGGGTGCCTCTGTTTGGATACAAGTAGAAAGGCCTCATGGTGGTCCTTCAAAAGTCTTGAGGACCTGAAAGCCCTCCGTTTGACCAAGTTGAGGCCCAGCTGGTGCGGGCATGTCTGCAATACCTGGCCCCGCTTCAAGCAAGAAGTACAAATCCAAATTGCCAGCGAGAAACGCATTTAAACATAAGGAGTCCCCCCAGAAGAAATTAGATGACACTTCCTAGGTAATTCATGGTGGTGATGTAACCCCCGTTGCTTTGTTCGGGCCAATGTCGATTGAGTTGTCTTGTGGGCTGTTTGAAGGGATTGAGTTGTCCTGTGGGCTGATTGAAGGGGGAATGAAAGGCTAAGGGGCCAGCCTGTACTTCAAAACAACCTCAAAAAGTGTTGGGGAAAAGGGCAAACCCATGTTCAAGAAAAAACAACAGGGACAGTTGCCTTGTCGGTTCAGTGAGTGGGTCCAGTAGATTCCGGAAAAGCTGGAGCGACGAGGACGCTACACTAGCCCGGGGATGTCAAGCCACCACCAACACAATGGGGTTCAATCTAACCGCCATTGATTACCTGAGGAGATTCATCAAAATTGGGTCCTTGCCGCTCTTATGGGGGTCAAAGCCAACGGGTACCGGGATGTTCAACCAACTGAGTAAGTCGGGTCAAGCATGGTTATCAGGGGACGATCACCCCAGTAACCAAAGTCATAACCATGGTCATAACCCAATGAGTTGGTTATAACCATGGTTTACTAAGTCATAACCATGGTTTACTAAGTTTACAAGTTGGTTGAACACCAAAGTCATAACCATCCCATCGGCTCGGCCCATTTAGGCGGCCCTCATAAAGGCTGACGGCACCTCGTGCGGCGCCGCTCCCGCTGCTCGGCACCAGGGAGGCCTCGCGCAGTAGGAGGATGTGGCCGGTTGGTGTGTTGAGCTTTTTTAGGGTGTCTAAAGGTGCGGAGAAGGGCCTCTAGGCAGTTCCATATGAGGGGTCTCCAAGTTGTCTCTAAGGGACTCGAAGGGTTCTTACGGGTTCTAGGGGTGGTTTTAAGTTTTTTAGGGGTGACTGCTTTCCATCCTTTCCAACCATCGTTCTTTGCAACCAGCCATTTCCCCTCGGTGTTTGATGGTTTTCTGGAAAGAAGGACTCGACAGATTCTCACTTGCCCGAAGGACCAGAAAGAATCATGCAATGAGGATGTTATGTCGAAGGGGGCTGGGAGGGGGGGGGGTCCATGCCCTTTGATTGGTTGGGTTAGAACTGTCTGTTAGGCTTACGTAGTGGTTCGTTGATACCCTGAAGGTTAATCTATGGTGGGATATGTCATAAATCCCTCTGATGTGTGCCATTAGCGTATGAAAGTCTAAAAGTCTACAAGTCTGCGTGAAACGCTCTCAGAGGTTTGGCTCCGTGGCTCAAGGGACCCGTGGCTCAAGGGACCCGTGGCAGACGTGTTCGAATCAGCTTGTTTAGGGTGAGCTGGCGACATGATCTGCGAGTGAGCGGATTTGCCGGGGTCGAGGTTGAGAAGTAGAGGTTGTAAGAAAGGGTAGCAACCCAGCATGATTCGTGGATACTGACAGTCAAGTCTTGCCCTGGGATTCCATTCACCACTCAAACAGTTGGGGGGCCGATGCCACCATCCTCTACCGTTCAAACTGTCCCATGTCACTTGAACCCGAGGGTTGTGGAATACCGGAAATCGGCAGATCCGGGCTCCCCTGGCAACGGATCATCGGGCTTGGCGAACGAGCCAGTTCAAGTTGCTTCGGCCCGGGGCCGTCAAAGTGCCCTCCTCAAAAATGAGCCTCAGCGTTTAAACGGAAACCCCCAAAAGACTATCTTGAGAACCCGTCGAAATCTTTGCTTCGGATCCGAAGTCGCAACCCTCGCTGGCAGCCGAGCTGCCCAAACCTCCGCGGCCTTGCCGCCGACGATGCGGCGGAAGGCGAGTTCCTCGCACGGAAGGAAAGGATTCGGGAGCGGCTCGAGGAACGGTCTAGGGTCGTTTTGTTGGGTTTGTTGGGATCCCTGAATTCTTGGGAATTCAGAGGTTGTCCTTCTTTCTTTTCTTTTTTTTCGGGACAGGGGTTAAGTCATTCGAAGAGGAGGAGCCCGGAACATATTGGGGAGGCAGAGTGGGCTATGAGTTTTAGTAGGGAACCACTAAAAAGTGGTTAGTGGACACGAATCCCAACCTAAGCCATGTCCACCCAAGAGCCCCTGAATAAAACTCATGCCCAAATTATTACTCTCTTTTAAACAATCATGGAGGTTCACAGGGGGCGTCGCCAAAAGGAAGGTAGTTCCTGCTGATTGCACAATCAAAAGCTAGAAAAGCAAAAGGAAAACCAGCTCGGTGACTTGACAAATCGCTAATTTGATGTGCCTTCACAATCCCAGCAAGGTGTTGCCTTCCGCTCCGTTTTCTTATACAAGAACCGTGTGCCAAAAAATAGGGCATTGTTTGCTTGGCAGACCAACGTTTGACGATATTATTGCCCGTTGTTTGGGGGGGCCCGTATCGTGATATGAAGGCTTATACAAAGCCCTTGCCGTGATCCCTGCACCGGCAAGCAGAACTGCAATTGGGCTGCTCTCTCCGGAGTTAAGGACCATTTCAGGCGAGCGTGGGAACAGGACAACAGTGACTTTTGATGCGCGAAGCCCGCCTTTCTGTTCGAATACTCTTTGAGAACCAGCAGGTTCTTGCTCCACGAAACCAAGCAATGCATTGCCCTGCTCGGAATCAGCATGATACTCAGTAAATTGTTAGGAAACGAGAATAGCACCGAGCCACCCTAGTTGCTGAGTCGTGTTATTTGAGCCCATGAATCAAAAGGTAACATGGAGCAAAAAGCCGACTTGGGTGGTCCATACTCTCCCACCCCAGCCAGTGTCACGTGAGCTGGTGGATGGGTCGCCCTTTGTGGAGGTACGGAACCCTTCCTTCCCTTGCGCGCGTCGGTCTCTTTGGAACCGGGGCACATCGGTGTAGTGGAAGACCACCCGCGCGTCGCCTTCTTTGGCGAGGTCCAACGCGTCAGCCCAGACCTGAGACTAAACTGATTCGGGTGTGGACCCTATACCCTCTTTCCAACAATGAAAACGTGTGAGTAGACATTTCAATAAAAGGATGAAGAACTGTCAAGGGTATGAGTTTAACTCGGGCCACGCGAAGTAGACATCAAATACATGGAGGATTCATGTCCCTGCAAAATTCATAGCCATCCTAGAACAAGGATGATCCCGAATGGTCCACAGCTTCCAAGAGTCACCTATAGTCACGCCCCTGTTTCCAATGGAAGCGGACAAGGAGCGTTGCTAAGATGATCAATCTTCCAAGCTCCTGTCCACCTGTCCCAAAGGGATTTGCTCCCTAGTTACCTTGGAACCCAAAAAGGTCGTGCCCCAAAAGAAAACTCCTCTGCAAAACAGGCATTTGCTTTGGGTTCCTTGCGTTAATCTGCAGGAGAGTACCATCATTCAGCTGCCGTGGCTCAGAACAGTGCCGGATACTTGTGTTCTCTGATTCTTGAAAAGGGTACAGTACACCTTGTTGGCGCAGTTTCAAGGGAAACCAAAAGCAAACCACCTGCTCTACGGGTTTCCCTAGTTTGACGTAACTCATATTCTGATTCAGAGCCATAGCAAGGGAAGCCATAGTGACTCCATTCGTGACTAGTGACTATTCAGGGGCCCGCAAGGATCACTTTCAGGACCATAACCCTCCAATGCCTCTTGCGAGTTAGGCTCTTGCGAGTTATATCTGATCAGTATTGGAGTGAGACATTAAGATGTACATGATATATATATATATACACACACATCTAGACACGCAAACATGTCTATTGGTTGCTTTTTGAGGGTAGCGTTGGGGTGAGTTCCAAGGGACATATATATATATATATGTGTATAGATAGATATATATATATATATACATAGGATATCACAACTTTTGGTGCTCCTCTATGTTGAGGCAAACCCATATGGGTGTATCCTTTTTAGGAGACCCCCAAAACGGGGTCTCAACGGGTGTCCTCGTGTCTTCCAGTACCTCGAATTGTGCCTCAGGCCGCAGCTTTGATGCCGGTGCGCTTGTGCAACCAACACCACTCCTCGGGCAAAAAGTCCTCGGTGACATGGAAACTGAGGGGTCAACCGGAGATACGCACCCATCCAAACTGGCGCAACCGCTTTCCATTGGGTCCGCCAGTCAATGGGAGAAACGGACCTATCCAGACTGGCGCAACTGCTTTCCTTTTCTTTTGGTCTTTGCCAAAGCCGGAAAAAGGGGTACCCTCAAACCACACAGACACATGGGTTAATGTCCCTGGGACAAATTCGATTTCGCACCCGGCGCCACTGGCTTCTTCGAGCCGGAGAGGTGAAATGAAGGTTTCGGAAACCGTACCCTTTTTGGCCCAAATCTGGGATACACACGAAAACTCATCTTCGGAATTGTTGTTCCTATTTCGTCCCTGGAGTCCAACACGAGTTTGGAGAACCCAGGTTCCCTGCCGCTGCCCTTTCGTTTCCACTCAAAGTGAGAAGCCGCAAGCAAAGAAAGTGGTTGCTCTTTGGAAACAATCCCAAAATGGCTACCATCCAAAAGCGAGTCGTAATCAAAACCCGCCCAATGCCATTTGAAGAATCAAAACAAGGACGGTTCTGGCCGCAGGCCCTTGTTCTTGGTCAATGTCTCCGCCCGACGTTCCAGTCAAAAACCAGGATGACTTGAGAAAAGGGCAAAGGTATAAACAAAAAACAAAACAAACAAATGTACCGAATGTGACCCTCTGACCCTTCATGGAAATAAGAAACTGACCAGTTCGAGGTACCAAAGTTGATCCCACTGACCTGTCTTTGACCACCCAGGCCTGAAGCAACACAAAAAGATCAAACTGGATGGAGCCTTCGGGTGGGTTTGAGAGAACCACCATCAGGTTCCAGGGTTTGATCGAAATTGCTCCCATTCCCTTTCCGGAAAGCCAATGGATTTCCCTTTATACACCCATTTGGGGAAACCAAACCAATCTACCCAAACTTGGCCAAGACCCGCAGAAAGTGACGACTTGTTGGTCAAAAGGTGACATGAAGGTTATTCTGGCAATGCAAACGCGCTTTGATCATCTTGCAAGCAAAGCTCGGAGCACCCCTGATTATAGGGACCGGCTCCCTTGACCTTCAAGAAAAACTGGGAGTCAAAGGGCAAAGTCCCTTCAGAATATATCATGGAACCCCAAACACATCATTTACAGAGGATTTCCTTTTGGGGGAACGCATGTTTACGGCAACCCGTGATAATTTGTAGCGGAAGGTTCGTATTTCCCGGCATACCAAGCGAGAAGCAACCAAATCGGGGGGAAGTGGAAGCCTCTGAGCGGCTTCTTCAACGACATCAAAGATCCCACCCAACCGTCATGAGTCATGACAACTGATGTTGTCTGCAGCTCGTTAGGCGAATGGATGGTGTTGATGGTCTTCGAGAGTCTTTGGAACGAGGGTCTTTGCCCTTCGAGGGTGTTGGAGGGTAGGCTCCCCTCAAATTCACCCAAGCCTCCTCAAAAACAGCCACCCTGAAAGGACGGTGTCCCTCAAAAGTTGTCTTGAGTCCTTCAACCACGCCCTCCAAAAACAAACCCAGGTGTCCCTCTGACAGCTGCAAGCAAAACAGCCCAGGCACGTAGTCTCCCCGCTCAAAGGTTCCACCCTCGCGGTAACTCTGCTCGAAATAGTCCCGCAAGTTGTCCGCCATCCTGGCGATGCGCTTTTGTGATCCCCCGGTTGCCTGTTTCGTACAAAGCTCTGGGGATTTCCAAAAGGGAAATCGGATTCCAAATGCCCACCAAAACAAGGATTTCCTGTAGAGTTTCCTGTAGGTGGCTTCTTAGCCTGTTTGTTGGAACGGGTTGGAAGAACGATTGGGTCCTCGTGCCCTGCCGCCAGCATCTCCCCTCGCCTCGCCCAACAATAGCGTTGATTCTGGTCTACCAAAGAACCCAACAAGAAACAACTTGCATTGGCAACACCTCCCCCCAACTAGCTTAAAGCCAAGTACGGGGTCCCTTAACGATTGGAGCTCTTGAGAAGGTGCGCTAGTCACTTGCCAGGCGTGGATAGAGCGGGTGCGCTTGAGAGGATGCGCGCTGATTATTTGGCGGGCGCGGATACAGTGCTGACTGAGAGGACGCTCTTGCGCAGGTGTGCTTGTCATTTGCCAGGCGTGGATGCCGATGACCAGCGGCAAAGGGATAGCATCCAGATTCCAATGATGGGTCACAAAAAATTGCGCATGCCAAGCGGAGGTCTGCTGCCCGCGTGCGCATGCATGCATGCGTATGTCAAGAGACGCACTGCGCCCCCCCAACCCTCCAATATTGCTCCTTGGCCCACGACAGGTACAAAATGCGGATACGGAGATCCGGACACAAAACAAAAAGGATTGAACGATGGGAATCCATCCCACAGGCCTCTCCCTCCGCCCCCACCTGGGGGTGGCTGACGTGCATGGGGCACTTCGCACGCGACCTTTGCTTCGCCGCTTTCAGTTTAAGGTAGGCTGTGACTGCGTTTTTAGCATTGGTTCTCTGCTTGACACATCAAGCTGCGCAGGGAATTGCATTGCTGATGGCATCTGTTAGTGTTGTGAATGTTCAGTGCTGTGTGGCAAAAAGCACACCTCCCAAAACCTGAGGTGTTTGACAAAACGCAAGAAGAACCATACGGCTTTGGCCAACAACATTGACACTGCTTGAGCCAGTGGCCATCACGAAGCATGCCGTGGCCGGGTTTTGTGAGGAAGGGCGCCTTGCAACCAGAGGGTATTCACACGCGTTTCCCCGGGTTTTGTGCAACCCAAAAACCAGCCTTTCAACCACAAATCCGCCGACGCCAGTCGAGCGTGTAGATGGCAGTCCGCAACTTGGTCTTCCTTCGGATCTCTTATCAAAGCCGAAGGCTTTGGGGCTGCCAATTTTTGGGCATGGTGTGCTGGGTGTCCAAAACCCTGTAATTTTCCAGTGTTTTTAGGGCTTGCCTGCTAAAAACCTGCGTTTCGCCTAGGTCTCTAGGGGGGGGGTTCCCGGACGCGCAGGATCTGCATCCCCAGCATCATCAGGGTAACCTTGCTGCTATGAATTTGTCTCTTGTTTTTGCAGATACTAATGGTATCTTTCTATGTTTTAAGCGATGTTGGAATCGGCCTGTTAGGGGTCTGGGTGGGGCCAAATGCAGTGATACGTTGAGGAACTGCTTGAATTTGCAAAAATTGCGAAACATCTGCATTATCGTGTTTTTGGAAGTCTATTTTTAGGGTATTTGAAGGGGGTTGCTAGTATCTGCTTTTGATGGTTGACTTTGGGAAATATCGACAAATCCGGTGTTTTTGGACTTTTTTGTGGCATTCCCAGCATTCCCGACATCTCTGGCATTTTCTGTGCCAAGAAGGCCTTGTTGTGGCACTTTCAGACTTCCACAAAAAAGAACAAAGGTCTTAAAATCCCTTGCACACTGGCGTCGGCGGATCGCGTATAAGGTACCAGAACATGACAACCACACTTGGTCCCTGGTTTGGGGCGGTGGTCTTTTGTCTCCCTGAGCAAGCCTAGATAGGCCCTTTCGGGCTTCACAATACGTTGGAGCCAGACTGGTCCTGGGGCTTTGTAGGGCCTTGAGGCCAACCGGGCCGCCAGCTGTGAAGCTTCAGCTTTCAGCGCGGGCCACTTTACAGCCCTACATGGTTTAAGTGGGGAAAGACAAGTCCCACCATTTTGTAGGAGGTTCCCCCCAAAGAAGAATCCATCGCCACATCCCCCCCCCGAACCAAAAAAAAGAGAGCCATATTTCAGAGGTGCGTGGATCGGAGGCCTCTCACAATGCACATCGCGTGCTGCCAAGTACCCCTCAAACCCCAACGGAAGGCGTGTTGAGCAGCCTGGTCCAAAACCAACCAACCAACCAACCAACCAACCAACCAACCAACCAACCAACCAACCAACCAACCAACCAACCAACCAACCAACCAACCACCAACCAACCAACAAGCCACCTGACCGGGGTGGGGTTAGTAAACAAACAAAAACGGATTCCACAGGCCATATCAAAAACTAAAACCAGACCTGCTTTTTCGCTGGTTCTGCTTGAAGTAAAAGCCCCTCCAAAAACAAGCAACAAGGAAATGCGCCACTGGAGGTCAGGCAAGGACGCCTATTTGGGGAGACGCATTCAAAACCGGCCGGCCGCGTGTGGTTTATGTGCGGTCTTTTCTTACGGCATTCCCGCAGTCCCGCGGCTGTTCCGCGGGGCATGTTCCGATTCGCCAGAAACTCCGGGAAACCATCGTGGTCGCGGATAGCGGTATCGGGGCTGCATGCGTGGAAGATTGGACCTCCAAGCTAGGCGAACTGGGGAGGGGGGGCCTAACTCAAGCCTTTTTCAGGGCTTATCCTTGGCTAACCCCAGGGATAGCACCCCCCAGCTCGCCCGCCCTTGGAGGTCCAGGACTCAAACAGTCGGACATCTACACATTTCACACATGAAAGGATCCGAAAATGAAACCTGAAGAGCTTGAAATCAAAGGAGAGCCAGTCAGTTTGGAGGTGTGCCGACACCCGCTCACCCCATCATTTTCAACACGCTTCTTTTTCCTGCAACCTAGAAGCTTTTCGTTCATTAGCATGAGGGCGAAAGCAGTAAACAAACAAACGAGCGAGCGAACGAGCAAAGCAATTAAACAAAAAAGGCAGCAAAGCAACAAACAAGCACGCAAACATGCAAGCAAGCAAGCAAGCAAGCAAGCAAGCAAGCAAGCAAGCAAGCAAGCAAGCAAGCAAGCAAGCAAGCAAGCAAGCAAGCAAGCAAGCAAGCAAGCAAGCAAGCAAACAAACAGCAAACAAAAAAATAGACAGACAAACAGACAGACAGACAAACAAACAAACAAACAAACAAGCACACAAACAAACAAACAAACAAACAAACAAACAAACAAACAAACAAACAAACAAACAAACAAACAAACAAACAAACACACACAGGAGTTTCTGAGCATGACTGAACTGGGTTAGCACACTTTCTGTTGCAAGTGTTTGCCAGCCCTTGCGACGTTTTAGACTTTCTGGCACAGCACTTGCAGTACTGTCCTTTCGTTTGGAGAGGCCTGCAAATTTGAAACCCGCAGCACTCCGACACAGCAGCGCAGATCATCCGCAGAGCGCCGGGTTGTCGCTGATCAGCACGCTGCCTGCCCACAGAAGTTGTTCAAGGGCAAACAGAATCAACTTGGAACGACCCAAAACGACCTGGAAAGATCCCACAAACAACTGGAGAACAAAACAACCCGAAGGGAAATGGATCCAACAATACGAAAAGAAGAAATGCCCCGCAGATCAGGGTTCTTCTTCATCTCGGGAATCATTATCTTGAGAAGCGGGACGCAACAAGCTGCCAGCTATCTAAGGAAATCAGCATTGCATTTCGCCAAATTCGAATTTCCCGCCCAAACTGGGGAGCTGGGGGCAGGGTCGTTCAACACCAGGAGGCTCGGGCACTGTTTATTCCTGACTTAAACCATTGTTTGAACTGGGCTGTTCAAAATGGAGCGTTGGCCAATCCAATATTCGCGTCCCCAGAGGAAAATTGCTACGAAAGGCGATAGGTTCCTTTCACAATCCAAGGAAAGGACTAAGGATTGTTTTTGAGCAGCCAAGTTAAACAACCTCCTTTTGGCTACCTTTCAAGTGGGTCGAAATGATGGTCGTAGAAAAAGGAAAAAAGGAGAGTCAGGCCCCTACTGAGGCCCTACTCAATCGAACACTTTCCAGCCATGTGTTTCGGAGGCAACCCGCTCCAGCAACATGGAAAGGCAATATCGCAAACAAATGTTTCCCGCCCATCCCTAAGCGTCAGAAAGGACCCTCCATTGGAGGGGTCAGATTAGAAAGGCTCTCTTCCTTCAAAACAGGCCTTTTTGAGGTCCAAAAACCTTTCGGCTTTTGTTCAAACCAAAACCCCGCCAAACATTGGTGGTCTCCCTTGCCCTGCTGGCCCTTCGCCCAGCCTACGAGGCAGTCCACTGGCGCGAGGCGGCGCCAGAAGGGCTTGGCCTGAGGCCGAACGTCCCAAACAAATGATACCCTCCCGGTGCGAGAGATGCAGGGAATGAGAAATGGAAAATCACCCTGATAAACCCTGCAACTGGTGGTTTCCTTTAAGGGGACCAGAGCCTGGGTTCATACTGAGCACCAGCAAGCCTAACATGGAACCTGACGCTTCGGGGTTCTGGTTTGGACCAAGCACCGAAAAAAACGGAACCCCCGAAGGTCAGGTTCCATGCGAAAGTAAACTGGGGTTGCCAAGCTTTGGCACATGTTTGGAGCCACAGCCATAGGGTTCCCCATGTCCAGAATCCCAAGTACTGTCCAAAAAGCAGTGCTTGGGGGGGAGCTGGTGGGGTTGTGTTTTGTTGAGATAACCCTTCTCGGGTTGGCTCGAAGGAAAGTCAATGGAAAAGCCACCATGTAGTGAGTCCCCTGATGTTGACACATACCCATAAGGTAATGTTTGATGCAACAAACTGTGTTCAGTATGTGCAATATTAGGGATTATCATGGGGTTGATGACCATCAAACCGCGAGGGAATCCTGTCACATGGCACCCCTAGAAATACATACAGGTGCCTTAACATAGGAACTCAAATGTCTCAAGCCCGATGCTTTCTCCTGGGGGGTTGAACATGTCAGGGCCATGTCCATCTCACGAAAAAGGACAAACATGCCAACAGCGTTGCGCCGCACGCCGTGGCGCAACTTTGAAAAGATAGCTTTTTCAGATCAGATTCATATGTCAATGTGGTCTACCCCGAAATACACATAGCTTTGGAAGCCGGGAGAAGCCGGTAGAAAAAATGGCCCTGAAACGCTTCCAGCCCAAGTTGCCTGGACCGGGCCCCTTACAAGTTGCCTCCGCGAAGATTTTTGGACCTCAAATTCTCCGTGTTTTGTTGGCTCGCCTTTACTTGCCCCGTCGTACGCAAACACTGACGTACAAAATCCTGCACCACCTAAGAAACCGTGAATACCAACAAATGGTTTTCCATGGTGTGATGGTGCAAACGGATTTCGTCCATCCACAGAATGTCCAAAATTATTGCGCCAGATATGACCTCTGAGGGGGACCTCTAGGATTCAGAGTGGAGGCGTGCAGTGCCTCTCGCCGGGCCGGCTTGGCAAAGTTGTCTACAGGCAACCAAGACCGCTGAAAACAAGAACCACATGGCCCCTCCAAAAGCCGATCACTGTACGTTCCGCCACTTTTGGGCCCCAAAAAGCGGGAAATTGAGGAACCCCTCACAGGAGCGGCTGGCCGCTTCTGTGGCTACTTCCCCCCATTCGAACGGAAAAACCTTTCGGAAAATGGCCGCAAAACCCCTAGAATGTGGGTTCCAAAGGAACAGTGGTGGGATCGACCTTTGGATCTGCAAGATTTAGATCATGGATTCCTAAACCTGAAATAAGGAATACGGAGTCGTGGTGCATCGAGCGCGCTCGAAACCCTTTCACTCGGCCAAGACACCCGTCGCGGGGGCTGCCAGGGCTGCAGGGAGAGGCCTTAGTACCGGGCTCGGAGAGGAAAGAAACACCCAGCTGCATTCGCTCAGGAAAACCACTTGCAATCTCAATGTTGTCCTTGAGTATGACATCGGAATCCAAAAATGCTTCTCCCACTATCTTTGTTGACAAATGCATCCAACTTTGAAGTTGGGGCAAGGTGGTCGACACGCATTGTTTATGCGGATTTTAGGGTGTGGGTGTTTGTTTGGGAAGATTCCATGAAGAGGCGGAAGTGTAGGCGAATGAGTCATCGAAACCTAGAATGAAAAGTAGTCTACCCAACCCTCTTCAGGATCCCAACCATCAAGGAGTGAAGGAGCTCTTGGGTAAAACGCCTCCGGAATCCGTCCGGTCCGAGGTCAACGGTCAAAAGGCCTAGGGTTCAAAAGATCCGGCTGACCAGCTCACCACTGTCCCTCCGAAACTTGCTGCGAGGGGGTCTATGGGAATGAACCCATTTGGTCCCATAGGAAACCGCAAGGGATGGTTTGGGGAAACTTCCTCACGAGCACCGAGAGTCAAGTCCCAAAAAGATTTCAAGTACTGCAGCCACGCCACGGCCATCGCTCGCACGGGTCACCTGTCCAGTAACCGTCAGGCCTCTAGGGCTCACTCCCCGCAAGCGATATTTGCCCATGGCTGGCTTCATTTTGGAGATACTGTGGATGGACAAAATCCTGCACCACTTTGACGCCATGGCAAATCAGTGTTTGTTGGTATTTACAGGGCAATCATCATTCCAGGGTTTCTTAGGTGGTGCAGGAATTCCGTCCACGGTATGTTGGCATCCTGCCTGCATTGGCATCAGTTGGCCATCGCCTTTGGGCAAGTGGAGCTTACTTGGCCTGGCACCAAGTTGCAATGATCCGAGTCCCTTCCAAGTATCATGCCGGACCCCATGGAAGGGGCCTCTGCATTTGTTTGGGACAGTATTGACCCATGGTTGCCTGCACAAGCCAACACAGAACCAAACAGGTCCCAAAAATACGCGTGGAAGTCCTGTGATAGGAGACTCCCCAATGATTCCGCCAGTTCTATGGACTCGGATTGGGCACGGTCTGCTCATCTCTGATCACAGTTGACAAGCCAGAAAAGCAGCTTCAACTTTTTGGTTGCCTTGGCTTAAACGCTTAAAGTTGGCCAACTGAACAAGATAGGATGGCTATTTTGATGAAGCACCCAGTCGCAACTCCCCCATCGGTGACGAGTCGCCCAGAAGTTACCTCCGACTGCGAAGCCCAAACCCCCCGCCTCCCCAGGCTCCCGTGAAAGGTCAATAAAGGAACCCTCCTAAATACTACATGGGGGATCTGGAAAAAAACACGTCGCCTTTCAGAATCTCCGTTTGGGCCGAGCCCCCCTCGCCCACTATCTGTGGTATGGCTATGTTGCGGCACACATGTCCAAGAAAACAGTACCCTAACACCCTAAAGATAGAAGGACACGAAAGGCCCCGTTCCCCAAAGGTTCGGACGGAGCCTTCTTAGGACCTTTCTGGAAACTCCTGAATGACTCTCCCTTGTTCCTCCCCACTGCGTGAAGCAAATCCCCCAACCTTATGCATTTTGCTCCTCCCTTTATCCCGGCGATCCCATGGGAGTTCCAGGCATCTACGTAGATAGAGTACTCCCACCCAACTAGCAAAAAAGCAGATTCAATTTGCTAGACGATCTTTTTGTATCATGAAGATGATGATAAGTCATGTCCACCAAATTCACATCTCTCCAAAAACTATCCTAAAACCCATCTGCACCAAATATGCTCCCTCTCCCGGCCCCTTCTCCATTTTGCTCTTTTTCCCCCCCCCCCCCCCACCCCCAGCCAACCCCCTGCCACCCTCCCAATGGCTCCGCCTGGCCCACGCAGGTGGCGTAGCTCTCCGCCGAGGACACTCGCAGCGCGCTCTCCCGGAAGTCCAGCTGCGCGCCGGAGCCCAGCTCCAGGCTCTGCCTGCGTGGCTTGGCTTGGTGAAACGGGGAGGGGGAAACCCCACGCCAGCATCCACCAAGGGGCAACCCGTGGGCGTTTGGCTTGAAAGGAACTGGAAAACACCTTCACAAACCAGCCAGTTTCGGGAGACGCCCGGTGAAACTTATGATTTTTTGGATTAGGGTTCCACTTTTGACAGCCCTAAGATAGACTTAAGCCCGGTGGGAATGAGCCAGTGCTGGGTTTAAGTTCTACCCTGTAGGCAAAAAGTGGAACCCTGCCCTGGATTATGTCCCAGAAAAGTCTGTCCCCTTAGGCCGTCAGCGGCCGAGTCACTTGAAGTGCGCGGCAGCATCTGGGGACTGCACCTGAGCGACCGCGAGGTCTCGGGCGCCATGCGGTGTCATGGTCTTGGTCCCTTAGGACCCCTTTACATTGCTGGGCTGCCCTCAGATCCCGTACTAAAAGCTTACATTTGAGTGGGTTAAATGGAAACTGTGGCAGGGTGTTGTTTTCTTGATGACGTCTTTGAGGTTGCAAAAGAAATCAAGGGAAACTACCCATTGTACCAGGTTGCGCGACCTGCGGGGTCTGAACTCACGCGTGGTAGGAAGCACCGGGCCATGCGGCATGTTCACAAGATCCGGGGTTAGGGACGGCCCAACCCCAGGGGGCCCCCAGCCATCTCAACTTAGCTCTTTAGGTTTTTAAAAAAGATCCCCCTGTAATCGGGCCCGACCAACTCATCTTACGCCATTGTACGGAAGAACTTCTCGCTGTCTGTGATTCCGAAAAGGGCGATCCCTATGACTACTTGGTCACTTAGGGGAACCGGTTCCCTTGGTATCACTTTTCTGCGGCCCCAAACCCAAGATGCGTTGCCCACCACATTTTTAGGGGAGTCCTTGCAGGAGACAGGAAGGTGCAACCGTTTCAGGGGTGTCCCAAAAAGGGCCTCAGGGTATCCTTGAAAGACTCACAAGTTCAGGGCTCCATATGCTTCTCTGAAAACATCACCCCGCCCCTTATGTTCAAAATCACCAAAAGGGGAAACGTAGCGACCCCGTCCATTGCCATGGTACACTAAGCATCTTGCAAGCGGTTGTCCGAAGCCCCTATTCAGTTCATGAGTCACCAACCAACCTGAAAACCACCAAAGGATTCGGCCAAGAAGGATTTGGATCCGGGGTTGCATGTTTGGACCCCCAGGTCAACCCAAACCCAAGTCTAAGCTCCCCTCTAATTGATGATTTGGACTGGCGACCGTTTTGGAGGTGTTTCGCGGTTCTCCCATTTCGCCGCAAAACCCCGGAATTTCAACCTCACTTCCCCCCCCATCCAAACAACCACCATGGGGTTTCCCTGCCTTGGGGTCACTCCCAAAAATACGAAGCAAAAAAGCCCACTGCGAAGCTCTCCGAACCCAGCGGAGACCAAAGCCTCGGATTCTCCAAACCCGAACCTACCGGAGCCCAGGCGCCAGGTGGTTCAGCACGAAGCTGCACCACGGCTTCGGCGCCTCGCAGAAGGCCTGGCGCCACTCCTCCCGCCCGCTCCTGACCGCCAGCGGAAAGGCGGCGGCTAGGGGCCCGGGAAGGGCCGGGTCAAGAAGCTGACCAAGAAACTCCCATGGTGCCATGGGAAGAAGGGGGTTGGGGTTTAGGGTGCCATGTAGCCCTATGAGAGTGTCTCATTGTTTTGGCACCTGCCATGGGGAAAAAGGGAAACCAAGACGGGAAACTCCACTTTGGGGGAGCCCGGGTTAACAAGTCATAGGGTCTGTCATTGTTTTGAGACGACCATGTGGTCTACCTAAAAGAGTTTCTGGTGGAGCCAAGTGATGCCATTTGCCATGGTATGTCGTTGTTTCTTTGAGGGTACCATTTTTGTTGGTGTGTTAAAGACAAAAGGGAAACCAAGAGAAGAAACTCCACCTTGGGGTGTACCTCGAAAATGAAAACGCCATGGGCCATCCTGTCCTAACATGGAAGCTGACTGAGGAGTCCTATAAGACTATGTTCCTTCACCAGGGCCCCTCTGGTGGGTTCCATGTTAGTGGACAGGAGATTGTTAGAATGGGGGTTTGGGGTAACATACAACAAAATTAACATATGTCCATGCCCATTAATTAACCTTCATCTAGACGAATCGGTTTAGATTGTGGCTCATCCTCAATAGGAACCCTATGGCCCTCGACAATAGGACACCCATTCATCAACCAAGGTGCTCGCTCATCCTCTACTCATCACCGTCAAAACCTTGCCAAGCACCGAACAAGGAGGCACCACAGTTCTCCTGGATTCAACATATCGACGAAAAGAGGGGTTGATCGCACCAAATTCAGGATTCTTAGATGACCATTACATAGCGTCCAATTCAGGATGAGACACAATCAAAACCGATTCGGCCATATGAAGGCCAATGAGAACCCAGGATTAGTGGAACCCCTGGTTGATAAATAGCATTGTCTCCCTTCACTTTCCAAACTCCTCAAAAACGGGAACCATGAATATGCGAAACGCCTGAAAAAAGTGCTCATGCTGCAGGACTGACTAGGGGGTTACGCAAATCCCCATCCTCTTGTGACCTCCCGCGGAAGTCAACCATGGTGGGTTTATGCTGACCCCGGATGTAAGTAGAACCTGGTGCAGAGAAAAAAACGGTTCGGATTCTCACAACGGGAACCCCCCCCCATTCTTCAACCAACAGTCGTTTGGCTACGTCAAGATTGCCATCCAAAATTCAAAAAAAGGTCCTTCCGCAAGCTTCACGCACTAGGCCCCTGCTGCATGTGGAAGGAGTCTGCCGCTTCCCACACAACTTCGCCCGACTGCGAAGCAACCAACCGACCAACGCAAAACGTCCAAGATACGACGTAAAGCCCGGAAAGAGCTTTTGGGTTGCCCGACATCCAAAAAGCACAAACAAACCAAAGGGCCTCGGCAACCCAAAGTGCAAGTCCGCTTGAAAGAGGGCACCGAAAAAAGACAATGGATAAGGATCAAATTGGTACGCTCAACAGAAATTGTCTGTTGTTTGAGAGTGCTTGGAAAGGATGCCTAAAACAGCTTGAGGCCTTACACATAGTTGGTCTCCTGGTGGTTCCTTTAAAAAAAAAGCCGTGCCCGAAACCCATTGAGTTTGGTTGCTGCCAAGATCGTAGAGTAACTTCCATGAAATTGGCGGCCCCCCGCCCCAAGAAAACCCGGCCCCCGACCAAAATGGAAGAAACGTCTGAGAAGACATCCGAGGCGCTGCATGTCGAAGAGGGCTACATCACCTCAGCTGTTCACTGCCGGGCTACATTAGCAAGGGAAACAAAACGGAGGCTGTTTACACAAGGGGCGAAGAGAACATGTTGCAAGTCCTCGCACGTTTTGTCCGAAATTTTATTTTAATACCCATGGACAGGTGTCGACCAAATCGAGCAGGAAAATGTGGCACCTGGGAAAGGGAGACAAGTCGCTGACCAATTCCCTTCAGCTCCCTTGGTAGTTTGAACTGGTGGTTTAGCGGTTGGGCCCTTTTACCTCTAAGGCCAGGAGTTGAAATCCAAATCCCAACCAGCTATGAACTGATCTCTTGTGGTCAGCCAAAGGCACACACCCCGAAGGGGACTGTCCCCGAACCTTCACTTCCCTGGATGTTGCATTTGGTTTAAATGGGGCTTTTGGGGTGCGACTCAAATCTATTTCGGCTCTGCCCTCAAACACTAATAATGTATTTGGGTTCTGGTTCAGATTCAATGAACCTTAAAATATACAGTCATTCCCAAAAGATCCCTGAAATGGCCAATAGGACCGAGATTTGATGCTACCATGTCGCTGCAGAACTTTGGATACCAGCTTCGTAACGGCTCCCTTCGAACCACCAGCTATGATTCTGGCAGCCAAATCGTTCGGGGATCGGAGACTCCAGCGGATTTGGGGGGGCGCCCTGACATTCGCCCAAAACGAATTGGGCGTCCGGGCCGTCAATGTGGACCACCACATCCGGAGCATCCTGGATGGTTGCGCTTTGCTGAACCATTTGTTGGGGTGTTATTCCTTTCGTGGAAGCCAAAGGTGCCCTTGAAAAGGGTTAGGTTAAAGGGAAGCCAAAAGGAAAACAAGCATGTGTTTTCTTTGTATTTTTCCTTGGGGAGGGGGTACCCTGGTTTTTGAGACAATGCCATATGGGACATGTCACCCAAAACAGAGCTCCAACATGCCACCTTCTGTATAGATGAACAAAAGTTGAGACCTGGGACTTTCTCCATCTACTAATTTGTGGGTGTTTGTCCAGTATGTTTGGGCACTAATCAAGCAAGGAGCAAGCCAAAAGGAAACCAAATGACAGGATCATGTCTTGATGGCGTACCCCCTGCCCAAAAAGTGCTCAATTATTTGTTAGTTCGTGGTTGCAATCATCATCATTTTCAGCCAACGAGTTTTATACAGATTGAAGATCCATCCCAATAGATCCAGACTTCCAGTGGGTGTCCATGGTCGCAAAAAACTACGGACCAGCACTTTCTTCCAGTCGATCGTAGAGGGAAACCACTCCTCCCTTTGAACAAGCTGGAAAAAGCGCGCGCAACCTACTGAAATTCTTCAAAATACTTTGGGCGCCATGTCCCATTCTTGGACCCCGCCCCCCCCAAAAAAAAAGAGTTGCATCCCCTCAACAAAGGGGAAAAACGGGCCGGGGTTTGCATCCCCCAAAAAATAACTGAAAGTGCCCTCCCCCCCCCCCCCCCCGCGCGGGGGTTTGAGTCCAACCTTTCGAATCGATCGCCGGAGAGGCGCGCCTGGAGCTTCAGGTGGAAGGCCGCCTGCTGCGAGTGGAAGGCCACCGGCAGGCCCATGCCGTCCGGGCGGTGCCGACACACCGAGGCGCTGAAGAAGACCTCGGGAGAGAAAAAGAAAAACGCGGCCCACGTACGGCCCACGTCTGACCCACACGAGAACCCATCCAAAAAAATAGAAAACACAAAGGGCTGGCGGGCGTGGTTTTCTTATACCCCTGGTTGGGATTGGTGCAGGCAAATGGTCCTCGTGTGCCTTTCAACCAGCCCACAAAATAGGGGGAACTCCTTCAAGGTGGGCGGTGTTGTTGCTGGAGTACCCTGTTTGGGGTTGGTACAGGAAATCCAAAACGAACCAAACATCTTGCAGGTGTCTCTGTTTCGAGACAAGTCCATATTTAGCTGGAGGAGACCCCAGATTTGATACAAGTCGATGGTTCCCTAGCTGTTGTTCAATTGTTTATCTAGGTTTATCTAGGGTTAGAACTCATTTCTACCACCATCTTTTGAATCTGGGGTGGCTTGAGCCCATTCAGGATGATAGTAGGAGTTAGGACTCCTTTCTACCACAGTCATTTCAGTCAAGGGCAAAGATGTGGGTGTGTCCTTTTTTAGGGGACCCCCTCCCCCAAAAAACAGAAGAAGAAGAAGAAAAGTGGTCTTCTTTTTGGCGCCCCTTTGAAACCCAACCAAAAGGGGGGATCCCCTAAAAAGAGACGCGCCGACGAGCCACATGTCTCACATGGTCCCAAACCTTGACCCACTTCGCGAGCGCTCAATCAGCTGATAATTAAATAGAGTTTCTCAACACGGCCCCAGAAAAGAAACAAGAAACCAAGGCATGAAGAAAAAAAAAGAGGAAAAATGGCGTGGTTTGGCCATTCAGTTGGTTGGCCTCCCTTGCGTTTTCTTTATCTTAATACCTGTCAGGCACCCTTATCCCGGGGACCCAGGCCCCAGGAGCCCAAATAGTATATACAATCTTGCAGCGTCCACCTATTCTTGCTCAAATATACAAAGAAACCGCCGCCTTTCAGGTCTGCTTCCTTTTGGTGTGTCGGTCCCCGTTCTGAAGTGCTTGGTCGTTGCTTTTCTCCAGGCTCTTCTCGGTTTCCTGGCGCTTCCCTTTTTGTATTCCAATTGTTGGAACCCTTATTTTGGAGAATAGCTGCTCTCAGTTGAACCAGAAGCCAAGCACCAAAGGGCTATGAATTTTGAGAAAGCACAGGGGGGCCCTTCGGTGGACAGAAACTACATAGAGATACGTCTACCAGCTTGGTTTGAGGGTCCACATTCACAATCATGGCAGCGGGTTCTTGTTCCCTGCTTGCAATACCGGAATCGTTTGTTTCGTTCTACTTCCGCGAACAAAGTACGCGGTTGGATCTGTACTTGAATACAGAAACCTCTCAACCAACAGTTTAAGGTACGTAACCAAAAGGCAAGCAACAGAATGGAGTCCTCAACTTTGAGACAATGATGACCCCTGAAATTCGCATTCACGCGGAAACAAAAGCTATCCTTGGACAGCAATCTTGGTTATAGCCGAGCTCAATGAACATACTAGTCACGGTGCTTTCCCCCATACAAGTTAACATGGAACCCAAAAAGGGGTCCCGCAAAAGGAGACTCTTCCAAACAGGGAGGGTTTGTGGGGTTCATGTGAATCTGCAGGGGTGTCTTTATGGGAACCTTAAGCCACAGATGGTGGGCTTTCCTTTCTGGTTTTCCCTTCAAATTCAACCAAGTTCCCAACAAAAAAAACGAGGAGCCACCCATGCAGTTGCCCTGAGCGACCCCAAGCTGGGCCAGGGCGCGCAGGGCTTCTCAGAGAAGGGCGCTGCCAGCTTGGACTCCGCCCCCAAAAGGCCCTCCAGTCCTTGCGTGTGGATCGGATTCGCACCCCGAAAGAGGCAAACACCGCTTTTAAAGGGGAACCCTTGAGAGAATCTTGTTTTTGCGGGTCCCCTGTTTTGACACACACCTGTGTGACCCAACTAGTTCCCCAAGTCGGATCCATGGCCTGGCTCCCTTCGAACTTCCCAGCGGGACGAGGTCCGTGGCGTCTTTGGACCAAAGCTGATGACCCTGCCTTGTGACAAGTGACAAGCGAGCGCCTACAAGCCCCATGTTGTTTTTCCTGGCCGCTTGAAAGCAGGTGTTGGCCAATTCCCAGCCACAATGCGGAAAAAAAAGACCTCTTTTGTAACCCGGGGAGCTTGCAGCAGTATGGGTGTGGCTTGCCCTTGAACAGGCGTCGAATGAGTCCCCTGGGTGTGATTCCGTTGTTGGGGAACCTCCTGGTTTTTCCTCAAGGCAAACAACTGGGAAACCACCCAAGATGGGGCTCCGAATTCCCGTGAATATAGTTTCACTTTCTTTGAGGCATCCCCCAAGATCAGTGGTTTCCCTTTGGTTTTCCTTTGAAACAACTCCAAAAGGACACCGACCCCAAAAAAACAGAGGCGTCGAGCTCACGCCCGGGCGCTGACCAACCTGGGCTCGTCCACTGGCAGCCTGGGATCGCCAGGCCGAAGGAGTTCTGGAGATTGAACTCATTTCTGGAGATAGAGCGATAGATCCGGTCCCGTTTTCTGATAGATTGAACTCATGTTGACCCCCCCTTTTTCCCGATGGGTGTTTAGATGGGCGTTCAAAATCTCCGATCTATGGCAACGTCTGTCCCTACGCTGTACTTCGGTGTTTGCTTCTGACTCACTTTTCCATGGCAGTGTCGGTGATGCAGGAAAATCTCGAGGGGGCAAGGTACTTAGCAGATGGTTCGTAATTTGGCTTTTGACCCGCTTACCACGGCTTTTAAGTGGATTCCCAAGTAGGTTAGAACCATAGTTACTAACCACTTGCTAACTACCCTGCCCCTTCAAAACGGCCAAGGTTCGTCTCGCAGTGTCTTCGAACGTGGGGTAACCCGGTTTCGGGAGATCGCGTGTTGTTTGGCCAAGCCTGGCCACCTTCCCGTCGGTTCAAGCCCCCAAGCCAACCATCCAGTTCAAAACTTCCTTGAGTTGCATACTGGTAAGAGGAATCCAGCGACCCCATAGCCAATCCTTACTCATTTGCTCTCAAGCCAGAAAGTACACTCAATTCAATTATTCTGAGATGGCACCCTGCACTACATATGACAAGCACATAAGCCGGATTCTTCACAGGCGCATCTCGCAGAAGCTTCGTACTTTCCAAGGGACGTGATGCCATCTCAATAGTATCTGGGGGTTGATCAATATGCCGTTCGGCCCCCAAATGACCATGGGTAACTTGTCCCATTTAGTGGTGAAAGTCGTATCTGTGTTGGTGGTTTCCCTAGTGGTCACCCCATGTATCACGGACCTTTTGATCAACCCTGATCAATTCCTCTCGGGTTGTTCTCAATTCTGCTCGAGACTCTTCCTTACTGACCTTCACTTACCTGGGTTTTCTTAGCTAAAGTGCGAACCAACAAAAAGCTCAGAGTTTGTCTTCTACTTAGCTTACCTTAACATGTGAACTATTCTTGTATGCAAAAGACCCCAGTCTTGACCGTGGCTCAGCACAGTTTACCGCCCGCTTTGCCCATGGCCCGCGCGTCTCCAGGTCGCTGCTGAGGGAGACGGGGACTTTCTCCACCTTCCACCCCAGCTTCAAAAACATGATTGAATGGTTGTTTGAATTTGCTTCGTTCTCTCCGGGTGTTTGAGGGGGCTGGTTTGAAGGGGACTTGTTCGAAGGGTAAAGGGGACTTGTTTGAAGGGGAGTTTGAAGGGTGAAGGAGACTTGTTTGAAGGGACTTGTTTGAAGGGGACTTGTTTGAAGGCTTCGTTTTGCCCCACCACACACACACACACGACCCAAAAACAAGACCCGCAATGCAAGAAAACAACAAAACGTGATGCTTCCATCTTAGCCAGGGGAGAGTGACAGCTTGGAATCCTTGACCAGTGGACCAAACAAGAGAAGCCGAAAATAGGATCCAGTCAAGTCGCTTTGCTTGCACGTGAGCAGCGCTCGCAATCCATTGACTTTTGGTTCCACGATGATTCTGAGGTTCCACGGGTGTCTAGAAAGGTTTTTTCTAGGCCTTCCCCTTACCCCCGTGAAACCAGTAGTAGCCGCTAGAACCTACTCGCTGCGGCCTTTCTCTTGGCCCATCTTTCCCGTTTGAATCTCAGGGACCCTACCCACCCAAACATGGGCCCAACCGTGAAGCCCCGCAACAAGGGGCCGCACCCAATTCCAGCTTCTGGGCCTCAGTCAGAAGTAATTAATACTAGGGGGGGCCAAACCAACACCGTCTGGCAAATAGAAATTGGCCACCAATCCCAAGAATGGAAAGCTAGGATTCATGAACTTTACTTTGTGGGCAACCACAAACCTTTTACTAAGTTTTCCCAGATCGATGAGTCCGGTCAAAAGGCAAAACCCCGGGAGCATGTTGGACGGTCAGTCTCAAGTCCCCCTTTCCCAGAAGCCCTCTTCCCACCTCCTGGGTCACGCGATCCCTATCGCGGCGATGGGAAAACAGGACCCCGGCCTCGGTCGCAGGTCCCCTCGTTCGCTTCTGGGACAACGGAGAAATTGGATGCTAGAATTTGGGTTATCCCCATGTCCTCCCTGAAACCAACCCTACCAAGTCAACTCTTCTCCCCTTTGAGAGGGCTCCCCAAATTGTATGGGGTGTTTAGCACATACTTCTTTGAGGATGGCCCTTTGGAGGACCCCGAAAGGCCAAAGGCTTGCTGTTGTACCAAACCCTCCCCGCAAAAGACGAATGCGGCCAAACCCTCACGTCCTCACCGAAATGAGGCCCCCGCTCTGGGTTCAAGTGAGGTAAAAACTGAGAAGGCACGCGCGGCTGAAGAAGGAAGGAAGAGAAACAGGGCAAGCACTCTCATTTCTCGCCCGCGCACGCAAAGACTCAAGCCACACAGGAAAGGAGACGGGAAGAAAACGGCCCAGCAGCATGCAAAGGCACGCATCGCTAAAGAAAAAAATGGGCGGCACGCTGGACAGGCGGCACGCCGGACAGGCGGCGCCTGCGGGTCCAAAGGAACTCGACGCCACAAAAGCAAAGGCAGGGATGCCGCAGAGGAAAAACGGAAGCAGGAATGAAAGAAAGAAACCAGGTAACCCTTCCCCCAAGACAGGCATTTTGGAAAACCCTTCTGGTTGGTATTCAAGGGAAAACAAATGCAAACCAGCCATTTTGGGGCTCCTCTAACTTTGAGACAAAGCCCTCTACCCAACAAGTGGGTGGAAATTCGGGGAACCAAGGCGGTGTGAAGGATGTGAGTCTTTCTCAAACTGGTGGACCCCCGTTTGGGTTGGCATTTCAAATGACCCAAACGAAAACACAACCATTTTCGGGGCCCACGCATCTCCTCTTGTTTTTCTTTTAAAAAAATATGGCGCCCCGCACAAAAAGACCAGGGATCGGATCTCGGGCGCCGCGCCGTGCAGACGCCGGCGCCAATGAGGAGCAGCTGCCATGGCAGCAGACCCCAAGGAGGCGAGTCGACCTGGCAAGGGTCGAGTTAACTCATGCGGCGGATGGCCAAAAATCCACGCCACGCACCAGTTGGGTTTTGAAAAAAGAAGGATTGAAATACTGGGGTAACCCATCTCTACCAACTGGTGCGAAGTTGATTTTGTCCACACAGAGTAGGGTACCCCTACCATGGCTTAATGTAGCTTTATCTTGTATCGCATAGCCCCATATTTCTTGGGGCCCTTGTGTTACTTGCATGACCACCCTACTTTTGTGGTGAATCCCTGGTGAATTGGTCCCGGAAGTGAAAAGTGTAAATCCCGAATGAACTTATGAAGTCACTTACTAACTTGGGTTGTCATCCAAGTAGGGGGGCGCTAATGTTGAGCGCTAAGGCCTTCGGGCCTTGGCCTAGGCTTGCCACCCCTCCCCCCAAGAGCACGCGAGTGCGAGGATCCAATCAGTTTCAGGGCTCGATTCACCTGAGCCGGCGGACATCCTTTCTCTGAGCGCAAGCGTCCGTGCTTCCCATATGAGCCATGGTCAACATATGAGCTTACTCATATGGCCCAGTCCTCCATCCCTGTCAACCCCAAGTGCAGGAACCGGTCTTCGCCACAGACAGCCCCCTGGCACAGCAGGCCAACCCTTCAGCCCACACAGAAATTCGATCGCCCAAGATATGATGTAAGCACTCGAAAAGGGACAGCATCGTGGAACGTATACACTCCCTGGAATTAAACAGGAAGTCCGTGCTCTCAAAGGTGCCTCTAACATAGAAGTCCCTCGACCGTTCTTGTTTTTTCTGGGAAATGCCTGTCTCTTTTTTGCTGGGAATGTAGGACCACCTCCTAACATAGAAGTTACCCAGGGTACCCCTCGCCACGACAATCCCGGGAATTTTTCAGGAACCCTAGATTCTTGAGGGAACCTGTTTCGAGCCTGCACTTCCATGTAAAAGAAAAAACGTGAGTGAAAACGCAAGTCCTAACATAGCACCTGAAAATAGGCCCCACACTTTCATGTAAAGGAGAACACGTGCGCTTAACATGGAAGTGCAGGCTCGTCGTTTGCCCTGTTGTTTTTCGGGTTTTCGGGGGTCAGTAGGGAAATTGCAGTTTGCTACCAGTCGTTCGTCGTACCTAGATGGGGTTCTGGGCCAGTTCTGGAAGGGGCGTGGGGGGGGGAGTTCGGTTTGTGTTGGGGGGGGGGGGGTGGTAGGTTATTGGGGGGTTTCAGGGAGCCGGTGCACGAATCATCGTCGGAAGTCAGCTTCGTATTCTGAAATGCGGAAGGCGACAAAAAGCACCCCCGGCATTTCTAGGTTAGGATTATCCAAAACATTGGGTTTTTTTTGACTAACCTGCAAAAAAAAAGCTTCGGAGCTTCCTGTTTAATTCCAGGGAGTGTACCCCTTCTAGAATCAGAGTGGTTCTATCCCTTTGCCCCAGGGTTTGGCAATAAGTTTGGCATACCTCGAATACCACTTGTTCAGGGTGGGAGGGGGCATGTATGTTCGAACTGAGCTAATATCAAGAGAGCACCCCGGCTGCCGGGCCTGTCTCGGAGCCTTCTCGGTTTTGCTTTCAATCTTCAAAGGGACCCCAGACCTGCGGTGGCCAAGGGAAACCACAAGGAGAATCCGGTCCGACTCCTAAAACAAGACACCCTGGTGTAGATGTCAAAGGGAAACTCCCAAACTCCGAGATTTCCTACGTCCCATCGAAAACGCGCCCAGAGCCTTGCCATCGCGCGGTGCGGCCACAGAAAGGGGCCCGGCCGGCCCCACGGCCTAGGGAACTGGTGCCAACGAGGGAGCGGGGAGCTTCGGGGATGCCGAATGTGAACGAAACCGTGTCGAACAAATACCCGAGAAAAAAGAAGAAGGAAAAAAAAACGAGTAAAATAATATGGCCACAATATCTGCTTCCCTTCGCGTCCCTGCTTGATTGTTTGTCGGAATTGAACGTGAAAGTTCAGATGTCCCAAAGGTGTGTGATGCTGTGCCAACAAAAGGCTCCTGTGCACCTTGCCTGACACCCCACTGGAGTGGTTCATATCCCTGCTCAACAGGCCTGACCGGGTTGGATGTAGGATAAATCCCGTGTAGCCAGTGTAGCCACTGTGGTCAGTGGCGGATCTCTCCAGTCAGCTTCCAACCAAGGCGCCATGAAATTGGGGGCCATAAGTTTGACACGTTCGGGGGTCTGAGTGAGAAATACTGGCATAATGCTGGGTTTCCCAAGTGACTTTGCAGGGTTGGCTCCCTTTAAACGACCATTTAGCTGGATGTGCTTGAGGTCATTATGTTGACTGTTTCTGCGGGTTGTCAGGGTCACAAACCAGGTGTACCAGCTGGAGGGTCACTTTGATGATAGGAAAGACTAGCTGGGCCTCTGGGGGCATGCTGCTTGTACCCCCAGCCTGCTTTCGTTGGTTGCCCATAAACCAAAAGACAACATGGAGGTCCAAAAACTGGCTGGAGGGTCCCCACGGCACTGAAAGGAATATTTCACAGGAAGCCGGTTCATCCAGTTGCAATCAGAGACCCATTCGGTCAAAAAAACATCTCAACCAATGCTTTTTTGGGACTCGATTGCATTTTGCGCGCAACTCTCACTTGGATCAGGGAACTGAGGGAGAGTCTCCAAATTGGTGCGTCTCGAAAAGTGTTAAATGAGGGACCCCCCCCCCCCCCCACAAAACAAAAAGAAGTGCTTTATCAAACCACCCCGAACAAGCTGGACCCCCTTTGGCTCAGGCCAGAAGGCGAGCCAGCATTCTGAGGGTCCACCATAGTACACGCCCGTATGGGTTTCAACCCATGTGAAACCATTGGTTTCCTTTTGTAGAGCCCAAATTCCTTACAACCTCTCGTTGCCATGGCACCTGACAGAAGGTCCCTGGAAGACCTTCCATTCCCGTGCGACCTTGTTTTGGACACTAATGAACACAACCAATAAACCAACATGCCAACAGTGAAGTGGCTTCCCCTCCAGAAGTGATGAATCCCCACTCAAACCCAGGGATCCCCCCATATTCATAAAACTGGGGTTGCTCAACATCATCCCCCCAAAGCCCCAAAGCCCCAAAGCCGCGAAGAGCCCCAAAGCTCTCGCCTCGGTCACGACATCTGCGGTCTCCGGCGTCGCAGGCCGTCTGTCCTGTCGGCCGGGCATCCCCGAAACTCGGGCTGGGTCAGAGAAATGCCAGGCAGAGATGTGGCAGGGAAAGCCATGGCAAGTGAGTCACTTGCTCAAAACCCGGTATTAAAATGGTTGACCCAGAACCATGTAAGGAAATACAAAGGCCCTCAGCAATTCTTAGCTGGGATTGTCCCTTACTAACCTTCATCCACCCGGGTTTTGATTGTGGCTCAAGTGGGTTATCACAATGCGTACTAACCACTTACCAAGTACACTGCTCCTTTTTTGGTAGGGTGTCTGGACCTTCCCAATGACAATATGATTCCGTACGAGAGCAACAGTTGCCCCGGGTATCAAAGAAATGAGTCGGAGGAAAAACTCAGCCACCCACAGAAGATACAAACAAACTGGGACGGTGAAAATGTTCGCCCACGACTCTTATATTGGGTTGTCAAACCATCCCCAATGAGTTCTAAACGAAGTACGGGTTTGTCTAACAGTGCGGCTTCTCCCCTTCCAAAACAAACGACAAAGAAAGTTGGCTTCCCTTTGGAGGCTGTCTTTAAAAAAAAATGAGGAAAAGGTGTGCCCTCAAAAGCCACGCCAATATACGAACCCGTCACAACTATATACGTATTCATAATTATCCCCCCGTGTATACACCCCTCGCCTTTCTAACGCCAATATACGAACGACTCATACACATATTATTTATGTATGAAATATATATATATATATATATGTGTATTATGTGTGTGTATATATATATATATATATGTATTATGTGTGTGTATATATATGGTAACCCCCCCCTCCCAAAACCCAGGTTTTGGGAGAAAACACTGTAAATACCAGTGTTTTCTCACAAAAAACTGCATCTGCCAGAGCACACACTTTTCAGGCCCACTTTCTCCATCTGTCTCATTTGGCAGCCAATGCTGCAGCCAAGCACTATGATTGCGTAAGGGCATCTCTTCAAGGAAGCTCTCTGGAAACTGAAAAACTGAAAAAACTGAAGAAAAAAAATCGGAAAAACTGAAAAAAACTGAAAAAACTGAAAAAACTGAAAAAACTGAAAAAACTGAAAATCAGGGGAACATGGGGGCTGCCCCCCCCCCAGGCATGTCCCCCTGAATCCTTGGTTTTTCAGTTTTTTCAGTTTTTTCAGTTTTTTCAGTTTTTTCAGTTTTTTCAGTTTTTTCAGTGTTCTCCTAGCATTCAGCTTTATTATTCCCCTAGTCTTGTCTGAGCAACCAGGCACTATGATTGCGTAAGGGCATCTCTTCAAGGAAGCTCTGAAAAAACTGAAAAACCAAGGATTCAGGGGAACATGGGGGCTGCCCCCCCCCCAGGCATGTCCCCCTGAATCCTTGGTTTTCATTTGTTTCAGTGTTTTCAGTTTTTTCAGTGTTCTCCTAGTATTCACCTTATTACTCACCTAGTATTTTCTGAGTATTCCCCTAGTATTGCCCTAGTATTCCCTTAGAATTATCTTGGTATGCACCTCGTATTTCCTTGTTCGGGAAGGGGAATACTAGGGGAATACCTTTAGTATTGCCCGTGTATTCCTTAAATATTCTCTTGGTATACCCCTAGTATTCCCTCCGAATTCCCCTAGTATTCTCCTAGTGTTCACCTTCAATATTATTGCCCTGAGTATGTCCTTAGTATTGCCCTATGAATGCCCTAGTATTCCCCTATTATTGCCCTAGTATTCAGTTAATTTAGTAGTCTCTTCGTATACCCCTAGTATTTCCTCACTACCCCATAGTATTCCCTTGCTATTTCCCCTAGGGAATTACTAGGGCAATACCTTTAGTATCCTCTTGGTACCCCTAGTATTCTCTCAGTATTCTCCTAGAATTCTTCCAGTATTCACCTTTAGTATTCCCCTAGTACTTCCCTAGTACTTCCCTAGTAGTGCCCTAGTATTGCCCTAGTCAGGAAGCCTCAGAAAAGTCAGACATATTGAGCTTGAGAGTATACCCCTACTATTCCCTCAGTATTCACTAGTATTCTCCTTTAGTATTCCCCTAGTATTCCCTACTTAGTATTGCCCTAGTATTGCCCTAGTATTGCCCTAGTATTGTCCTAATATATATATATATATAAATTTAAATATTACCTTGGTATACTTCTAGTACCCCCTCAGTATTCCCAAGTATTCTCCTAGTATTCACCTTTAATATGGCCCTAGTATTCCCTGAGTATGTACCTAGTATTGCCCTAGTATTCCCCTAGTATTGCCCTAGTATTCCTTTAGTATTCTCTTGGTATACCCCCAGTGTTTCCTCACCACCCCCCTAGTGTTCCCCAAATAGTTCACTAGCAAAGGAAGGGAATACTAGGGGAATATCTTCAGTATTATCTAACTAACTAGGCAGCTAAATAGATAACTAACTGATTAGCCAATTAACTAGATAACTGGGTTTAGAGCTAATTCATTACAACTAGTTAACTGACTATTTAGTTGACTTGCTGACTGTTTTTTGACTAACTAATTGAACTTGCCAAATTGTACTGCTTGAACTTGCAAAATATGCGTTTCGCAGAGGCGGAAATACACATGTTTCTCAAAAGTAGCATTTTTCCAGTGATTTTGGCAATTGTCCAGGTTCAAAACCTGGGTTTTGGGAGGGGGGGGTAGCACATATATATATATATATGTATGTTCCAGGCCGTGAACCCCCTCCCCCCCGAGGGGGGGGGGGGTGGGTGATTGGGGTGTGGTTTGGTGTTGGTTCAAGGTTAGTTGGGGTTGGTGCAGGGTTGGTTTAGGGTAAGTTTAGGGCGGGTTTGGGTTCGCTTAGGATGGTTCAGGGGAGATTTAGGGTGAGGGTTAGGGTCAGGGGTTCAGGGTTGGTTTAGGTAGGATGTTGGTTTGGGGTTGGCTTCGTGGGTGCGGAGGTGTTGGGGTGCGGGTTCAGGGGGTGAAGGCAGTACTGGATAACATCCCCAGCATCCCCAGCATCATCCCATTGATGCAGATTGGTGGCCTGGGGACTGGAACATATGCGAAGGCTTTCTGACGCCCACCCTTCTGCAAATCGGTGCCTGAGACACGAACTTCGGCGGCACCGGCGCCGCCATAGGCAGCACCTGGCGTAGAGGAGGGTTGTCGCCAAAATGAGTTTGCCCACTTGACTTCGAATTGCTGGTTTTTCCTAGGGCTGGCTTTCTGCAGGGCTGGCAATATCCCCCAGCATCATCTTGGGAAGTTGGGCGTTGCTGGGGTTAGCTTGCGGGTATAGGCTGGCTTGAGAGCTAATAGGCAACCCGGGCCAAGTGAGGCTGGTGATGCCGGGGATGCGGCAACCAACCAACCATCCAACCAACCATCCAACCATCCAACCATCCAACCATCCAACCATCCAACCATCCAACCATCCAACTATCCAACCATCCAACCATCCGACCATCCAACCATCCAACCATCCAACCATCCAACCATCCAACTATACAACCATACAACCATCCAACCAACCATCCAACCATCCAACCATCCAACCATCCAACCAACCAACCACCCAACCAGCCATCCAACCAACCAACCACTTCACCAACCCAGCCCGAGAAAAGCAACCAAAAAACCCTAGGAGAACAAACACGGATCCTCCAAACGGCATCCGATGAAAAATCGCACACATTGCGGGGGTGCTCCCTCCAAGGTCGTCCAACCACCTTTTGTAGGTTGACTCAAAAAGCCATTTGTTTGCGCGACTCGGTCAGTCTCCCTTTGCCTTGGGTCAACAAGGCCTCCCCACTTTGAACAACTTGCTGCGATAGGTAGGGAATGAGGTAATTCATATGGGGATTCCCTCAAAGGAAACCATAGGGGATGGTTCATAGGGGTCATTCCCTCATCCCTGCGGAGCGCCAGCAAAACAAGCCTCTTCAAAACCTTCAAACGTTCCTCTCCCCTTGTCCCCTCCATCCCCCCCGCCCGCCCTTAGCTCGCCTCGGTGAGGAACTCGTCGGCATCTTCTTGAAGAAATGACAGGGGCCTCTCCTGCGCGGGCTTCCCCACCCACCCACACCAGTGCCAGGCCGTCTCCGTCTTTGGGGAAGGGGGGGCAAACCAACCACTGAGCTGGTCATCGATGTGCTTTTTCTTTCCAGGTTCCAACGAGTTTTTGCCAACCTCAAGACATCACCCCTGTGCCAAGGAAACTCACCACGGGAAATGCCCAGAAGGGGATGCTTCAAAAACCACCAAAGACGAAGTGTATTGGAACCGCTGCAAAAGCAGTCTTGGGCGATTCAGCCCACTGATCAAACAGTATCGTGACAATCTCCTTGGAGCTTCCCTCTCAAAACACACATTGCGCGAACCCTCCCTTGCTTCCTGTTTAAAGGCAAATTTGGATACTCCCAGCTCCTTGGCTCCGTTCCAACCACCAGCTCGCTTTTGAACGCAGTGCAAACCACTCGCCCACTCGCCAGATGCGCGTCTGGGGGACCCGACTCATCTGTTTTGAATGAAATCACAGCTTCGAAGTCTCGAATCCCATCCGGGGCCATGTGAGTCAATCAAAATCCGGTATTAAAATGGTTGACCCATGCATGAGACACGGACCCCGCTTTTGAGCGTTTGAACATGAGGTGAGGGCTGCGAATACTGTAGACCCTTTCAATGCCCAAAGGAAAAAGGGCGCAGAGCTCTAACAACCCAGAACCATGTAAAGAATTAAGAAGGCGGCCGCAGCTATTTATGGTTGACATTGTCCCTTGCTAACCTTCCTCTACCCGGGCTTTGATTCTGGCTCATGTTGTCTTTTGGGTTCGTCTGCAAACAAAACCTGCAAACTTGGCCCCTTCCCCCGAAACGAACCACGCATATGACTCATATGACCCAAAAAGGCTGGCCGGCTGGCCCAGAAAAATGGGTTTCATGGAAACACCAGGCCAAAGGGATCCCAGAATGCTGAGTCCCTGGTCCCTTGAGCGGGTAGGGACTGGGGATATGAACCACTTGATGATTATGTCCATAGGTAGGAATCACTAGGGATCCGGGTTCCAAGGGGTTGCTCCATCAAAACCAGCCGGTTCTACTGCCGAGGTTCGCACTGTCAGGATGGCTTCTTATCAAAAACTTAAAATGTCCAGGAATTTGGGGCAATTTCTACCCGGACATCAAGGCATCGCCAAACAAAACACGCGAATCAAAAGGGCTCGCCGAAAACTTGCAGGTGATGCTTGAAGATTGCCTGGCGCGGGAAACGCTGGTTTCCCATAACGGGCGACCCGCCTTTTGCATTGCGTTTCCTCAGTTGGAAGTGGTGGTCCACCAGTGCACACCAATCAGGATTCAAATGGCGGGGGTGTCTTTTTCTGATATCCTTTTGTGGGTTTAAAATGGTTTCAACAGGGGAAGCGAAGTCAAATGACACATTTGAGCAGGGATCCTTACATGATACACCTGAACATTGCCTTGTCAATGGTGGTTTCCCCTTGTTTTGGTGGAAAAAGCAACATGTGTCCAACGCAAAAGCAAAATGGAGAGGAGCCCATTTGGAGGGTACCCAACCTGGGCTTCTGAGCCAAACCCAACTTGGGCTGCTTCACGCTTCGCCTGGCTCGTGTGCACCTTGGGCTTCAATGAGGCGCGCGCCTGGCGAAAATCGAGCCTGGGTGACCTTTTAGGAAAAGCAGATGGCCCTGGGAAATGGCGCAAAACCCAACTAAACCTGTGGAACCCACCTATTTATGGCGTAAAACCCAGCTAAGCCTGTGGAACCCACCTATTTCCAGCCCTGACCTATATAAAAAAGGACGCCTACGATCCCAAACGGTTCACCTGACTCATCCCGGAATCCATGTTTCTTTTCTGGGGGTAGGTTCAATCCCGAAAAAGTTCAGAAAGTCCAAACTTGTTCATTCCCACCCTGAACCTGCAATTGAACATCCGTGCCAGGGTGGTTGCCAGTATGCCGCAAACACAAGCAGCCGGTCCCCCCCGGGTAGCCTTCAGAAGGCCACTGTGCACAGCATCCATCAGTTGGGATCAGCTGGGATTCCGATTTGAATGTTGGTTGGCAAACCAGCAACTCCAACTGGCGCCGATCACCGTGAGTTCTCTCCACGTGTTTGAAGAGACGCCCTGGTGCCGTGTTCGTGGGAGAGGAAGTCATATGCACAAGCAGCGCTGCAAAACCCCTAAACCCCCGCACTGCGCTGCCAAGTGGGCCAGTCCCATCCATGTTCGGATCGGTTTGTTGAGGTAACGCCAAGCATCGACGTTCTTTGCCTCGGCAAGGCGGATTAAGGGTACTATTTGGGCCGAAGTAGTGATGGGTGAGCTACTTGCTCCCTGGGAGCAACATTTGACGGGCAAAAAAGCATAGCCCTCATATGGCTGTGGGTCAAAACCACTGGTACCATTTTGGGGTGGGTGCACCACTTATTTTACTCTATTTTACTGGGGATTGGGATGTTCAGTGGGGATGCGGGTTTTTGACCCATGGCCATATGTCCGAGCCAACAAAAGAGAGCACCCTCATGCTTCCAAGCCCGGTTCCGGACCAAGAAAACCATGGCCCAGGCGCCGAGAACCCCAACCCGAGCTCGAGGGCGCAACCTGCAGCAAGACCGGCGCGCGGCTCAGGGGCCGGACCTGGGAGCCATTGTCGCTCTACGTGGGCCTCACATGCGCCTGTGATGACTCAACATAGCGGGGGCTGCAAGGTTTGTCATCTCCTTAATGACGAGGGAAGTTGCTTTGAAAGTCCCACGCAAAGCCATTCTGATTGTTTGATGGGCCTTCTGAGAAGCAACAAACTGCCTGCTCTTTCCCCCGGCCAAAAACTGAACAGTACCGAAACAAGAAGCGGCTAAACCATAGGCACACACGTGCCAAGAACAGTGCAGGGAAGTTCTGAAAACAGATCATGCGGACCCTGCTACCGAAATGCCTTCGTTGCTCAATTGCGGACCCCGTTTCTGTCAACTTCGGGCCAGTCACCAACGCCTGGGCCGGCGGCGGAAGTCAACCCAGCGGCGCTCACCACCGTCTGCTCCTTGGCCTTCAAAGCCACAGACCCGGACCTCGCGGCTTTGCGCGGGGACCAGACGACTCAGAGCTCCCGGTGCTTGAAACCCATGCGGCCCAACATGGCCCAACGGGCCAAAAGCCGATGCTTCAGGGGAAATACAGGGAACCCCCGTTGCCCATGGGGCGTTCATTCCGAGTTGGAGTGCTAGCAGGAATCAAGTACTCCCTTCTCTGGATACCAGAGAGATATGCACAGAGCAGACGAAACCAAAGGAAACCGTCTGGGGTGCTGAAAGGAAAGCAGAGGACACCGTTCCTCTACAAGGCACCGTCTTCTGCACAGACGGTGGAACGATCGTAGAGGCTTCACAAACACAGCAAAGGCCGCACGGAGCTCTCACAGGTGTTCAACCATGGGTGTTGGGGTTTGGCAACTGGAAAGGGCTTTAATATCCATGTATCAAGGTTCCAACTATTTGCATGTCCAAGACGAACTTGGCCTTTCCAAAATGGATGACTTGAAAAATCATATCCCAAGGCTATTTTGCATGCAGACCATGGCAAAGACCCCCCCCAAGGGTTCGGGCTTGAGGACCAATTTGAAAGACAAAACGTGCGGCCAAATAAGTCCAAAAGACCAAATCCTTACCGGGGGAGCTTCTAGGATCCCTGAAACGACGCGTTTTCGGTGACCTCATTTTATCCCCGCGGTGAGCGCGTTGCAATGTCTCCAAATAGTGAAATTCAAAATGTTCAATATGGTGAGTGGGTGTAGAAGCTTGCATGAAAAACCCGTTGGTGGACATTCTCGACAGGGTAGATATCCAAGAAAACGGCAGGCCCGAGGAAACCTGGGAGCAAGGGGTGCCCCCCCTTGTTAGGACGAGAAAAGGGCGGGAAGTCCAGGAAGCAGCAAAGGGGCAAAGGATGAGGAAGAAGGCGACTCTAGAACGACCATAAATCCGTTGTTGAGAAGAATGTGCTGGTTCCATGGACACTTGGAGCCTATTTTGCAGCCAACCCCAAAAAAGCGATAACCGTTACAGCCTAAAATACTTTTCGTGGCAAAGAACAGACGAAAAGCATCCATCATTCCGCCCCTTCTTCCGCGATCCGCGATCCCGGCAGGAGACACAGGATCACCAGCATCGGTAAGCTATCGGAGCCTGGATCGGAACCCCAGCAAAAAGCGTGGCTCCGCGGCGAAGCGGCTGGAAGACGACCCCGAAATGTTGGGGACGCCAAGGGGCCGGGGTTCTCAAAACTTGGCCCTTTTGGGGTCTCCAAATTGTGTGCGTGTTTTTTTCCAGCTACCCTTTTGCACCTCAGCTCAAAGGGAAACCAAAAGGAAAACCATCCATTTCCGGGGTCCCCCAAAAAAAGGTTGGCACACCTCCACATAGATCGGAAGCCTCTGGCGCGGATTGGTCAGGTCGTGACGTGGCTTGGGGCGTGTCTGCTTTAGGATCTGCCCCCCCCCCCTATTAAAAAAAGAAGAAGAAAAAAAGATTTGAATATTCTTGCTGCCAGGCTGGCTGTGGGGAAATGTCTACACAAAGAGTCTGAGCTTGTTTTGGCCAATAGAAGACATCGACCATGCCAAATCTGCTGAGCTCCCCCCCAAAATAATAAAAAAGCACAGTCGGTACCCCCGACAGCCCATAGAGAAGCCCCAAAAACCCTCCGGAACCCTCCCTGAAACCGGCTCTGAACCACCCCTTTTCAGCTGGGGAGGAAACAAAAGAGATGTTGTTTCTTCTTTGGGTTTCCCTGTAAAACCACAGCAAAAAGGGGCAACCTTCAAAAACAGACACAAGGACTCCCAAAGAGTTGGAAGTCCAGAAACTAGGGCAGTTGGTAATTTGGCCCGGTAAAATGAAACCAAAGGAAACGAGTTGTAAAGGCTTGAAAAGGCCCGGGGGTCCCAACTGCTCTTTAGCAACATAGAGTTGAAGGTTATGTTCTGGCTTTAACCCCGATGAAACCAGAACAAACAAACAAACAAACAAACAAACAAACAATCAATCAATCAATCAATCAAACAATCAATCAATCAATCAATCAATCAATCAAATCAATCAAATCAAATCACATCAAATCAAATCAAATCAAATCAAATCAAATCAATCAATCAATCAATCAATCAAAACAATCAATCAAATCAAATCAAATCAAATCAAATCAAATCAAATCAAATCAAATCAAATCAATCAATCAATAAAAACAATCAATCAAATCAAATCAAATCAAATCAAATCAAATCAAATCAATCAATCAATCAATCAAACAAACAATCAATCAATCAATCAATCAATCAATCAATCAAATCAATCAAATCAAATCAAATCAAATCAAATCAATCAAATCAAATCAAATCAAATCAAATCACATCAATCAATCAATCAATCAAAACAATCAATCAAATCAAATCAAATCAAATCAAATCAAATCAAATCAAATCAAATCAAATCAAATCAAATCAAATCAAATCAATCAATCAATAAAAACAATCAATCAAATCAAATCAAATCAAATCAAATCAAATCAAATCAATCAATCAATCAATCAATCAACCAATCAAATCAAATCAAATCAAATCAAATCAAATCAAATCAAATCAAATCAAATCAAATCAATCAATCAATCAATCAATCAATCAATCGAAACAATCAATCAAATCAAATCAAATCAAATCAAATCAAACAAATCAAATCAAATCAAATCAAATCAAATCAAATCAAATCAATCAATCAATCAAAACAATCAATCAAATCAAATCAAATCAAATCAAATCAAATCAAACAAATCAATCAATCAAAACAATCAATCAAATCAAATCAAACAAATCAAATCAAATCAAATCAAATCAAACAAACAAAGAAACAAACAAACAAACAAAAAATGGCCCCATTTGGTTGGAATCGGTTTATCGTTTGCGCGCAAAAGTCTCCGGGCTTGGTTATGTGACGGCTCAGAGAGCTAAAGAACTTAAGTCGCGGGTTGAAAAAGAACTTCTTGGCTAGTTGATTCAGGGTGTATTTTTTGGGAGGGTACCCCCCGTTTTTTGGTGGTTTGAAAGGTTAAAAGCATTCTCTAATATGGGTGTCAATTTAATTTAACAAAAAACCAGAGGAAAACCACCATTTTGGGGGGTTCCCCGGTTTTGTGACACATCCATCTCTCCGAAATTCTGAAACAAGAATCTTGGTAGCTCAGAATGGTTGCCTCGAAAAGATAGGTCCTCAGAACCTTCCAATGGGTCCGGGGAAGAGTTGGATTCCCAGGAATTCGAACCGGATCAAATCGGCAGATGGATCCACGGATCACTCGCGGACACCAGGTGCGGGTAGCACTGTGAAAATGGAAGGGGGGAGCCCATCCGTGTGAACGCTTAAGGTCTCTGCAACCTCCTGGTTTTAATATACCTCTCCACCCGAGGGCAAATTGCAACCCCCAAGGGTGATCCATTTGTACCTGAAGTGCTCTTGTATCTTTCCCTCCCATTTTGAGTACCAATTGATGGACCCCATAGTAAACCGACAGCCCAGCAAAGGAACTTTGTTGGATGGCACTGCTTCAAAAAGAAGAAAAGGCTGGAAACATGTAGGAAGCCACTGGGGATGGACGATATGTATTCGCGCCTAGGATGGATGAACCCCCACAAACATTGGGGGAGGGCTTGTCCATCCACAATAGCCCCCATACTACTTGATGTGGACGGAGAAAGTCCACACATATCAGGCACCAGTTGGGATGGATAAAGCCCCACAAATAGTGAATGATAATCTGGTTTTGCGAGTCCGTCCATCCACAGTACACAACTATCAGTTAAAGATTATACAATCAAAGAACTATGCCACAGCTCACTTTTTGTATGTTGACTGTTGATTGTTAACTTGATCGGACCAATATTGAACACAAGACGAAAACACCCAAATCTGGTACACAAGCCATCAAGATGTGCTTCACAACAAAGTCGACCATATGAAATATCCCTTTGCAGGAATGTAGCTGACCTCAAACTATGCATACGTGCCTTCGGCTGAGCTTACGTTCTCCAGATGCCTTGGGTTGCATGACGACTTTCCACACAGACTGCCCGAGCTGGGCTGGGCACGCTCAAAAAGTTCGGCTTGGATGCGATGCTTCGGAATTTTCCAGAAAACCCAACTGGGGTCTCCCGTAAAGGGGACCTTTCGTAACCTGAGGGATGTTTTGGAGACCCTTCCACCGCGGAAGTGCAGGAACATTTTTGGGAAGACGATGTTCCCTCAATATTCCTGTTCCAAACTGCATGGTAACTTGTGATCCATGCCATCCTCTTTAATCTTTTTGTCGTGGCTCTATCAAGCTCGGTCAACCAATATCATGAGGCTTTCCCAACAGAGCTCCCCTACAGCTTAACCTGGAACCAAAAAAATATATAGAAAACGGGCCCGACAAAAAGAGGTTCCTCTCTACAAATCATGGATTTGTCGCGTTGCAAGCTAGCCTGCCACCCCTTGCAATCCGCGGCATCACAGATCTGCAATTGGGCCCAACTCCGAAGCTGCCCACTGATATACACTACCCGCAATTGCAAAGGACATTCCTTGGCCCTCATTTGGGATGCTCCAAAAATAAATATGTTCTAGCCCAGCCCCATATCTTCTAGCCCAGCCCCATATGTTGTGTACCATAAAAACATAGCTTTGAATGATTCAACCTGAACAGCTTCATCAAACTGTCAAAGTTTCGGATCCCTGACGCATTCCTGGCCTAGCCATGGATCGTAGTAGGAAGCGTAGCACGTGATGGGCTGGAGCCAAATTCCGCGAGACGCACCGCTTGGCCGGAAAGCACACGACGTTCGCTGGGACCATGGGGTTGCAAACAGAGATCTGTATATTACGTCACTACCACAATAGGAAAAGGTTGCAAAGTATTCCGGCCCCCTGCTCTTTCATTTTTTTTGCCGATGGTTTCAGCCCAAGGCCGTTTCTCCTCTTCGCATCATCACTTCTTGAATTTAAGCAAGGAATGGGGCTGGTTTCAGCCCAGTGCCGGGCCAGCAATTCAACGAGGCAAGCCGCACGTGGGGAACAGAAACAGCCGCCAGGGCGAGGTCCAAAGTCTCAAGCCGGAAAGCGCTGGGCGCTCAGAAGCTGTCTGAGCTACGCGGACACTGGCTGAACGCCTGGAGCTGTCTGGAGTCTGGGCCTTGGCTGAAAGCCGAGTTCTGGAAGGTGGCAAAATGGGCACCTCCCTGCGACACACGCTCAACTCAATCTGAAACCTGGGCGCGAACACAGGGCAGTGTGTCCCTTGCACAATCACTTCGTTGAAAAGCAAGGGTGGTTGGGGCCAAACTGTCCGCGAAACTCTACGTCAGCGACATGCATCTGAACAACCATATGTTTTCAGCTTTCTTTCCAAGAAGCTGCATGGAACAGTTTGCGCGCAGTGTGATGGGCACATTGACCTTGCGCGCGCAAGGGGCTGTAATCACAGGCCGCGCGAGTCCTGCAAAGCTGCTCTGGCAACTCGGAACGCCAAGCTTGAGCCCAGAGTGACACAATTCGCCACCGTCCAAGCCAGGGCCAGCCGAGTTGCTCCACTTGCGGCAAGCTCCGCAAGCTCTGGGCGAAGCAAGTTTGTCAGCAGGCCTCGCCTCATGCCTCCCTATGGGTGTGCCTAGTTTCTTGGGGGACCCCTGTTGGGTTGATTTGAAAGAGAGGCCAAAGGGAAAGACACCGCTTGGGTCTATTTTGAGACACAAACCCATCTCCCCTCAAGCACAATCTTGATTGCCGAGCCTTTTGCGCGGAACTGAGGTCCAAGACTGTGACACTGCCAGCTTCGCATGCCCTCACGCTGCTGGCCAGCCGGGGGATTGCAAAGCGGAGGGCGCCGTGGCCAGAAAACAGATCTCTGGCCAACTTGGGCGCGTCGGGTGACTCCGGGCAGTGTGTCCCTTGCACAATCACTTCGTTGAAAAGCAAGGGTGGTTGGGGCCAAACTGTCCGCGAAACTCTACGTCAGCGACATGCATCTGAACAACCATATGTTTTCAGCTTTCTTTCCAAGTAGCTGCATGGAACAGTTTGCTCGCAGTGTGATGGGCACATTGACCTTGCGCGCGCAAGGGGCTGCAATCACAGGCCGCGCGAGTCCTGCAAAGCTGCTCTGGCAACTCGGAACGCCAAGCTTGAGCCCAGAGTGACACAATTCGCCACCGTCCAAGCCAGGGCCAGCCGAGTTGCTCCACTTGCGGCAAGCTCCGCAAGCTCTGGGCGAAGCAAGTTTTCCCCCAGCGCGATAGGAACGCCAAGTCCAAATCTGGCACGCCACAGTCAGTCCAAGGTCCATGTGCAGGTCAGAAGAGTTGAGATGGACCTCCTGGTGAGTTCAGCGCTTTATGACTTGGCCATCCTGGTGTTTCCACGTCTGGCTTGGGGCAGCAGCAAAATTCCCTGGCAAGCCAGAGTGACACCGAGCGGACATACGTCGAGTCTGACTTGAGACCCCCTCGTCAGGTCACTTGGGGCAAATGCCAAGCGTTGCAACACTGATGCAAACTCCTCGTGAGCGGTGAAGGCTGTTGTCATTCAAGAAAACTCTCTCCCTAAGCACTGGAACGCACTAGGATTTCTGTTCCAGTTTGTCACTTCGGGCCTGGAGACCTGAGCCAACACAAGGCGAGCCATGAAGACTGGCACAGTTCCAATGGCCTCAGTGTGACGGCCGACGAAGGGCCGGCGGTGGCTGCAGATTCGAGCTACACATAAGTAGTTCAGACAAAGCAACGCGCGGACTCGGCCCCGCTTTGCCGCAACATGCTCGATGTCACGTGCCTACCGCCACTAATGCAAAGGCATGGGCAGGGTCTCAATCCCCTCAGCACCTAAACACGGCAACAGGCCTTGAATCTCCCCGCGGGCCATAAGAGCGGCAGGACATGCAGGAAGGCCGTAAACTGCCAAGAGGGGATGAGGAGGCACGTGACTGGCTGAGTTGGGTTTCCAGCTGAGTTCCGGAGGCAAAAGTCGTCGCATCAACGTCAACACCGCAAAGCAAACACAATCAGCGGCGCCTTGTGCCGAGCTATAAGCTGGCTCTTGTGTCTAAAGCCTCAATGCTCGGACTCTTTGACTAGCCACTCTTTGACTAACCTGGATGCCCAAGTGAGCAAAACTCTAATTCTAAATTATTGCAGCCACTCTTTTAGTCAAGGAGCCGACACTACTCTGAAAACTGCCCCAGAGCCCACACGCGGAAGCCCGCAGAAAGTTTTCCAGCAGTTGTCTCCGCGAAGCTTCGAGGAAGGACTAGGAAGACTCATCTTCAAGATCTACAATTGACATGTGCAAGGCCGAGCCAACGCCCAGCTCACCGGCCACCTGTCTTACAAAAACAAAGCTTGCGCAAAGGAAGCCTGGGATTCACCAGAATGCGGGGCGATGTCCGCGATGTCGTTCGCGGCAGGTTCTCGGGAGGTTCGCGGAAGCCCTCCCAAAAGAGCCATGGGAACCATGCGCGCAACAGACACACTCGCAGACCCGCGCAAGCCAAACATGCGGAAGAGGAAACGAAAGCAAGTCAAGGCTCAACGTACCCACGATGAAGCCAGGAAGGAATTTGAAGACGAGGCTCACGGAGAGTACCCTGCAGCTATGTCAAGAGAAAATGGAGGCAATTTGGAACACCGCTCAGACGAGCAATGTGCCCAAAGACCCAGACCCCGCAATTGGCGGTGGATCAGTGACCGCCGCGGCCAAACCATAGCCTCGCAGCACATCACAAGCCCGGCAATCTAAGTTGCTGCAGAGCAGGTCTTTGCAGTACTCTGAACGAGGGGAACCAGAGTGCATGAGCTACACCTGCATCTTGCCAACTCCGTCTCCTAGAAACTGCCAGCCCTGCGAGCAACGTCGTCTGTCAAACCGGTCTGCAAACTTGAACGGACAAAGGATTTGAATCTTCTCAGGTCAGTTTGCACATCCTGCCCTGTTATTCCCGGGCAGGCTGGGATGCTTCAAAGCAGGCTGCGCGGCAAAATGGCAAGATGGCAAGATGGCAAGATGGCCTAAAGTCCAGGAGAGCTGGGCCTGAAATGCGAAGATCAGAGAGACCAAAGATGGGGCCAGCGTGTTTCCGGGACTCAACTTGAAGTCAGAGGTATGACATGAACTTTAACTGGGAGCCCTCCAATTAGGTGGGGGGTTGTGTGCAACAACCATATCAAACGGCCTCCTCATTAAGCTGTGCACCGGCTTGGGTGGGCGTTCAAATCGCAGCCAACGGCTGCACTCTTTTCGCAAGCGCTTCTCACACCACATGTGACCACGGCAGTTTTGGGCCGTTGCCATAAGGAACAAACAGATCCCAGGCCAATAACGCCATTAAGCAGACACCTCCAGCCGTCTGAGGCTAGCGTTGTCACATCAAGGCAAGACAGGTGCGGCTTTGCAAGGAACGGGCGGCTGGCTGGAAAACCCTGCCAGCGAACTTCACCTTTGAACACATGTTTCTGCTAACAGGTGCGTACGTGTGGGTTCTGAACTCCGAAGAAGTATCTGTGGCTCGGCCTGAGCAAAGCAAACCTTTAGCGCCAATTGTCTTAAGGACAAAGCTGACTTAGCTTGGATAAAATAAACGGTCCACGCGAAATGCAAGCACCCCGGGACCTGTGCCGAAGCTTCGCCCACGTAGCTGACGGCTTTTGATCTGAAAACATGAAAACAGAGGGCCAAGCCAAGACTGGTGCGTTGCAATGAGCTGGCTGGAAAGTCCTGCCAACAAACTTTACCTTGGCAAAGTGACAGTAGCTGTTTTGGCGCTCGTTTTGGCTTTAGCGCTCTCATTTCCACCAGGGAAGGGAAAAGCGCATGCCCGCGCCGAAGTCGTAGTTCGCCTCTGGCGAAAGAATTGGCACGAAGACCTGAGCGAGCACCTCCTTCTGAGGCTAGGGCTTGCAAGCTGGTGTCACAGGAAGAGAAAACACGCAGGCACGATGTTCTATGAAATGGCCGACCACTTATGCTTCGAAGGGGCAAGCCCGGTGGCATGCCGGACATCGCGGCTGAGGAGCCAGGAAATTCTGGAAGACAAGGGCTCATGGCCCGATGGCTGGCCCAGCCTCATCTCGACCAAAGACATTGCAGCCCTGAAGGATCTCAGTTCGCTTCTGCCTCGGCTTAGTCAAAGCCGTGAAACGTAGGAGCTTAGCAGCCCGTAACCTCAAAGATCTGATCGCAAATCCTCTGCCAGCAACAACCTCTTGAGCATCTGGCACGTGCGCGTGCCAACTCAGATGTGCGCACTTCCACGTCCAGCCGCATGTAGCGCTCTTGGCGAGCCTTGGCTTTACGCTCTACACATGCTGAAATTCTGGAAGCGGAGGCATGGAAGCGCCAGAAAGTTTGCAGCACAGCAAGGACCACAGAATGCAGTCCAAGGTCCAAGGAAACTCGTTGGCAAGTCAAGCCGAGAGGCTAGAGAGTCAGAACATGAGCGAGAATGACAGCTTGCGATTTTCTCAAAGCTGGTCACGCTGGGCGCTCAAAGATCAGTGAGTCAAACAGTTGGACTGGAAGCACCACTGGACACCTGGTCAAGACCTGCGTGCCGCTTCCAGTCCTATTTTTACTGGTGAAACCTTTTGAAGGTTTTCGAGCAGGCATGTCATGTAACAAAAAAGCGAGCTTTGGTCGGTACGGCCAGCTGGTGCAAGTCACGTTACATCTCTGCGTCAGAGGACACCGCTGCGCCAGAGGACACTGCCTGATGGGCACTTGCCACAAAACTGGGCTGCCCCACGAATCACCGCCTTCCTGTTTTGGTCAAGTGCCTGTTTTGACCGCCACGCACATGGGGATGCTCTTCGGGGCGAAAACATCAGTTGCGTCAGCTTGTGTTTCGGTATCTGTCTGACTTCTTGTTCCGGGAGTTGACATCAGTCGCCTCCTCGGATAGTTCGGGTCGGAGTCCACCTGCCTCCCGCAGGGTTGCGCCGGAAGCGAACGGCCGAGTCTCGAGGACATCTACGTTTGCCTCACCCCATGTGTCGCGCAATGCGTTCTGGCCCCGTCCGCGTGTAAAGATTTCAAGTGTCAAACTGAAGTGACCCGAACATCGAGAAATACCTTCTACCTGGCATGAGGTTCCAGGGCACGGCACGTGGAGGTTTGGAGCATGTGCAACCATCGCTCGGCCAGTGGCCCACGGGTGCAAAGAGAGGGAGGATCTGTCGAGCTCAGAGATCTGAACACCACGACCTTGGACCCGCGGACACTCGTGCACTTCCTAGCGGAAGCAGAGACTCGTGGATCCCAGCCCTGCATGGAATTCTGGAAGCGGGCAGAACTGAATGCAGTCGGCCATTTGAAAAACACGAATTTGTCTTTGCTTTTGAGCTGCAAACGCTTCTGCACAAACGGCCGTGGTTCAACTCTCACAATGACTTGGCCAAGACTAGCGAGCTAGGCCGACACCCGATTTTGTCCTCTTGGGAGGGGCGCCTTAAGAATGTGATTGAGGGAAGAGCTTCCCCTAATGTGACATGATGTATCTAGGTTCTTAGGTTCCGTGACTGCGGGCCCTGTATGGCCAGTTTGGACTCTATGCCTGGCAGGCCACGTGCGGAGCATTTATGCCTTTTGAACCAACTTTCGAATCCAAGAAACCGTCTTCACGCGACCAAGTTTGTTCAGGCGTGCAGCAGAGCTTGGGCGCGGAACAAAACCGGCCACTAAAACAGGAAGCGGCCAAGCACCGGCTCGTCAACAACGAGGCGTGTGAACAACCATTTCCGCCCCAAAGCAGACCTGCGGCCGAGCTGCCGGATTTTGTCGCATGAACTCGGCACCGGAGGTTTGTGCAAGAGGGTCAAGGACTGGGGCGCCGCTGCATGCCGAGCAGAAAAGTGAATGAAGGTCACCGCTTGCAGCCTGTCAGTAATTTCTGCAGGCATTCGCCATCACAAAGTGCCACGCTGGTCAAGATCAGCTGGGTTAAGCCCAAGTGATGGGTCAGCATATCTTGAACCAGCGCGCAAGTCGCTATGACTCCAACACAATAAATCGCTGGCGTGCTTCCTGCCTGAGTCGAATCCTCTTCTTTGGGGGCAGCGAACTCTGGTCTATCATGGAACTCGGCAATTTGCACATGGCAAACTCCACTATCCACTTTGAGCCGGAAAAGTCCAGACGATTTCCCCCCGAACCCAGCAGCAACAACTCAGTCTAGCAGACTCAATGCTACATGTTCCGCTCGCGTGCTCGGGCGGGTTGAAATTGCATGTGTAAGCCAGGGAAGGTTTGAATCGATTTTCAGTGGGAGCAGCAAGCCTGCCTGGCAAGAATTTGGCACCATGCCATCGAATTTCCGAATGGTCGGTCCGCTGCCTTGACCTTGCGTGCCCATCGCAGAATCCCAATGGAAATGGAACTTGTTCTGCGCTAAGGTCGAAATGATGCGTCGATTGCTCGATGTTCAACAACCAATGGAAATGCTGAAGTACTTTTGCACCGATGCTCTGCATGGATCGTACGCGCCGATGTACAAACACAATCTTGGCAAGAGACCCCAAAATTCAATTTGTGTACGAAGCTAAACCCTGCAACAACAGTTTTCTGGAACCAAAGCCTCAACAATTTCACCAGCCCAAAGTCCGCAAATGGTTCATTTTCACCTAAGAAAACTTGCACCGCCCCGCAGCCACAGCGATTCTACAAAGGATTCGGTTCGCTTTCGTCTTTCAACATTTGCGCCAAAGTGATTCGACCAACCCAAAGTCGGCAGAGTGTTCGCTGTTGTCTTGAAAAACTGCAATTTTATAACATGCTGCGCCTGCCAATAAATTCACAACACTTATTTCTGAAAATGTTGCGCCTACCACAAAATCTATATCGCCTGCGTAGAGCACACTGCGTCTGCCACGAAAACCAGCCGTGGATCTCCCCAAATGTTGCGCTGGCCATGGAAGACACACAAGTCGAAAATCAGCGCCGCACCACGGCACAAACAAAGCGGTTAAAAAATATCGCGCGGCACCATCGCGCCCAACGGAACTTTTGCGACAACTAGCCCTACTACGTAAAACGAGTGTTTTCGTGCAAGGTATAGGCTCAAGATATCCCCAACAGCATGCAGGCGGGCAGATGCATTCCAGCCCGATCAATTGAGCGGGCCCCAGCGGAATCGTTGGGCTAGGAGTTCTGTTGGGCCTAAGCCGGCAACTAAGCCATCTGAATCTCCCGATTGGATGTGATTTTGGAAGTGAAAGCACATGCAGACTCATCATGTGGAGCAACTCTCCATGTTTCATAACATGTTCCGTTGGTTTAACACAGCCTTTGTGCGACGAACCATCCAACAATACACATTGACAACCGCGCAAATGCACGATGTGTCTCTTCGCATCGTTGGTGCCCAAGGGCCCTACCTCCAGAGCACAATGAGCAGCGGGTCCGGGCAATCATGAGTTATGTTTCGCATCCTTCTTAGGAACTGCATCATCATCATCATCATCATCATCATCATCATCATCATCATCATCATCATCATCCATCGCCAGGGCCTCGCTGCCAAGCGTCGCTTCTACCACACAGCGCAACCTGTGGCTTCTCAAGAGTTGATACTGAAGGCAGCTACCTTAGCAATGCTCCTGTGTGAGCGCAATCACGAAGCCACTCTGCGACTTGTTGTCCACATTGGCTACGCTTGATCGTGACCACGAACAGCACCTTCAGGCCTTGGATGGCTTTGTCATCCCTGATGTCCGGAATACGGGCACTCCTGTCACCGGTTCTGCGGCCCTTTTTGTACCGGATCAAGCTGAGGTCCGCCTGTATGGCACGGCGCATTCTCACGCGAGTGGGTGGAGTTCCGAACGCGTCTTATTTTTCCCAGGGCCGGCACTCCATGCTTCTATGGCATCCTTGTGCAACACTCAAAGCGGATCGTTGTCCCCAAACACCTTCTCCGTTCTTCGAGATCTGAAGTTCAAGATGCATCCCTAAGCAAAGAGGGCTCCGGCTACACACATTTGATGTCAGCGCGGCGATACAAGGCCAGGTGCCTTTTAGTTCCTCGTCCTCACCCTTCTGCTTCTTTTTCAAAGGACTGGATTTGGATGAACCAGCACAGCAAATCGCCGCTGTGATGCCCACGAGGCGCCAGTTCGACTTGGGAAAGCGAGGGCGCTTGAGCGCGACCTTGAACTTTGTCCTGATGGCCGCCATCATGGTTCCGGCGCGGGCCGACGCGGGCGCGGGCCTCACGATGCACGGCGCCAGCTTGAGGAAGTTGAACTCCACCCTATCCTCATCCTCATCATTTTCGGCCGGGCGGGTCAGCAGGAGCTGGAAGCTGACCTTGGCGAGGAAGGGCAACCGAATGGCCAGCATGTCTCTAAGCTGGTCCAGCAGCCGCAGGGCATCAATGGTAAAGACCTGCTGCCCCGGAAGAGGGCGCAGCCGCAGCTTGCGGGTCCAAGCGACCCCGCGCGGGCGCAGCTCTGTCACAGCGGCCTTGGCGCTAGGCGCGCGCGGCTCCTCCAGAGGCGCCGCCCGGACCGAGCTAAGCGCCAGGCGGCCCCAGATGCGTTCAGAGAGCTCGGAGATCATGGCGCAAATTGGTTTAAGCCGAATAAATTGCTTTCTATATGAATAAAAGACCCCTAGATATGCTTGCAATTTGCCTCGTAGCTGCGTTTCTGCAAGGCGAGCTTAAAAAAAGGGTCCAAACCAGCCAAGCCAGCCAGAAAGCCAGCCAGAAGCCAGCCAGAAGCCAGCCAAAAAGCCAGCCAAACCAGCCAGAAAGCCAGCCAGAAAGCCAGCCAGCCAGCCAGAAGCCAGCCAGAAAGCCAGCCAGAAAGCCAGCCAAACCTCTTTTTTGATAGCGCCAAACCAGCCAGAAAGCCAGCCAGAAGCCAGCCAGAAGCCAAGCCAGAAGCCAGCCAAAGCCAGCCAAACCTCCTTTTTTGATAGCCAGAAGCCAGCCAACAAGCCAGCCAGCCAGCCAAAAAGCCAGCCAGCCAAAAAGCAAAAGCCGAGCCAGCCAGGGTTCCTTTTGAGGGCGCTCGCCTTGCAGAAACGCAGCTACGAGGCAAATTGACTGCGCGTATCTAGGGGTCGTTATGTTGCAGCCACACGCCTGCACGCAGCGTTTTAGGTTTCGAATCCTTCGCAGGACAAGGTCGTTTCCTGGACGGACGAGTGCCAGGAGCCTGTCAGGTAGAATAGAATCCATTTGGGAAACCCCCTCTAAAGAGAGAGATTTGGGAAACCCCCTCTAAAGAGAAAGGCTTGGCACTCGGGGTACACGCCGCGCGCATTCTCCGGGGCAGTGCGGACGGGGACTCGTTTCGCAGGATTTTGCATGGTTTTGCACATGGTGCGGTTTTTTGCATGACATGATTTTGACATGACATGTGGAACAGCTTGTTTTTTGCATGACATGATTTTGACATGACATGTGGAACAGCTTGTTTTTTGCACGGTTTTGCATGTGGATTGCATGAGTTTGGCATCGGCATGTGGTTCAGCCCCCGTGTGGAAGTGCCCTCCCCCCCCCCCACCGTTTTTTTCCTGTCAGGCTGCCGCATGTCGGGCATCCTGGCGAAGCACAACTCCGCGTGGCGCTGGGGGGGCGGGTTTTTTGGGCAGCGCCGAGCGGCACTTTGGTAACGCGCCGAGCGGGCACCGTAGGAGTGCC
>CAUJNA010003826.1:0-171075 GCA_963377175.1 Effrenium voratum
TCTTTTGCGGGTCAAGCCCGCCGTGGCCTGAGAACAGCCCTTCAACATAAGCCATTCAACACATCAACATGTTATAAGAATATGTTCATGTTTAAGAGTTTAAGTGAGTTCTTTTCGGTGGAGTGATGCCAATGCTGAAAATTAACATTTGGAACCCCAGTTGTTCACAAACAAAAGAACATGTCCGCACTGAACACGTCTGCGGAGTTGCGTAGAGCGTGAGGCTCAACCCGATGCAGCAGGTGCAAATGCTCGAGTGAAGTGCCTCCAAAGGGAATTGCCGAGGAATTAGTGCCTTCTCGACATCGTCAGGAAGACACGTTTAAGCCCATGAAAACAGTGCATCTTGTTCCTGGAGAACATAATTCCCCAAACAAACACCTTTCAACATTGTGGGTAAGACTGTGAAACGGTGGTATCCACAGTATGGCAACTTGCAATGAGCACCTGCTTCAGTCAAAAAAAAAAAAAAAAAAAAAAAAAAAAAAAAAAACGATGCTTTGTTTTCTATGCGCGGGCGGTGAAGACTTTCGGAATGGATTGCCAGAACTTCCAGTTGTATCCTTTCGGGCTAGCAACTCAACGGTTGTTTCGATTCTCGTTTAGCCTGTTTGTTACCCTCACTATGGTAAGGTGCTGGGCGGCCCACCAGTGCTTAGCTTCATAAAGCTACACGAAAAGGTCCCTAGTTTCAACCTCCCGCTCCTTGCAGCGTGGAAAGCAAACATATGTTCCTCCTCAACAAACATGCAGTTGCATGAAGCCTACGTGCTTTCCAGTATTCCTGGTACCTTGAAAGCATCCTGGACGCTCCCGGGGCTCCGGGTGGGAGGGCTTCAAACACAATTGATACTGCCTAACCACTCCTTCAGCAGTGGCAGTCAACGGTTCACCAGTTTTCTGCCATTAGCCAGAAAGTTGCCTCAGAAGGGTCAGTGTGCGTGCGTGCGCATGTGTGCGTCCATGCGAGCATGCGTGGGTGCGTGGGTGCGCGGCTGCGTGGGTGGATGGGTGGATGGGTGGGTGGGGGGGTGGGCGGGTGGGTGCGGGCGTGCGTGTGCATGTGGGTGGGGTGTGTGTGTGTGCTGCTTCAGATGGGTTGCATTTTGTAGTGCTGACACGCCGTTAGGTTCCAACCTTGTGGCACCAACGGAACGGTCTGTAGACAATGCAATGGTTGGCTGATGGCATTAAAAAATAATTTTGAGCTGTGCATGTCAAAAGGAGCACCCTCATAATGCTTGGCGCAGGTTCAACTTGCTCATTTTCTAAACAGGTTGGCTGGGAACCCTTGCTTCACACTTAGGTTGGGGCAACAGGGGCCAGGCTGGGGGTTGGGGTTGGTTGGTCCTTGCTCGGATTTGGGGCTGCGTATTGGCTCGATTTGGTGGCAGTCGGCTGGTTTCAGGTGAATGTTGGGTTTGCCGAGCTCTTACTGAGCGCAGGTCTTGAGTGTGTTTGGGCTTGCCAATCTCAAACCAACCCCAAACTCACATAAGCACACCCTAAAGCAACTCTAAAGCCACTCACTGCTAAACCAGTCGCACACCTAGCACAAATCAGCCCGCAAAAACCATACCAAAAAGGTTTTTACAAACAAATAAGGTGGAGGCAACGGGAAGCAAATAAAGGCCGGTTTATAATCCCCATTACTTACTCTCCTGCAACAGGCATGGAAGCTGACAGCAAGGTGTGGGAAGAATACTTTCATTTGGGCAAACTCCCTGTCCATGACTGTTGGAAGTTGGCATACCCAAGTAGCACCGCAGGAATGCCTGATGTTGCCAACCGTCATCAGGCCTACGAATTGCAGAAACCCATATTGGCAACTCAAGCCCAAATAGCCGGACCTCACCATGAAACACAGGCAAAAGAACTGCGAACCAGGAACATGGCCCATAGGCCAATAGGCCTCTCCCGAAATTGACCCTCAAAATTGTCGTGTCCCCTGTTCTTTCCTTTGAAATGACCCCCCTTTAGGGCTACCAACTCCAAAAAAAACGAGAGCTTTGGGCCGTTTCAGGCCTCAGAGTCCCTGATCCAGTCCAGCATCCGCACTGCGCTCTTCAGCAGGTCCCGCGCCAAGTCCTGAGACAGAAAAACCTAAAAAAGCGTCCAGGTGTTCCTCGTAGTTTTCAGCCAAACACTTGGACGCTCGAGCAAACACCTTGGAAGCCCCAAGAATATAAGCATGCTTGAAAATAAAAGTCCGGTGAAACAACTTGATCACTTCACTTATTGGCATCTTGGTAAATCTCAGGTTAACGTCCAGGTAACCCCTGGTTACCTCATTAAACCCCAATAAGCCCATTTGACGCCCCGAGTAACCGCACGTGAATCCCAGCACTGAGCACTGTCTTTCAACCAACTTCATCCACCATGGTCGGACAACATTTGTTTAAGCCAGGCCACGGGGGCCTTTGAATTGAAACCACACGGATTCGAGGTTGTTTGTTCCCCAACAGCTGAAAGCTTTGGGGTCTCAGCCCAGATAGGCTCCGGGGTGGTCCGGAGCGGCCTGAGGTAAGGTTCCACGAGGGTTCCACCAGGGTTCCACGAGGTTCTGCGAGGGCCGCGGGGTGGTGCGAGCACTACAAAGAGCACTGTATGCTGTTGGGGATATCGCCTGAGCTTATTTATACAGCTGTGGCTGAGCAATCACGGATAACAACATGATCGCGCTTCGCAATGGAGCAAATAACATGCAACCACCACTAATTAGCCTACTATATGTTTGATGGCCTGCGTGAAATGTCCAGCCTGCTATGGCTGCCAAGCCATCTCAATATGTTGTGAACAATATCCCGTTGGCGAATGGCGGGCAAGGAGGACACACACCAAACCAATGATGCAACATCGTCCTTCAAGGGTGTTCATCGTTTATGGGGGAGGGCGCTTCAAATAGATTATTTTAGGTACGATGTGGAAGGAAAGCCGGCATGAAACCAAAAATGTCATGTGCAATGAGACGCCGAAACCCTGGCAAAACAAAATAAGGAACTCAACAACACGTACGGAATGGCCAGGGTTTCGGCTGTGTCTGGCTGGAAGAGCCGCACCCCGCCGAGCTGCGAGGAACGGCTCGTGGTCCGTCAGCCACTCCTTGACCGCCTGGACCGAGAAAAAACGACAAACTCAAAGGGCCGGGAAACCCAAGTCCAGGGGGGGGCGTGTTTAGTTTTTTCTCTGGACTTGTCCCCACCCCAAATGAGTAGTTGACTATGTGTCTTGTTGTGTCTGAAGGTTGTGACGTGTTTGCCTCGGACGGTTCTCTCACCCGAAAAATCATCCCAACAGAATGCTGACTCGGGGCACATCTCAGGATGGTTTGTGGCCTGATACCTCCCCTCATGAACTCACCCCAACAAAAAAATTCTCTGAAACTTGGCGACCAAAAGGATGCCCAAATAGTAAGAGTCCGCACCTTTGGATCCTCTTGCTTACGAGAAACCAAAGGACAACTGGTCCCCCTTGGAGTTCCTCCAACCCTTTTTGATTACTATTCAAACTTGGAAAGAAAACCAAAGCCGTTAACCAATCGCTCTGCCTTCTCACGTTTCTTCAACAGGACTCCCCATCTGTCCCTGCGACCAAAAAGGAAAATAACAAGTTGGTCCAAAACGGGATGTTTCAAACCACCACATGTGAATATACATACATACAATACATTACATTACGTTACGATACGTTGCGTTACGTTACGTTGCGTTACATACACACATACATACATACATACATACATAAATAACATAACATAGCAGAGCAGAGCAGAGCAGAGCATAGCATAGCATAGCATAGCATAACAGAACATACATACATACATACGTACGTACATACATAACATACATACATACATACATTACATTACATTACATTACATTACATTACATTACATCACATCACATTACATTACATACATACATACATTACACTACATTACATTACAATACAATACATTACATTACATACATACATAACATAACATAACATAACATAACATAACACACGTACATACATACACACATACATACATACATACATACATACATACATTACATTACATTATATTACATTACATTACATTACATACATACATTACATTAATACATACAATACATACATACATACATACATACATACATACATACATACATACATACATACATACATACATACATACATACATACATACATACATAAATACATTACATACATACATACATACATACATACATACATACATACATACATACATACATACATACCAAACATACATACATACATACATACATACATACATACATACATACATACATACATACATACATACATACATACATACATACATACATACATACATACATACATACATACATACATACATACATACATAACATTACATTACATTACATTACATTACATTACATTACATACATACATACATACATACATACATACATACATACATTACATACATACATACATACATACATACATACATACATACATACATACATACATACATACATACATACATACATACATACATACATTACATACATACATACATACATACATACATTACATACATACACACATACATACATACAAACATTCCATACATACATACATACATACATACATACATACATACATACATGCATTAGATACATACATACAGACATACATACATACATTACATACATACATACATACATACATACATACAGTACATTACATTACATTACATTCATTACATTACATTACATTACATTACATACATACATACATACATACATACATACAACATACATACATACATACATACATTACATACATATATACAATACATTAATACACACATACATTACATTAATACACACATACAAACATACAAACATACACACATACATACATACACACATACATACATACATACAGTACATACATACATAAGTACATTACATACATAAATACATTACATACATACATACATACATACATACATACGTACATACATACATACATACATACATACATACATACATACATACATACATACATACATTACATTACATTACATTACATTATATTACATTACATTACATTACATACATACATTACATACATACAATACATACATACATTACATACATACATACATACAAACATTACATACATACAAACATACATAGATACATACATACATACATGCACACATACATACATACATTACATTACATACATACATTACATACATACATACATTACATTACATTACATTATATTATATTTGATTACAGTACATTACATTATACTACATACATACATACATACATACATACCTTACATTACATTACATTACATTGCATCACATTACAGTACATACATACATACATACATACATACATTACATACATACCTACATACATACATACATTACATACATACATACATACATACATACATACATACATACATTACATACATACATACATACATACATTACATACATACACACATACATACATTACATACATACATATCACATACATACATACATACATACATACATACATACATACAGACACATACACATACATACATACATACATACATACATACATACATACATACATACATACATACATTACATACATACATACATACATACATACATACATACATACATACATTACATACATACCATTACATTTCATTTCCTTACATTACACTACATTACATTACAGTACATACATACATACATACATACATTACATCCATACATTACATTACATTACGGTACATTGCATTACAGTACAGTACATTACACTACATTATGTGACCATTATGTTACATTACATTACATTACATTACATTACATTACATTATATTACATACATACATACATACATACATACATACATTACATACATACATACATACATTACATACATGCATTACATTACATTACATTACATTACATTACATTACATTACATTACATTACATTACATTACATACATGCACAAATACATACACTACATACATAAATACATACATACATTACATACATACATACATACATACATTACATACATACATATCACATACATACACACATACATACATACATACATACATACATAAATACAAAACATAACAAAACACAACATAACATAGCATAGCATAACGTAACATACATACATACATGAATGCTTACATACATACATACATACATACATACATACATACATACATACATACATTACATACATACATTACATACATACATACATACATTACATACATACATTACATACATACATACATACATACATACATACATACATACATACATACATACATACATACATACATACATACATACATACATACATACATACATACATACATTACAATACATACATACATACATACATACATACATACATACATACATACATACATTACATACATAACATACATACATACATACATACATACATACATACATACATACATACATACATACATACATACATACATACATACATACATACATACATACATTACATACATACCATACATACATACATACATACATACATACATACATACATACATACATACATACATACATACATACATTACATTCATACATACATACATACATTACATACATACATACATACATACATACATACATACATACATACATACATACATACATTACATTACATTACATTACATTACATTACATTACATTACATTACATGACATTACATTACATTACATTACATTACATAACATACATTACATTACATTACATTACATTACATTACATTACATTACATTACATTACATTACATTACATTACATTACATTACATTACATTACATTACATTAACATACATACATACATACATACATACATACATACATACATACATACATACATACATTACATACATACATACATACATACATACATACATACATACATTACATACATACATACATACATACATACATACATACATACATACATACATACATACATACATACATTACATAACAACATACATACATACATACATACATACATACATACATACATACATACATACATACATACATACATACATACATACATACATACATACATACATTACATTAATACATACATACATACATACATACATACATACATACATACATTACATACATACATACATGCATACATACATTACATACATACATACATACATACATACAAACATACATTACATTACATACATACATACATACATACATACATACATACATACATACATACATACATACATACATACATACATACATTACATACATACATACATACATACATACATACATACATACATACATACATTATACATACATACATACATACATACATACATACATACATACATACATACATACATACATACATACATACATACATACATACATTACATACATACATACATACATACATACCATACATTACATTACATTACATTACATTACATTACATTACATTACATTACATTACATTACATTACATTACATACATACACACATACATACATACCATTACATACATACATACATACATACATACATACATACATACATACATACATACATACATACATACATACATACATACATTACATACATACATACATACATACATACAAACATAACATAACATAACATAACATAACATAACATAACATAACATAACATAACATAACATAACATAACATAACATAACATAACATAACATAACATAACATAACATAACATAACATAACATAACATAACATAACATAACATAACATAACATTACATACATACATACATACATACATACATACATACATACATACATACATACATACATACATACATACATACATACATACATACATACATACATACATACATACATTACATACAACATACATACATTACATACATACATACATACATACATACATACATACATACATACATACATACATACATACATACATACATACATACATTACTTACATTACTTACATTACATACATACATACATACATACATACATACATCACATACATACATACATACATACATACATACATACATACATACATACATACATACATACATACATACAACCATACATACATACATACATACATACATACATACATTACATACATACATACATACATACATACATACATACATACATACATACATACATACATACATTACATACATAAATACATACATACATACATACATACATACATTACATTACATTACATTACATTACATTACATTACATTACATTACATTACATTACATTACATTACATACATACATACATACATTACATACATTACATACATACATACATACATACATACATACATACATACATACATACAAACATTACATACATACATACATACATACATACATACATTACATACATACATACATACATACATACATACATTACATACAAACATACATACATACATTACATACATACATTACATACATACATATATACATACACACATACATTACATACATACATACCATACCATGCCATTACATTACACTACATTACATTGCATTGCATTGCATTACATTGCGTTACAATACATTACCTACATACATTACACACATACATAATATATTAAATTACATGCATGCATACATAACTATGTATATGTATGGCATATGTATATATAGGGGGAGCCCCTGTTGAACCCTGCGGCCAGGCCGGCCCTTGCCTTCATGAAGAGGCTGCGCCAAATGGGCAGCTGCCGCATGGCGGAACTATCCAGAAGGCTGACCAAGTAGCTGCCCCGGTTCCCCCGCGCGCACTTGCCGCAGTAGTTCCCCGGCGCCGGGCCGTCGGTCTCATCCACCCTGCGGGTCTGTGCCTGGGAAGGCACTGGAATCCCAGCCCAAATGTGTCCAAGCGGTTCATGAGGTTCGTAAAACAACAACAATCACAGGCCTGCCCCTCAACAAATTTCCAATGAACTTAACATGAATAACCTCTTGGGTTTGTTCGCTTCAAATCAGCAAACAACCCCACACGGCTGCCCTGTCCGTGTCGCAAATACATCCTGTGAGTTGCCAAGTTGTGTAGTAGTGTTCAATGGCCTTCGCTAAGCCACCACAGACCGACTTTCAATCTTGTCATGCCAGACGGTGAAATGCGCCTCGTCAGGATTGAAACACGGGCATATCATAGATGAGTATGATGATTTATTTTTTTGCAAGCAATGCGCCTGAACCAGCTTCACGTTTTGTGCCTGGAGACATATCAAGCAATGCCACCTCAGCCTGTGCCGCATGTGCCACGAAGATCCTGGAAACCAAGGCGGCGCCAAACATGTGTTCCCTTCGGTCAAAGAAAACACATATTGCTACATAATTGTGTGTCCTCCGTGTGGATGCAAAACAATCAAGAACCATCAAACACATTCAAAGCAACAGGTGTGCAGTTAAAAACACTTTGAACATGCGCCATCAGGCTGTGCAGCGCATGCAATTCCAAACAAAACATGTGTGAAACTGAGACTGAACTGCCAGCCAAACCTGACGTGGCAACACACACCTTTGTGATCAGCCTCAAACTCATGCATTCAAGGATTAGCTCACCCTGAAATACGTGCAAATCCATGGCAAACAAACAATTGGCGAATGGGCGCTTCACTGTGATCCTCTACGTGCACCATTCAAGAACATGGTTTGCCGTTGCAAATAAAAATTGCCACAGTCCTGCAACTCTTTGGGAACCGACGACGGAAAAACGAAACACAATATGAAAAATGATGGCATGAAGGAGGGCTGTCATGTCGAAATTCAAACACATATTATTTGGACCTTTGCCCTAAATACACCCTGGGATCGATCCCCGAAGAAAGAGGCCTCCCAGCAGCTAGCAACTCGCATCGGTAAGCCGAGCCACGCATTTGGTGCAGTGATATCTTTGACGGCCCAGGTGGTGGCCGGTGCTCAAATGCAGGCCTGGCTGAGCGGTCACGCTCGCCAGCAACCAATTCTTTGTTCGTTGAACAAAAATTGCGCTGTCTGCCAAGAAACCAACACCACATTGATGGCAAAACAATCGGCTCATGATACGCATCAAACCCCGACTGATTTACCGAGTTGGGACACACTATGTTCGAGTTTGCCGTGTTTAATCATTTTTGACCACACTGGGTGCTCTGGATACAAAGGGAATCTAAACAACAAATGGCGTTTGTGAATATTGCCAAAACGATCCACATGACAAATCCATGCTAAACCAAACATGCAATACACGCGCTGGACATTTTTGAGCTCATGATGCCATCGGGATTTACGGATAAACACAGGGCTTACAATCCAACTAAACTCAATGACATGGCGCTGGTGCAGGATTGAGCAAACAACAAAACCAGGAACGATCTGTTCAAACCACCTGTCCGAACATGTTTGCATGAAAATGCAATTCTCTGCAGCAACTGCAAAACACGTCTGATGTTCAGCATTCTTTGCGCCAAACAAAACAAACAAATGTGACCAGTCACTGTTTTTGGCCCGCCCTGCCCCCCCACCCCCCCCGCGAGCCCGCACAAACGCAATGGTTGTGCACATGCAGTTTCTGCAATTCAACACGCAAATGCCGTAAGTCTTTTCCAACAAATAATCCGTGAACTCAAATGGAATTGCACGATCAAAAACCACATGCTTGCAATTTCAAAAAAAAACAAAACATATCGAGTTTCGCCCAGCCTAGGCTGCAGAATCGACCATTTTTCGCCATGTCCTGCTGAAATGAATGCAGTCGCAAAGTGCCGCAAAACATGGTGCGTCCATCAGGGGAGGAATGTCGATTTGTGTCACGAGGATGTTGCAAAGCCTGCACCTGCCCCTAACTTAACATCCAAAAACAACATAAATAAACCAGGCTCTGCCGACTGGAGTGCTTTCTTCTGCTTACACATGCTTGCACCGCAACATGGCAGCATTGCCGCCACTGCCACTCCGAACTGGGCGCACCACTCGCCACGAATGGTGCGGTGGTTCAGGCGGTCGAGCAAAGATGTATGAACAACAACCGCAAGCCGACTTTGAAAGGTGTGGGGATGTGTGGGGGAGGGAATGAAAGGCTGGTCTGGAAGCAAGCATGCAAAATTCATTTTTCTTTTGGGGGTTGAAATTCGACGAAAATGTCTTGAAGGCACCCAGCAAACCTCTTCGGCCCCCCAGTCTCCTGCCCTCTGCTGCGCTGGCCGTAGCAGCACCAGCCCTCGTCCAAGCGGATGGAACCTCTCAGGAACTCAAACAGCTTTCCGGATGAATTCAGGTCTAACTCACGAGGCCCCCCTTTGACCCTGCTTTCTTTTGTTACAAAGGGTCCCCCAAGACAGCCCAAACACATGTCATGTGGGCAAAGGGTTGCCACGGCAGCGCTACACATCACTGAAACAGGTCCCGAACCTGATGCTTGGCAACCCGACACTCTACTTGGTCATCTTTGCACGGACTCAAGACACCGCCTTTCTTGCAACTTGGATAATCAAACCCACTAAGTAAGCACGATTGGATTGACAGGGGTTACCAGTGTTTAACCTCATACCCATACACATGGTAATGACCCACTTCCCCAAGTCTGCTGAACATCCACCAAAGCGCTCATAGCTCCCCTGTTCGCCCATTCCATGCAGGGTGCTTTTTCGTTGCAGTAATCATTGCGTTGCGCGAGCGGTACCAGTGGCATCCCCACAGGGAGGATACCAACAGCATTTAACTGGCTTTGAGGTACCGTCATACCACTTGGAAGCGTGTAACTCAGAAGCTTAGGCCAGCACCTCTGCCCCAGCACTCGAGCCTGAGTGGAGCGACCGAGTCTTCGCTGAAACGGAACATTTTGTTTAGCACAAGCTTGCGTTTCTCTTCTGGGTGGGACACACGCACAGTGGAAAGACTTGGGGAGGCTGACTGGACGGGTATGCACCCAGGATATCAATAGGCAACATTCCGTGAGATGCGGGTTGCAGGCTGCAACATCGAAAAGGCAACATTCCAGTCAGGCTCCATGCTGAGGGTCTCTTTAGCAAACCACGACATACCTGCATGGATCCTAGCGTTGGTGCCCAAAGTCTGTATATTTGCCCGTCCTTCTTCCAACAGCACTAGAACATCCAAGCGATGCTGGCCAAAGCGTGGCGCCGCTCATGAAAAGAGGCAAAGGGCTGCAGGCCGTGGTTGAAACGCTCACTTCCTAAGTTGCCTGTCCTTTATGTTTTTTGGAAAGCCATGCCTGCGGCAAACAACAAGCTCATACTGTTCTTGGCCAATCCACGCGGGAAGTGCGTATGGGTACGTCTCCAACACCCCCACATTTGGTTTCCCTTTCACGCCAACCCCAAAAGAAGGCCTAAGAACGACGCCAGAATGATGAGCATGAACCTGCATGGAAGTAAGGGATCCGCGCATCCATGGTCATTCCCCCGCCACTTGGCAAAATGGGGAGTTTTTCGCTCTTCCCTGCCACCAGGCTGGCATTCAAGCCAAAGGGGCGTTAGGCCGCAGTGGCACTTCTTCTGCTTCCCATGCCATGCAATCCACGGCTGGCTCTGCAACGTCTCCAGCAGCGACTCGAAACTCTGAACCTCGGAGCTATCGGCCGAGAGGCACAGGGCAGCCAGCGAGTTGCAAGTTTCAGTGCCACATCTGACACTTTGGGGTGACGGTACGTAATTCGTGTGGATTCCCTGTAACAAGTGTTCTTGCCTTCTTCGCAGTTGGTTGGGGCCCCAACAGGATTGCCATCGCCCCCCGCAGCGATTGCGTAGGGATTATTTTACCATGGATGCTTCCTGCTCATTTCCTTCTCATTCCTGATGCTGCCTGCCACCTGCATGAAGGACCAGTTGCATTGAAGCGTGCCAGGCCTTAGCCCAGACTTCCGAGCAAGGGAAACGAAGGGAAAGCTGACGGACAAACAAACAAACAAACAAGCCCAGGTGGCATCCCCAGCAAGCCCCGGAACCTCTCCGGCGGCCCGCACCTGCTCCGAACCACTCCGGAGCCTATCCACAAACCCCGTAACTTTCAACAATTTGGAAATAAACAAAACATGAAAAACAAAAGGCACACAAAGACATACGAACGTACAAACATGCAAAATTACAAAAAAGCAAGCAAGCAAGCAAGCAAGCAAGCAAGCAAGCAAGCAAGCAAGCAAGCAAGCAAGCAAGCAAGCAAGCAAGCAAGCAAGCAAGCAAGCAAGCAGCCAGCCAGCCAGCCAGCCAGCCAGCCAGCCAGCCAGCCAGCCAGCAAGCAAGCAAGCAAGCAGCAAGCAAGCAAGCAAGCAAGCAAGCAAGCAAGCAAGCAAGCAAGCAAGCAAGCAAGCAAGCAAGCAAGCAAGCAAGCAAGCAAGCAAGCAAGCAAGGCCAAGGCAAGGCAAGGCAAGGCAAGGCAAAGCAAAGCAAAGCAAAGCACGAACATACGCACGCACCCGCCAGTAAGCAAGCAAACAAGCACGCAAAAGGGAGAACAAAGCCTACCAGACGAGACGAGACCGAACAAGCCAAGACCAGAGCAAGCAGACAGACAGACAAAAAGATAAATCTGAAAGAAAATGCATAAAGACCAACAAGCAAGCCATTTTGTTTTAAAAAAACGTTGCATTAATGCGCAAACTAAGTTCAGAAATAGATAAGCAACACAATAAACAATAAGCAACAATATTAACTAGACCCCGGTTGGCCCGAAAGCATAACATCGCAAGCGAGGCCGGCCCAACGCTGCAGGATGCGTTCTTTTTCCCTCCACGAAGCATTTGTGAAGCAAGCGCGGGACAGCACCAGGCAAGGTGCTCTGCGCAAACTGGTCGGTGCAAGTTGGTCTGCGCAAGTTGCTCTACGCAAGTTGCACTGTGCAAGTTGCTCTGCGCAAGTTGCTCCGCGCAAGTTGCTCCGGCAAGTTGGTCCCTGCAAGAGGCTCCCTGCAAGTTGCTCTGTGCAAATTGCGCTCCCTGCAAGTTGCTCTGTGCAAGCTGCTCTGTGCAAGTTGCTCTGTGCAAGTTGCTCTGCGTAAGTTGCTCTGCGCGAGTTGCTCTAGGCAAGGCGCTCTGCGCAAACTGGTCGGCGCAAGTTGGTCTGCACAAGTTGCTCTGTGCAAGTTGCTCTGCGCAAGTTGCTTTAAAATGCAAGTTGCATCTTGCGACGCCCGCCCGCGGACCAGGGAAGAATCGAACCCGCGACCCGCCGGCCCGGGAGCAGGCGCGCGAACCACGAGACAACTCCCGCCGATTCCCGCAGAGGGTTGCGCGGGCACCGCAGAAATCGCAAAAAACCATGGGTTTTTGCACCTCGACCACGCCGATCCCCGCAGAGGGTTGCGCGAGCACCGCAGAAATCGCAAAAAACCATGGGTTTTTGCACCTCGACCACGCCGATCCCCGCAGAGAGCGCAGAAATCGCAAAAAACCATGGGTTTTTGCACCTCGACCACGCCGATCCCCGCAGGGTCGCGCGAGCAGGTTAGAAATCGCAAAAAACCATGGGTTTTTGCACCTCGACCACGCCGATCCTCGCAGATGGTCGCGCGAGCAGCGCAGAAATCGCAAAAAACCATGGGTTTTTGCACCTCGACCACGCCGATCCCCGCAGAGGGTCGCGCGAGCAGGTTAAACATCGCAAAAAACCATGGGTTTTTGCACCTCGACCACGCCGATCCCCGCAGAGGGTCGGTTTTCGTGTAGTGTCGTCGGCACTACCCCGCCGCCCTAAGAAGAGATTTTAACTCCTCGCAAGTCAATTGCACTTGGCTCCTTGCACTTGCAACTTGCACTTGACTCCTTGCACTTGCAACTTGCACTTGACTCCATGCACTTGCAACTTGCACTTGACTCCTTGCACTTGCAACTTGCACTTGGCTGCTTGCACTTGCAACTTGCACTTGACTCCATGCGCTTGGCTCCTTGCAGCTCGCAATGACTCTCTGACTCCTTGCAATGACTCCTTGCAATGACCTTGCAATGACCCTGCAACGACCCTTGCAATGCACTCTTGCAATGACTCCTTGCAATGACCTTGCAATGACTCCTTGCAATGACTTTGCAATGACTCCTTGCAATGACTCCTTGCAATGACTCCTTGCAATGACTCCTTGCAATGACTTTGCAATGACTCCTTGCAATGACTCCTTGCAATGACTCCTTGCCTGTGACTGCACCTTGCAATGACTCCTTGCAATGACTCCTTGCAATGACTCCTTGCAATGAATGATGCAATGGCTCCTTGCATTGACTTTCATGATGATGATTCCTTGCAATGACTCCTTGCATTGACTTTCATGATGATGATTCCTTGCAATGACACCTTGTAATGACTCTCATGAGAACAACTCAAGTGAACCCAGCGGAAGAACCCTTCGCCATGCTTTCGGGAACAAAATGAACAAACCATTACGGAAATTGAATAGATAAACAAATGAAATAAGACACAGTTAAATAACAATAAATATGCATTTATATATGTAATTTAAATTAAAAACTAACCAACTAACCAACCAACCAATCAAAGAAACTCACTAAATTAGCTAACTAACCAACTAAACTAAAACAACATCCACAATGAATGAATGAATGAATGAATGAATGAATGAATGAATGAATGAATGAATGAATGAATGAATGAATGAATGAATGAATGAATGAATGAATGAATGAATGAATGAATGAATGAATGAATGAATGAATGAATGAATGAATAAACACAATCATACATTAAAGAGTTTTCGAGTAACAACGAACAGTTCCTCGAACCTTTCTGGCGGGGAGGCGGGGGCAAAGGCCGTTCCCCTGTCCAGTAACAGTGGGAGAACCCCAACCCACTTAGAGGGTGCCACCAAAACACAAGGATCTAAGACTCCGACGGGCACCCCATCTTTGTGGAGATGCTTTGCGAACTCCTTGAATGCCTCGGAATGGACGAGTGAGGTGCGCTCCCAACCTGGAACCCGAGGGGATAACTTCTCCGAGTTGGAACGCAATGCAAGTCCTCCTGATTTGGGACCGTCTCCCGCTGAAGTCACCCCGTTTCATACTAAATCTAAAGGGGTCGATTACCACCATCCAAAGAACCAAAGTCAGGTTTTGACTGTCGGATCCCATGCCCCCCTCCCCCACCCCGTCCCCCAACAGCCGAGATGCTGAGACCCCCTCAATCCAACCTCCCCGGTCCTTGACCAGGCGCTTCAGCCACACGGCCATACCCTGGCCACAGCCCCCCATCGACCGAGGCCTTATGTCCAAATCGGGGGGATTGGGACCCCATTTTGGGGTGTTGGTTTCTGGTTGCAGTCTGTAAAGGGAACCTCAAAGAAGTGGGATGGTGGGGAATGTGCGGCTTGGGCCTGGGGTTGGGTTGGCGTAGGTTTCAATAAGCTTATAGTATATTCACCGTTTGAGATTGTGGGGTTGCCCTATTGCACCACTCGTTCAAGTGGCCTCCGGGTGCTACTGCAAAAGGAGAGTACGCCAGTTTGTCTCCGGTAGGTTGAAGGTAGGTTTCAGATTGACGTCGGGAAAATAGGCTTGCTCTCCTGCGGGAAAAGCATCGTCCCTGGAGGGCCTCCCTTTCAGTATGGGTTTAGGTTTCGGCGCGATTCAGGACAGGTTTAGGGTCGGGCTGCTTTCGGCATGTAGGGTTGTCTGCTAACTTCTTGTTTCAAAGTCACGCCCTAAGTGGCCGGCAAGTACCCCTGGAAGTCAGTGCACCAACGGGCGGAGCAGTGACATCAAGATCGATCGCGACCGTGATGGTATGTAGAACATGCTCATCGAAAGAAAGCAATGGCAAGCTGTCAGCAAACAGAAGAGATCGTAGAGGGAAAAAAGCGGTGCATACAATGGCATGAACTCAGGGCGTGTGCTACTGCGTCGCCCGTTGCTGCACCTGCAATCTACATCGGCATCTGGTTGGTTGACTAGCTTCGTTTGCGGAAGCCGCATTACCAATCACCAAGCACATGGTGACTATGCTGGGCCAAACCCGGTACGTAGTACTTGGTTTCCAACGACCGGCCCGTGATCAATGCTTAATGCATCCCAAAAAAGCACAGTCCATGCTTTCTGGTTCCTACATTCGGCCTGCCTTTTATGTTTGGGTTTGTCTCCAACAAATAAACCCCAAAAGTGGTTGGTGTCCTTTTGGTGTCTCATTAAACCAACCCAACAAGGGTGCCCGCAAACCAGACACACACATATGGTGTCGCGCAACATCTGCGCCTTGGAGTTCCCGAGGAAGGCCACCATCTCAAAGCCTGACGCGCTGACACGCTGCTTGGGGCCAACAGGTCAGCAAGGAATGAGGAGGTGCGACATTCCGACTACGAATGCAAAGGGAGGTTATGCTTCTTACTTCTTGAAATGCCCCAAGGCACAGCGCCAGTCCACTGATGGCGGCCTTGATCCCTGAAATTGCTCAGTGTCTTTTCCCGCTGCTCCACCCACGCCTGTCTGGTTCAAGGGCACAACCCTGGGGTGCGCCAAAAGGCGGTTCGCCCAGTTTCTGTCCCGCAAGAGCATGATCATCGCCTCCGGGGCTTGCAGCCTACCAAATCAAAAGGCGTTGGACACGTTGAATCCCAAGCGGAAGGGGCGGCAAAACGTGCCATGACTTTGAATGGTGAGATGGTGAAAATTGGAAACGGCTCCACCCAGGAGTTTGCTGTTCTTGGCGGCTTGCTTACTGGCAAATATCACCTTCACATGAAACCACGGAGAGCACTGTAGTGAAGCAAGCGGATGTACGGGGGCCACTCTTGAAAAGGGGCTTCCGGCCCAACAGGGGGCCAACACCAAGTTGAAGAAATACCCGGCCCCCGCACAGACCACTAGTAGACCTGCGGAATGCTCGTGACTCGCTGAATATGTGGGATGCCTGCTGGCAAGGGGGCATTGTGACTGGAAACAGCACTGTGATTTCTTCAGATTGGTGAGCCCTGGCCAATGCCGAAGTGCGAGCCTGTGATTCAGATTTCCATAAATGGAGATCCTAATGCAAAAGCATGATAAATGATAGTCTTACTCGCCCATTTGGCCATGAGAAAGGACAATCGACTTGACTCAAACCATGCCGACCCCATGTAAGTAGCAAAAGGGATAGCATCACCCCAATGGGATAATTATGCAACCCCCAACTGTAAATGCCCGTTTGGTGCAAAACAACATAAGTAGCTTTCGACTACGGGGAAGTCCCGCATGCCGTCAACAGACGGACTGCTCCCAGATATGCGTCTCCTCCCCTTATGTTCCTTACCTTTTTGTCTTTGCTTTTCGAATGTGGAGTTGCTCGGAATCAGCTTGTTCAACAAAACAAGACTGCAATCTCCACAGCAAATGAAAACAAGTTCTTCGATCCCCGTGAAGAGCAGGAGCTCTGCGTCCCGGAGGGGGAGTTCCGAATCCCCCAAAACGGTGGGCGCAACGGGGTGCACAACGATCGGCGCCCTGGGGGACGGCGCTAGGTGCGGCGGCTGGGGGCGGAGCAACATTGTCACACTTTCTGCGTCATTCGTCGAGACTGGGTATGGCTCAAAATTCAATCACCAGGGGTGGTTAAGGTTTTGGTCCATGTTTCCACTTACTAGGGTTCCATTTGGGGTACCTATTTTTGACCCACCACTGCCATATTGTTACGTAGTGCTACGTCGTGACACTTGCACTTACAGCTGTATTGCAAGGCATGACTACAACACCTGAAAGCGAACGGAACAAAAGGCCGGGATGAGAATGAGGCCATAGCCAAGTTGTACATATTGCACAGGGCAGCGGCCAAAAAGCGATATACCGCCTAATATTGCGCCAAAAGTCGTCACCAGAAAACCGTATTCAGATTTGGGACTCTTCCGCGACGCTGTTTGGTCAATTAGCCATTGAAACGCCAGCTTTTTGGTGCAAGCAAACAAGAAATGGCATCAACTATTGCAAGAATAGCACATTTTAGGCCAATCGGGTCTCCCCCTGTTGCTGTCCAACCGGTTCCACCCACTTTGAATGCATGCCCGCTGTACCAGTAGTGGGTGTGGGAAAAGAAGGGCGTACATTAGTTGGTCCGTGGGTTACCTGAGTAGGAAGCTCCCGTCTATAGAGCTATACCTTGAGAATTGTTGGCCCTGTGTCGATGCCTTGCATCCGTCTCGCATTCAAGGACCGTTGTCTAGGCTCCATATCTGCGAGTTGTGCTGATCACTTCGCATTAGTGGAGCCGCCCTGATGGGACATCGTGACCTTCAGATAGATCATTGACGCTATGTGGTCAGACTATGCCAAAGCGACAACCACAAGGTATGGCAATTGCCCATACGCAAGTGATTTGCCCTTCCCCCCTTCTTCAAGCACCAAGCTGCCAGCAGCAGCAATGGCAAGGTAAACCTCGGAGAAATCAAAAGCCCGATCTGAGCCCCCCGTTGAACACGGCGACCTTCCTATTGGGGGGGTTAAAGTCACTGATACACACATATATATATATATATAACATTGGGTTGAGATCAAGCAAACTCAGAATCTTGTGGATTGTTGTCCCGGTGCATGTTTTTGCGGGGCCTGTGACAGGCGAGAGGAGCCCCAACGCTTGTGCTTCCAGGGAAAATAGAGCGGCATTGGACCCTATAGAACGCTCGTTCAAAAGGCGCCAATCTCACCTGACTCCCCTACATTGGGTCATCTCTAAGGAAGCGTCCAAAAACACCCCGACAAACCAAATGGAGCAGCCGATCATTCCCCAGCCGTCAGAATTCTACTCCACTCAGTCCCACAGAAATTGCCTCCTTGGCACAGCTCGCATGCCGGACCTTCAGTCCAAGCGGCACCATGTCGGCAGCCCAGGCAACGCAAATCCAGAAGAACAGCAAGGCCGCTGCAGACAAAGGCCAGTAATACCTCCGCAACAACATGCAATGTCAATGTGAGGTGCCAGCGTGCAAAATGCAGGATCCATTCCGTTCAGTTGCCGGCTTTTTGGGCTTCCAAGTTGCATATCCAACGTTGAGCGTAACAATGCGTTGGGATGCGTTGGGTGTCCACAAAACAACTTAAATGAGTCCATTGTTGCCTGCGAATGAGTGATTGTGCTCGACAGCCAGCTCCTCGTACAAACAGCACCACCAAACGCACCTAGACAAAATGGCTTGAGCAGTAGTTAGATCCATCATTGGGGAATGTAACAGCAGAGCGCAAGTAGCCACGCCACCACCCCACCCCCGTCTGCATCCCCATGCGGGCAAGCACGCAGAAACTAGACAATTCAAGTACTGATTGGCCAGTCGGTGACGTGCTTCCCGCATGGCTAAAGTTTGCTCCGTCCCCTTGAGCCTTCCAAACTCGGCGGATGCCCGTTCGCTTACCAGGGCACCACCCCGCAATGAGCAGCAGGATGTTCAAATACGGCCACAAGAAGACCTGGTTGAAGACCTCCGTCATCTCCATGATCTCTTCCATAAAGTGTTTGATGGAGGCCTTGAAGCAAAAGTTTGCTGTCTGCGCTGTTCAAAGTGGAGGCATTTCTGGAACATGGGACCCTAAGGGCATAGGAAGGGTCTGGCCATATCAAAAATGCATTGCATTGTGGAGAAATGATGTTCCTTCGCTGCGACTGGCGCCGCGAGTGAAAGTAACAAGTCAGATAACCCAACCTTTAGTATGTGGCTTCCCAAATTTGAGGAATCCCCTCTTAAAGCTGGTGGTTGCTTTCAAGCTTGCAGAGTTTGCTGGGCCCAGCCACCAAAGAGCAATGGGTGCACAAGTTGGCACGTTGGCGCACTGGTCAAAACTAGGAAACCAAAAGGTTGAGGCTGGGTTGAAACCTGCAGCCTCTTGACTTTTACGAGGAAGCAAGCTTTGTGCCGATGAGGCTGCGTTGATTTAATGATTGCTGCGCATGCTGGCAAAGAAGGCGAAAGAAGTTGTGCAGCAACTCCCTTACGATACCAGCGATCATAGAAGTGGACAGATCTGAGCATGATGGCAGTGCTTCAGCCCAAATCCCATTTCATAGTGGTTTAATTTTAAGAATCAACCAAACTGCTAAACACCCCCCGCAACAAACACAACGGCCGCCAAAAGCAACACTTCACCAAATTGCTGATCCCAAGTGGCTGGTGACAAGAACGTCTCAGCCTCCGCGAAAGTCCTCAGACATGCGCGGTTTTGTCCGCTTGGCGGTGGTTATCATTTGTGTCGTGATGGAAACTCCTCGTGACGCGGTGTATTGCTACACGCGGTGGCAATACTGATAGGCTGGGTGGGCAACACTTGCAGGCAACTTGAACTCGCGCGTCCCATCCTTGAGTTGGCGAATCCTGCCACACTTGACCGGGGACCAGACAAATGACTGCTTTGCACGAGCCAAGCCATGCATTCCCGGGTTGGCACAGCGAACGTCTCCCCATCTGACACTTCGAAGCACCTGCAAACTTCCCTCCAATTCAAACTCAAGCAAGCAAAGCAACGTGAGGGCTACATGGTTCTTGTCAAAGCTGCTCCCACCTGGCACCAGCCAAAAGAAAGCCTTGTGAACGTACCAAACAGCAACAGATGTGACCTTGTTTGCATTGGCTTCGAACTGCCCATGGACACCACAAACGTTGACCTCTCCATCTTTATGCATCCGAGCAGTAGGCATCGGATGTTGCCACCATGGGACGGCTCTGGCAGGCAACACGCATACCACTCCGCATTCTTGATGACATCATGGATCCTCTGGAGAGTGCTGTAACTTTGACCACGCCCACTCCGATTCAAAGGGGGCTACCCCTCCTCCCAGAAACATAGCACCTGTGGTAGGCTACCTGGAAGACGAGTTGAGGGAAGTCCCCCGCAAAGCGGCAAAGCCGTGTGGCAAACGCCCGGCTTTGCTCACTCATATGCCGCATGTTCAGCTTGCGAGCAGGGGGTTTTCAGCCAATGGAGGCGAAGGAATCCTTACAAAAAAAGCTGTGGAAAGGTCCCAGCACTTGGTTGCCTGGGAGTGGCTCAGAACTGGGGATCCCCAACAAAATGGGCGGTTTCAAGGTTTCTCTATGTGCCGCAAACAACATCATGCGAGTGTGGGTCAAAATTAAATCACTAGGGGACCACAGGTTTTAGTCCAATTTTTGACCCACAGCCAAGCGAGGATCTCTTCCGGACTCTTCAAAGCACCACATTGGTGCTACTGGTACCTTAATCGCGAACGGTGCATCCTTTACGCCGCATAAGGATTAGTGCCAAAATGGGAGGATTGCCCAGCTCCACTGGGCAGCTCCCCTCAGCAGCTGATGGGAGTAGAATTGATGCCACTCCCACAGCGAGGGAGGAATCCTCCCACCTCACCGGATGCCCTCCCGGCATCATGGGTGAGGAAGGAAAGTAGCGAAGATCAGCTTGATCAATTCGCTTTCGACTGAGGGGAAGACCCGGTTCTCAGTCGGAAATTGCGGGTCCGGATGAGTAAGTTCATCCGCCCATGTGTTAAAGTCGCGCTTCACATGCGACGGTCCTAACATGACCTGGTGGTCATGCAGTGTTAACACAATTTCCATGAGGATGGCCGCATTGGGCATCCTGCGAGTGGAATCGTTAAGCAGGGAGAAAACGTTTCCCTGGTTATCACTAGCAACCAGAATCCTAGTGTGAGAAGCCGAGCCGGCTGCACAAAGCAGAACAGCCCTCACCAAAAGGAGGAGGCCGAAGAGCTCCAAGGCCGCTATCGCCCGCTGCGGGTCCCCAGTAGTGAAGGCCCACGGCTCGCCCTCCGGTGTGATTCTGTGTTGGAACCACTTCACTCGGGACTTGTCGGGGTTGGGCACGTCCGAGCACCAACCACCAACCCATGCATGGTCCGCCTGTTTGCCAGCTCCCGCATCAGATGCCCCCGTCCATGGAAGTGTGGGAGCAAATGGAGATGCCAGTGGGAACCTCTGGTTGAAGAGCTTCCCCAGAAGGATGGCCAGAGCACGAACCAGCTTCGGTGGCCTGCCCGAAGTGGTGCAGGCCTTCTTCCAGCTCCAAAAGGGCTGGAGGAAAGGTTTCGTCAATGGACACGCCGAAGTAGCCCATTGAATCCGGCCCAGGGCTTGTTCCACCTCCTTGCTGGTAAAGATGTCCCCCTGGGCCAGCCGTTTGAGAGTGGCCAGGATTATGACGTGCTTGACTGGAGCCAGCAGCACACAGGGCGTGATTGGGTCCACCACGAATCCCAACCAGGTATTGACCGGGGAGAGCGCCGTCTTCTTCCAAGAAAGCGGGACTCCCAGCGCCAGAAGAGTGGCCAGGATGGCTGTGGCGTCCCAGTCCGCCCTGCTGCATCTGAGGACCCAGCAGTAGTCGTCCACAAAAACTAAGTGCCAGTCCACCTGAGGGAAGATGTAGTACAAGAGTCTGAGCACCAAGGATGCCTTTCTTCCCCAGTACAGTTGTGCCGAGGCCATGCCGTACGTGCCCACTCTATTGACCCACCACCGGTTCTGGATGCAGGCCACCTGGTATTTCCAGTCTTTCTGGAGCACTTTGATGCGCCTGTGGGCCTTGGTGACATCCGCCTTGAGGATGATGAAGGTTTCCCCCTGTGTCGGCGGCTGCCACGTCAGGGGTCCCAGGGCATTCCGTGCCTGGGAGGGTTGGGGGGAATGGGGCCCTCCGATCAGGGCCCTCGGCACCTGGAATTGGCCCCTTACTTGAGGGTGTTGACCGCGGAGAGACGTCCAGGCCGCCTGAGGTCTCCATCATCCGCCTGCCCCTATCAGGGCCCTCGGCACCTGGGGGCGGGCTGGTGCTGTGGGGGGCCCTCTCAGGGCCCTCGGCACCTGGGGACTGCCCCTGCACCGACTGGCGAACATCCCGAGGTTCCTCATCAGTGAGGATGGGGCTCGGAGTAGATGAGGATGGTCCGCCGCTGTCCTGAGCCAATGGATGGCATGGAGGCAGTCTCCAACCATCGGTGCGGTGGTCTTCTCCTCCGTGTGAGCCTGGATGTGTGCGTTTGCTCCCCCTTTTGAGCCATCATAGATCGTCCTGATCTTGTCCGACTCATCAATCCCTGCAAGGGGGCCCGGGCAAAGTTCCTCCGGTTTGCAGCGGCACCTCTCTGCCGCCTCGGAGCGAGTGAAGGGCCCGTCCACCATGTCCAAGGCTCGTTCCTCGTAAAAGGTTGATTCGATTTCCTTGGCAAAGAGTTCAGCCGTTGGGTAGTTACCATGAGCCACTGGCGGGGGGGGATCTTCCCCCAGCCAGGCTTCTCCCTTAAGCTCCTCCTTAGTGGGCCAAACTTTCGGGGAGGTCAAGGTAGGGTCCGAGACTCCCAAGGGGACCCCCTCTTTCAGTGTTAGGGGGAATTCCCAATCAGGGTCACCTGAAAGGGATGCCAAGTGCGACACTAAGTCCAGGAGGAAGGGTTGTCCTGGGCATCGTTCATGGAGGTGCCTCGGTCCTAGGATAGCCCGCAGCTCTTCGAGGTCGGCTTCCTGGAAGGGGTGTGTGGTGGCACCTGATGCCAGGGACATTCGGACCTTGTCAATCCAGGGACGGGTAAGGGTCATGATCAGGGCGCCCAAAGTAGCCAATGGGGAAATTCTCCGAAAAGGGGGGTTAAGCCTCCCTGGGGAAGGTTTTCCCCCCCCATCCCTCAGAGGGCGTGAGCGGAAGCCCAATTGGACAATCGCCGCCCGGTCAGTGAGGTGTGGGACCCTGAAGGCGGGCAGGCATTCGGGGCGGTCCAGGACCTGGTCCCCCTGTCCCTCCTTCCCCAGTTGTTCCGCATCTCCGGCCATTGGGGGCATGGGAGATGGGAAGTCTGGGTTCATTGTTCCACGAGGGCTTACGGTGTCTGCCTCAGGGTGGAACTGCCCGTGCAGGCGGGGCTTCGGGGCGTTCTTGCCTCCGGGCTTTGGGCCCTGGTGTGATGAGGAGGGACCGCCTCCTTGACTGGGCCCCCGATTTCCCCGGGGGGAATGGCCCTCCGGGGGGTCCGACCCCCGCCCCTTAGGTGGTCCCTTGGGGTTTCCCGGAAGTTGTGAGGGGATCCGGATGTGCCCCGGCGCTGCGAGTGACACAGCGATGGCTTTGGCCAGGCCTGCCATCATATCCCAAGGGTATCTGCTAAGAGTCGAGGACTCGTTGGTGCCCACATGTGACTGATGCGTGCACCGCATTTGATCCCAGTCCTGGATCGGGAGATCCGTGGCCAGCGTAGTGGCCTTCTTGACCAGCTGGCCCAGGCGGCACTGGTCGAAGGAGATTGCTGTCAAGGAGTTCTCCTCCATCCAAAGCTGCCCCTCCTCTGTGATCCAGAAGGATGAGCATTCCTTGGCTTTGGGCAGCGAGCTGCTCACCACTGGGTCCTCCGGGTGTTCCAGGAAGGACCTGGGCCCTGGCAGAGAAACCGCCGCTCGCGAGGCCCTTGCCAGGCTGGTGATGTACATCTGTCTCAGAATGAGGATGCTGTCATCATCAAGTTGAGTCTGGGCGGCCTGGTCCAGGTGTGGAAGGCCCCAGAGTGTCTCTGGAGTGCGCCCTCGCACCGGGGTGGGAGCCCCCGGTTTTGGTATGTGGCGCAGGATGGACCATGTCCTGCAGTTGGGTCCTCCTCCAATGAAGACCACTCGGCCATGCTTTGCTGCCGTGCAAAGAGCTCCATACAGCTCGGGTTGGAGCATATCGTGGTCCCCCTTGGGTCCAGACCGTAGGATGTCTACCGCCACCACCATTGGGTAGTTGGCGTGAAGACAGCTGTTCAAGGAAGTAGGGTCCTCCTTGCCTGCATAGAGCAGGACAATGATGGGCCCACTGGATGGAACTTTGGGCGATGTGCCCTGTGTCCATCTCAACCGCTGTACCAGACGCTCAGGGATGTTCTCCATCCACGGGAAGATATCCAATCCCGGTGACGGCTCCGTTGGACTTGTCAGGGGGGTAGCTGAAAGGCGTTGGCCCCCTTCATTCAGCCCCACCGAGCTCTTGTGGAAAACCACCGGGTCCTGCTTGATGATGTTGGGCGCCGGAAGTGGGATCGGCTGCCTCCTGGGAGTGTCCCTTGGCGTTGCGGTGTGCTGCCAGTCATCCGGCACTCGGGCCTTCTGGGTGCGGCCCCCCGTGTCAGGGCCCTCGGCACCTGCGGGGAACCGTCCCGTCCCCGCCCTATCAGGGCCCTCGGCACCTGTGGCTCGGGACTGAGGCGCCGCCGTTGTGCCGGTTGTGTGGCTGTTCTGATCACGGCGAGGGCGTTGTACACGCTGGTTCTGCCGCCCCCATCCCCGCCGAGGATGGCCGCCACCTGGCCTGTCCCCCCCCTGTGTCAGGGCCCTCGGCACCTGCAGGAGGGGGCTTCTGTGCCTGCTTGGGGCGTTTGCGCCCCTTCTCGCCCCCCCGGGCCTTATCAGGGCCCTCGGCACCTGAGGCCTCCCGGGGGGTAGGGGTCAGCGCCCCTAGTCAACCCGGGCAGTCCTGCGGGAGGTGGTCCCCCAGGCAGATGCGGCCCATTGCCAGGATGAGGTTGCACTTGTGGGTGCGGCCGCAGTTGCCCGGGCAGCGCCCGCGCATCCAGTTGTTACAGAACTGGTTCCCTTTCGGGTCGGTGGCTGCCTGCTTGCTACCGCCCCGGGACGCCTGATTGTTCAGGTGGGGGGGCTTACCCTTCCCTTTGTTCCCAGGCTTGCCCTTGGCTTCCCCTTGCCCTTGGACTTGTTCTTGCCCTTCTGAGGTGGTGCGTAGTCCATGGATGTCCTGGTTGGTGGGCGGCCCCTGGAAAAGGGCTTGATCTTCTCGTAGACCTCACGTGTCCAGAACAATGTGTCCTGCCTGACCGACAGCATGGCCGCCTTGAGGGTGTTGCCCTCATGCATCTTCTCGTGAATCTTTCGCCAGGACGTGGTCCTCTGGCGGGGGAAAACGGCCCCCGATGTCCTCCCCATAGAACCACTCGTACCAGCTCTCCAAGTCCTCCCGGGTGATGTCGAACTGGCCGAACTGCGGGAACGAGAGGACGCACATGAGGAGGGTGTTGCGGAACACCGCGTGCATCCTCTCGAGCTGGTGGCGAGTTTTGGGCTCGCCCCGCTCTTCCACCTCATCCTCCCGGTCCCAGCCATCAACCGTGCTCTTCTTAGTGGTCTTCCATGGCCGTTCTCCTGGCTCCGGGAGTGCGCTTACCAGGTATTTCATGGGGATGAAACCGATCTCGCCTCCTGCGCAGAGCTTGAACTGGCGCTTCACCAGCTGGTCGCTTCCTTGAAGGGCCAGCTTGGGTTTGGTGAGCTTGGTCTTCTCCTCCCAAACCCTCTCCAGCTGTCCCCGTTCGCACGAGACCGTGAGATTCGGGGCGGTGTCCCCGGGCGTGTGTGGCCCGGGTCCCGCTGTTGCATGCGCCCCAACTCCCATGGATCGTTGAGCCGCGTGAACCACCTGGAACATGCGGGCCGCGATCAGCCGGGAGGTCACATCCGTGTAGTGGTGGTTGTTGGGGGCGAAGCCCAACTCCCCCGGCGCCGTCTCCCTTGCACGGTCGGGCGAGTCCCACCGGGTCGCGAGGTCCTCCATCGAGACAAAGCCCTCATCCGACAGTGTCGCTTGGATGAACCACGGGATGCCCTTGAGGACCATGAGGTTCCTGGCGGTCTTGTGGAGCTTAGCCACTGCGTCCGTGTACACTCCAGGAACTTCCTGTGGTGGTGCCACCAACTCATCTGGTGTCGCCGCCATGGTGTGGGTGGGCGGGATTTCAAATCACAAGACCAAAGATCAAAAGGTCCACTTGAGCCAAAATGGTGGCCCAAGTGGATACTTATTAAGAGTCAAGACAAGCGACCACCTACGGTTAACGCTTTAGCCCAGACTCTTCAAAGCACCACATTGGTGCTACTGGTACCTTAATCGCGAACGGTGCATCCTTTACGCCGCATAAGGATTAGTGCCAAAATGGGAGGATTGCCCAGCTCCACTGGGCAGCTCCCCTCAGCAGCTGATGGGAGTAGAATTGATGCCATCCCCAACGGACGGATCGCATCAGCTGCCAATACCAACGGACGAGCTGGTCGTTGGGGAGGTCCTCCCTCCACGTATGCCGTGTGGTCCCGCTGTCGCATTCCAGGGCCCTCGGCACCTGTGCGTCCAGCGGTCCGGCTGCGGTCCACCCGGTGCGGACCCCGTCGACCCGCCGCCTGGGATGCCCAGGAACATCTCAGGGCCCTCGGCACCTGTGTCCCCTGGTTCCCCGGGGCACTGGCCCCCTGGGATAGGGGTGAGAACATCTCAGGGCCCTCGGCACCTGTGTCTCCCCCCCTCCAGGCCCCTTCGGGGTTGCGTGTCAGGGCCTTCGGCACCTGCGCTCCCCGCTGGCCGCGGGGCTGGGTTCTGGGGGGGGTGCCGGGGAGGGCGTATCAGGGCCCTCGGCACCTGCGCCCTCTCCCCCTGCCTCCTTGCCTTGAGGCATGCGGGGAAGCGTATCAGGGCCCTCGGCACCTGCGCTATCCACCCCTCACTCAATTTCCGGGAGGACGACCGCCTCCTTGTCCGACTGAGTGTCCACGCTCTCGTCGGTGTCCGAGGAGAGGGAGATGGAGGCCTCGGAGTCCTGTGCTGCGTAGGGCTCCACGGCCATCCACGTGTTCGGGAAGGTGAAATGCCGGAAACATCTGGTGCATCCCAGGTACACCTCCGGCTCAGCATGGAAGTCCTGCTCCGCCAGCTCCGAAATCTTGAGCGGTCCCGGCCTCCAGCCGCACCCCACTGTGACTCCATCTGTGTCCAGTAGGTGCATGCTGTAAGCTTTGGTGGGACCCTTTCGGGCCGTGGTGGCTACCACCGTCAGTGGACCCCGAGGCGGGGGCACCTCATCCGCCGCCGTCTTGGTGATGGCCGGCTTGTTGGCGGGGATCACATCCCAGCTGGCATTCGAGGGCGGCGTGTCCGGGACTTCCTTGAACAAGGCCTTCGGTGAGGCCGGGCACTCCACCTTGTCCTCCCAGTCCTCATGTCCGAGGTCGACTCGGACCGCCCTCCCTGCCTCGAGTTGCATGGACGGGAGCTTCTGGAGGACCTGGTCCCAGATGGAGCACACCACGTGTCGCTTCTCCCGGGTGTAGACATCCGCCGTGGACTCCTTGAACCAGTTTCCCAGGTACTGGCGCTGGTCCCTCGGTATGTGCGCCTGGAATGCCAAATCCGGCATGAAGACCCGGAAGGAGTACCATGAGAGTTCAGCCACGTCCTTGACTGGCGCGCCCTGCTTCCCCAAGGCGTCTTTGAGCCACCTCAGGGACCTGTCTGGGGTTCCTGGGCGGGGGATGAAGCCCGTCCTGTCCTTGTTGATCGTGGGGATCAGGTAGTCCATCTCGCGGAACTCCTCCGAGGCCCTGAATCTCTTCCACCACCGCTCCAAGGGGATCCACCATCTGGCCCCCGAGAAGGAGAACAATGGGGCGATGAGCGGGACCGGGTTCCGTTTGATGGCCACTGCCGACGTGGTCTTCGTTTGCCAGGCCAGCAGCTCCAGGGTGTTGCTCGTGGACTTGACCGTCTGCGGCGAGGTGTGCTGCACGTCGTTGAAGCGCGCACTGCAGGCCAGGTTGAACCTGGCCATCGCCATGATGTACCTGTCCACTGCTTTGGTCAGCTCCGGGACCCGGTTCTCCGGCGGGGCCCCTTCTGCCCCTTGTTCCAGGGCCCAAACAATTGCCCGGGTCGGAACCACCGCCTTGCGCTGTGGCTTGACCTGGGTGTCCACCAGCGTCTCCTGGATGGCTTTCCGCTTCTCCAGGAGTTGTTTGTGTTCGTCAACGTTGAGCATGCCGAGTTTAATGGAGAGCCACTTTAAAGTGCCCCACCACTTCTGGAGCTTCGCCGGGGTGACCTCCAACGTGACCGCCTGGTTCATGAGGTGCCGGACGTCGCCAGCCGTCCAGGGGAGGTTCTGGAAGCCGATCTTGCGCATGCCCTCATAGGCCAAGCAGTGTGCCCGGATGGTACGGAACCGGGCATCACCAAAGAGGTGGCCAAACTCCTCCAGCTCCCTGGCCCCCATCACCTGGTGCATGTAGGGGATCTGGTGCCGGAAGGGGATGAAGTATCCCAGGAGGCGTTCCAACCACCTGGCCCTCAAGTGTTGTTCCAACGCTCTCTGAGATGTCGGCAATTGGGTTTTGATCTTCCCTGGTTTCCAATGCCGCCACTTGTTGGCCACTGCCAGGACATCCGGGGCCTCAATCGATCCGGAAAGGATCCACTCTTCGCGGTCCCGGATGGCCTGTTCCATTTCCAGTGGAGAATAGGTGTGCGATTGCCTGGCGCCTGCCGCACGAAACAGAAGTTGTTGCAGGGTCTTAGTAGCGAGCTCCAAATCCGCCTCCTCCAGCGGTTGTGGTTGGGAGCCGAGTATCCTCGCGAGGATCAAGTTGTAGGTGTCCGAGGCCACCAGGACGTGGTTGCCGTCAGGTGCCAGCCCCACGATCCGTGTCCACGGCCGCGGGTCAAAGACCACCGCATCCGGGTTGGCGACCTTGTCCTTTTTGACCCATTCCAGGCAGCACGCCACGAGGATTTCCCCGTCCGACTGCACTGGTGCAAATCCAAGGTCATGCAAAATCAACTGGAGCGCGGTTGGCGCCCCTAGGAAGGTCGTCCCAAACGGGGAAGGGAGGCGGGGCCTCCACATCATCATGATCCACTCGAGCCGGGGGCTTAGTCCCTAGGTGCCAACCCCAACCAAACAACAGGGGGGGGGGGCCCCCAAAACCCCGGAAACGGAGGGAACGGGGGAAAAAGGGGGACCCAGGGAGCCGCCCCGAAAAGGGAAAACCAAACAAGAGAGGGGAACCAGGCGCACCCCGGATTAGCCCAAGCCGCGCCAATTTTCCTCGCCTGGTGCAGGTCTGGGCCTGCGCTGTTCCCTGGGGGGGGATATCAGCGCCTTCGGCAGCTGTCCCACCCCCAGGGTGCGCTGCGCATCCGTTCCGGATGGCCGCGGTTCTGGATGATGTGCCGGAAGATGGCGTTGTCCCGCATCATCACGCGGCCCTCTTCGCGATGTCATCTATGCGCTTGAGCGCAGCAGCCTCCGGATTCCGCAGAATCAGCTCCCAGATGGCATTGGAGACGTGGCCTGTCTGGGTGGCCTGGCTGAATCTGAATCTAGGCACCTTCTGGTCCACGATGGAGACGTCCCGCAACGGGGCCGAGGGCTCCACCCGGCGGTAGTACTCCAGCCGCTCCTTCACCCAGCGGTTGTAGAGGCCCTCCGGCGGCTCGTCCAACACCAGCTGCAAGATGGCCTTGCCGGCCCGGATCTGGAGGAGGCGGGTGCCCCCTCCCCCGGCACGCCAGTACCCCTTACAATACTTGCACATGTAGCCCCCCCGGGTCTCCCCTTTTGTCTTCGGGATGAGTTCCCACGGGGTGACGGAGCTCAGGACCAGGCCACACTCCATGTGCGCCCAGAAGACATGCTTCATCTCCACCGGATAGTTCTTCTTCCGGTAGACCTTACCCACTACGCCGTGGACGTTGTCCGCCGTGATGGGGGGGTAAACGATCCCCTCATCGCCCTCGCCTCCCCTGGGGCGGATGTCAGGGCCATCGGCACCTGTCCGGCACCCAGGGGCGGAGGGGTCCAGGCCCATCAGCTTGATCATGTCGTTGGTGTAGCCGAGCTTGCGGTAGATGGAGGGGGCCACTGAGTCGGGGACTGCGCCGACCCACCACTGCTTCGTGTTGCAGCGCCAGTTGACCTTCACCTCCGCCAGGGCCCCCGGGCCTCCAATGCGGTCCATGAGGGCCTTGTACACCTCTGGGAACTGCTGGAGGCTCTCCACCGGGACCGAGATGCGCTCGTCGCATACCGCCCGCAGGATCATCTGCTCCTTGGAGTCCGCCACGTCCTGGACCGGGAGCTGCATCACCTCCGCCGGGGTGTCCGTGAGGAAGGCCCGGGCCGCGAGGACCTTGCCCATGGCCCGGTAGACCAATCGCCACTCCGGTCCTGTCTGCGGAAACGGAAGGCCCTCCTCCTTCAGGAAGCACCGCGCGTCCTCCTTCAGGGTCTCCCAGCTCTCCAGACGGGTCTGATTCTGGGCCTTGTTTCTCGGGCCCCGCTGCCTAGGGCCCTGCAGCAGAGGCAGAGACTCCCAGACTCCCAGAGCTGGCGCAGGGTGTAGCTGTGCCCGAACATCCCCAGTAGGCCTGGGAGGACGAGATCTGGCGAATCCAGTGGAAATCCTCCTCCGGATCGTGGGGGGCAGCCCAAAAGATGGATCGCAGGTCCCCAGGGTAGGGTCGGTCCCCCGCCTTCGCCTGCTGGTTCAACTCATCCACGGAGTACCTGGCCCAGGGGAGTCCACCCACCTGGTGGTTCCTGGGATGCGTACCCTTCTCCAACGCCTCCGGATTCACCTTGGTGAGGTTTTCCGCCCAATCCGGGACGTGTACCGGGCCCGGTCGTCGGACCCAGCGGCCCGCAAAGATACGGACCTCTCCGACCCGTTTGCTCATCATCCAGCGCAGGACCGCGAGCTGCACCTCCGGGTCCTTGGTGTCCAGGCCCACCGGGGTGGCGGACGGCTTGTCAGGGCCCTCGGCACCTGAGCTCGTCGCGCCAGAGCCCGAGGCTGAGGAGATGGTGGGCGGCCTGTCAGGGCCCTCGGCACCTGGGCGCGCCGCACCAGAGCCCCCCGCCTTTGGCATAGCAGATCTGACAGGAGGGCCGCCGGGAAGGGATTCCTACCCAGCGAGATGACCGCCTTGGCCTCAAGGTAGGAGTCCGTGAGCGATGTGAGGTCGTCCATACTGAAGTCCCTCCATGCCGTTGTCGGCTCGAAGACCCCAGTCTCAATGGCGACCCGGACCTCACTGGGCCACGCACTGAAGGGAGGCGCGATGGGCGCTAGCATCCTGGTCTCGAGGGAGCCCTTCGCCTGTGTGGCTTGGTGTTTCGCTTTCGCCTCCTCCGCAGTGGTCTGGGCCTGGAGGAGCTCCGGTGTGGGTCTCCCCCAGTCCGCACCCAGCTTGTCCAGCAGCTTCTCACGGAAGAGGTCCAAGTCCAGGTTCTTCAGGAGCAGGCCTCCATCACCTCCTCCGTCAATGGCCCCCCCTTGAAGTTCGTGGAGGACCGCCGCGGAGCGGTCCACCGCTTCCACCTGGTCCGCCTTCTTGGCCTCCTCCTGGGCGATGGTGGTGGCGTTGAGCCGGGTCTGAATCTTGAAGGCCTTCACCGCAGACGGGTGGAAGGCTCTGCATTCCTGGCCCTCTTCCTTGTCGCCTGGCAATGGGGGCCTCTCCCCCGGTGGGGCCGTCAGAAACTCCTCGTCCAGCTCCATGGGGCAGTTCCTGATCACCGCCCGGACCGAGGAGGGGACGAAGTCCGAGAAGCTGGCCTGGTCCGGGTTCTCGCAGGCCATCGGGTCGGTGGCCAGCTCGCTGACGTCCACCGAGGCACTGAGCTTGAGGTCGCGGGCCCGGTCCGTGTCAGGGCCTTCGGCACCTGCGGACCGGGCCGCCGTCCAGACCGCATTGCCCTGGTCATCCACCGTCAACTGCCAATGCGTGCCTGCATCTCCAGGGTGGCCGAGTTGGTCGCCATGTCAATGGGCTCCGTCTTCTTGCCGCACCCCATGCACTTCGTGGCGCCCTTCTTCACCCAGGGCATGGTGCAGCAGGGGCAGATCCAGGATGTGGGCACCTTGCCCAGGGGGCGGTTCTCCAGGCCCCCGTACCCCAAGCCAGCGCGCTTGCCAACCTGCTGTCCCGGGGTGCTGAGCCGGGCCTCATGCTCGTACTTCATCTTGGCGATGTAGAAGGCCTCCACAACGCGCTCCAGGCCCCCCTGCTTGAGTTGGGGGCCCTCAAAGCCTCGCAGGAGCCGCTGGACGTCCTTGGCCTGCAGTCGGCGGAGCCTAGTGGCCGTGGTCGCATCGAAGCAAGGGAAGTCGCCCGCCATCTGGTCGTCGCTGAACTGGTAGAGGCCCTCCGAGACCTTGAGGGCCTTGGTGAACACGCTCCCCCCCGGCGGGGGGGCTGCGGGGTTCTCATCCTCCTCCGAGGACGCCTGCTCCTTGACCTTCGCCATCAGCTCCCGGCGCCTCTGCCACTTGGCGTCTGCCCGGGCATCCAGGCGGGTCTCCTCCAAGCGGGCTGCAGCCGAGGGGGACCTGGGCATCGGCAGCTCCTTCTCGTCCTGCGCCCGGAGCTCCTCCATGGGCACGTCCTCCTCCGGCGGGTTCAGGAGCTCCAGGAACGCCCCTGGGGGGCGTGTCAGGGCCTTCGGCACCTGCGCCACCCCAGGGGCTGCATCTTCCATCGGCTCATCCTCTGCCTTGCGCTTGGCCGGGATGAGAGGGGTCTGCTCCAACTCATCTGCGCTGGAGAAGAAACGCTCGTCAGGTGCCTGAGGGACCTCGGCAGCCAAAACGGTCCATCCTTCTTCCTCCCTCTTCACGAGGCTCGCCAGGTACTTTGCCATGGAGGCCTTTGCCTTAGCCTTGGCCTCTGCTACCGCGGCACCAGCGTAGGCGGGGGCGTACATGGCTTTGAGAGTAGGGGAAAGAAAGATTTCAAATCACAAGACCAAAGATCAAAAGGTCCACTTGAGCCAAAATGGTGGCCCAAGTGGATACTTATTAAGAGTCAAGACAAGCGACCACCTACGGTTAACGCTTTAGCCCAAAATTCTGTAAAGGTTGAGCGAGACACTTTTACACCTGGGATTGATTTGAGAACCTGGTGGCAGCTCAGCACGCGCCATGAAACCAGCCACATGGTCCTCCAGATTGCCTAGTAATACTTCAGCCAACGTCATGAAGGGCGGCCATCCCCTTCCTGGAACTTTCGTGTCAGATGAGACGACCCTAAGCTTGAAGAAAGGGATGCTAGGTGATTCCCAAAACGCAAGACAACTCTACCATGCGTTGCCCTTCGCCCTGGGTTGAAAATGAAAGGCGCTCTTTATTTGTCAACCATCACTTCCTCACAAGCCGCATGACTCGCAGTAGGCCCCGACAACAGGCGACCTGTGTCTGCATACTTCCTCATCTTGTCACCATCACTTCCTAGAAAGCCGCATGATGCGCAGGCCCTGACCAAACAAATCCTCGACATGGTTTCGCATAATTCCTCCATCCTCGGTGCGTGTCAGTACGATTAGGTGTGGGTGACGGGGCCGGAGCTGTGCCGCCGCTCCTCTCCGGCTGCACCACCGCGGTGTACAGCAGCTCCGGCAGCGGCGCAGTGGCCTCTTGCGATGCCACGGTGGGCTCCAGCCGCAAGGAGACCTCTGGCCAACCGCTTGGCCGCTACACGAGCCCAAGTGAATTTCCACCAAAGCTGCCATGTGCGGTTTGTCTCAACACAGGGGACCCTCCAAATTGGTCTCCCATTCCCCACGTGCACGAATATCACAAACAAATAACCTCCTACACGGTACCTACATGATCACCACCACAGCTTGCAAGTCAGCAAACAAGTAATTTGGCACCAACAAAGATTGACAAGGTCAGAGCACCTAAGCAGCCACTCGCAATTGTCATAAGTCTTCTGAGCGAGTTTTTCCAACAATACGTTCTCCACACACACACACACAGAGTTTTGAACAGCCCAGGTTACTTGTTGGCCACCTGCAACAGAAGCTGAAACTGCGTTAGTTTAGCTTGCTGAACTGTACGTTTAAACTTCCCTGAGCGGATATTGAGCATATTTGGTTCCAAAGGTTTATCTTCATGTCACATGTGGGTGGCCAGCATTTCAATTCCACAGGACATGGGCTACTTGAAGCCACACTTTTCGGCCACCAGACCCATCTGACTTGACGGTCCATTCACATTTTGAGCACCAGACTAAGGTGAAGCACAGTGCACCAGCTCTTCCAAGGGGAGTTGGGAACCCCAGGGGGGCGAATCCTGGAAGTGGCCTCCACTTGCCCGGCATTCAGCGCTTTCTTGCGGAAGAACCGGGACGTTGGCTTGGAATCCTCGTTCGGGGCCGCTCCGCAGCAAGGCACATGGAGCCGCCGCTTGGCCTGGCGAACCGAAGCAACAAGGTCGTAGACTGGGGTGGGTGTGGGGGGTGTTTGGCGGTGTGGGGGGGTGTGGGGGGGTGGGGGGGTGTTGGGGGGGTGAGGGGGGGCTACCTGGACTCTCCGTGACCCTTAAAAATGATATCATTACCCAAAATAAAGGGGTCATGACCCCATTTTTGAAGGGTCATAGAGACTCCAGGTACATAGGCAGTCGGGAAAATGGAACAAACCCAAAATCCAATTTCAGTTCATTAGTCCGGGCCGCAGGACCAAATCAATACCCAGCCTCTAGGACTTGCAACCCTGATCTTGCCCTCCAGAATAGGCCGGCCCTACCCCAATCCCCAACAAATCAAGGACAAGTAAAGCATATATATATATATATGTATGTATTTCTATGTGCGCACATTATGCCTCAAACCCCAGCAGCCAGGCACATGCATCATCCAATTTACAGCAATACGTTCAATGCATACTCGCAGGTACTTACTGAACATATCCTTTTGGAATCCCTGTAGATTCCTTTTGAAATCCTCCACGCCGGAACTATGGAATCCTCATTTCTTTGAGCTTCGAATTCAATCATTCATGGTATTGCCCAATGCTACATAACATGGTCTTCCCATAATGTTGCGAGGACTGCTTGTTTTTGCTTTTTAATTGGGGGGGTCTACAATCCGACCTTGTCAATCTTGTGGGGGGGATATGAATCGGAGGCCAACGTCAAAAACCAAGGACCCAGCAAAAGTTGCTTACAAGAGCGCGCCCCAAGCGCAACACAAGCAGTGCTGCCTCTCACTATTGCCAAAGGCGGCGCCCCAAGCAACAGTAAGATGCGGCAAGCCGGCCAGCAGCAAACAAAGGGGAGGGAACCCAAGCAGCAGTGCAAGCAGCAAAGCGGAAGAACAAGTCGCAAAGAAATAGAAAGAAAGCATATCGAGCCGCACAGCAGGTGCACTTGAAATCACTTGAAATTGCACAGGCTCACAATAGCATTCAGAAGCTGTAGCAAGTGCTACTTAGCAATCTTACAAGTTGGGCTACAACCACAATGTTGCATCTGAATTGCACACGCAAGACACGACAATGCTGGATAGGAAGCGCCACAACTGCTGCGAGCAAAACAGGGTTTCAGGATGCGTCAAGGACGCTCAGATTTGGCTGGTCGGCCAAGTGGCCGTCTCCGATGCAGAGCCCATGGCAGATTTGAGTTTCAGCTTTCTCTCGGTGAGGCTGCGCGCCAGCTTCCGATACTTGGTGGCAGCCAAAGATGATGTGGTGCCTGGGTCGCTTCCAATTTTGAGGGTTTTCGCCGCATGGATCTCCCCATGTTCATCCTGGGCAGAATATGAAGTGAATCTCCCGAATTCCGATTGCACATTTGAACAATGGGATGGTTGAATATGGGACGCCCGATTCCGATCAACAAGCCAGCCTCTGGAAAAGGGAAATGTGTTCTTTGTCAACCCTCACTGTCCTTGCGCCTGATGGGGGGCTTGACTGGAACCTCGAACCATCGAACCAAGGACCGACCTCGGGCGGCTGGTACCTTCTTTTAGTTTTCATGTTCAAGCATTTTTAATTTTTTTAGCTTAAAGCATGCAGGCCGCTTGAAACGGCAGGCATGGGACAAAGAGGACACGATCCGCCCCTCTTGTCTAAATCGCCGCAGCGTCCAAGCCACCCACTGTGGCGGTGCCGTTGCTGGTGGTGAGGTCTTCGTCCTTTATCACCTCTGTGTCGATCTCGTTGTCCTCATCTGAGAGGTCGTCATCGCGCAACCGCCTGAAGCAAACAAAGTGCTTGTACAAAGCACTCCTCATAGGTTCCCAACCGGTTGGGCCTTAGGACAGTTTGCACCCCACTGCGACTCAATCATCAACTCCTTCAGGACGTCCCTTCGAGGGGTAGACTGAACCATGGCAGTGTTCAATCCCCCACCTTTGCTTTGAGCTCCCGACGCGGGTTCATTGGAACCGACCGGTGGCAACTTTGGAAGGGGAACCTCCTGCCTGCACAAGCGCAAACGTACCGAGGAGTATGTATGTTGAAGGGCATCCTGACGCGGACAGCAAAAAAACAGCGTTTTCCGTGCCAGCCGCCTGCAGCCGATTCCATTGCGTGCGCGGTCCTTCCGCAAGATGGACCAGCGGTAACCGTCCCGTTTCACGGGTCTGCGATTGAAAGTTGCTGCCAAGTTCGCAGGTTCCATGCCTAATATGATGCGCCTATTCTCCTGATACTCACTGTTCCCAAAACTCCAGCAAATACCGTCCCTCGGATTTGTCTTTTGAACCAGCCTCGTTATCTGACAGTTCTTGGGCAGAAGCGTGTGTTTTTCTGGGAGGGCTCCAGTTTTGGGTTGGTTTTAAAGCGGGACGAAAAGCAAGCAACAATTTCGTGGGTCCCACATCTCAAGGCCCAGCAAATCTTCACGAAGGATGTCAGACGGATCTCAGGAGTTCTGGGCACAGCCTACCCGAGCGCCTCACTTGGACCATGTGCCCAGGCCGCCCGTGCGCGGCATGGCCATAGGCGGCCCCCCCAGGAAGACCGCGGGGCCCGCGTAGCGGCGGATGAAGCCTCCCCACTTGCCCTTGAAGCTCTTCCCCGTAAGCTTGCTGAAGACAGACTTCACGTACTGCTTCCGCGCAGAGATGGATACCTCGCCCGTGGGATGCGCTTGAGTCTTCAGATCCTTGAGGTCCCTGACCGTCAGCTCCAGGCAGTCGGCGCGGAACATGTGCTTGGCCAAAGAGTTTCGGTCCTCCAGGTTCTTCGGGTTCACCAGGAAGGTGCTGGTCCCGTTCGCCAGCATCTCGGAGACGATGATGTTCTTCTTCACGGTCAGGCAGACCACATAGAAGTGGGGCTGGCTCCCCGAAGCCTCCGCCGGCTCAAGGAAGACCTTGATCTCCTCCAACCTCTCGCGCTCCGGCAACTCCACGGAGGACATCACGAGACTTGTTCCGGCGGCCTTGCCCGAGTACACGATGCCCACCTTCTCTTCCTTGTCCTTCTCCTGCGTGGTGCGAATCTCCAGGCTGCCAATATGGTAGATGCGGAAGCTGGTGCCATCCTCCGTGGACTTTTGGAACTCGGGGGCCGCGGCGGGCAGGACTTCGTTCACCAACTTGGCCGCAAAGGTGGGATCCACCTCCACCTTGTTCAGCCCCGTAGGGCTCACCCCCGGCTTGGCCGCGTGCCCGTCCTTCTCGATCTGAAATCGCGAGGTCCAAGACCTGGGGAAGTCTTGCCCGGCGTTGCCCACGATGAAGCCCTTGTCGCAGAACCGCAACTTGCGGCGCTCCAGCAATGACTTCTCCTCATGCACCATGCTGCGCAGCCGGGAGGTGTAATCCATGTTGGGGTCCGGGGGGATGAAGGAATTGCCCTCCTCCGTGCGGTCGCACTGGGGCGACTGGAAGACCTTCACCAAGATCTCGCGGTGCTCCGGCTTGAGGTCCAGACCCTGCTGCAAGCTCCGCAGGAAGGCGCGGCCCAAAGTGACCCGCGCCGCTGCGCTGTCGGGAGAAGCGCTGTGGGGCGCCAATTTGGCGAAGCGGTCCACGCGGCTCAGGTCGAACTTGTCCAGGTTCAGATCCACACCTTGGGGCATCTCCGCACGCTGGCCCAACTGGAAGCGCTGGGGCATGAACATAGGCCGGCCCGACTGGCCCAGCTGCATCCCCGTCTGGCCCTGCAGCGCATGGCGCTGCGCCAGCTCGAAGCGGTCCAAGCCGAACTCCACGCCTCCGTAGATGGCCTGCAGGTTCTTGTGGCCGCCGGTGAACATGTCGATGAGGCGGCCGTTCTTCAGCTGGATGCGGGAGTTGCCACGCATGTTCCAGAGCTGAGGGATCTCCGGGTGGGCCTCTGGCTTGGTGGACTTCACGATCTCGTCCGCCATCTTGTACCACTGGGGGTCCAAACGAATTTTGGAGTCCACGAGGTACTTGGCCATCACGGAGGCCTTGGCCAACTCCCTGAGGTGGAAGACCACGCTCTTCCGCTCCGCGATGAGATCAAAGTGGCGGCTGAAGGCATCCGCAAACTTCTTCAGGGGGTGGTTGGATGCGGTCACCGGCGCATCCTCCAAGCCCTTCTTGGTGACCATCTGCTCCCGGGCCTCCACCCCCATCTTCACAAAGGGCACCAAGGTCTTGTCCTCTGCCAGGCGCACCTCCGCCTTCCGCACCACGAACCACTCGCGGCCCGCCCAGGCCTTGTCCTTGTCGGACAACTCCGACCAATCGAAGACGCTCAGCATGCCAGCCACTGGCATTTCATACTCTCCAAGGGCCAGCTCTTTCAGGAAGTAGTCCGCCTGGAACATGACATCTCCCACACTGGTGCCTGCCAGCCAGCTGGGCTCATACATCTTCTTTTGCGGGGTCTTCTCCAAGTTCTGGGGGTCCACAGGGTCCAGAGAAAAGAGCGGCTCGCGCGAGGCCGTCTTGCGAACCTTGAGGGCCAAGAGCAGGTACTCCAAGTTCACGCCGGCGGCCGGCTCCAAGGTTGGCGCCGCCTTCACGGTCTTTGAGGCCTCGTCCAAGACCAAGGCCACGAGGCCTCGCTCGGAGACTTCCAGGCCAAAGCGCTTGGCCCAGGGACCGTTCTTCGGGACGCTGTCCGAGCGCCAGCCGATGTCGTAGTCCTGGCGGCTCCGCAGCTTCTTCTCGGTCTCCCAGCCGGCCCGGCGATCCTCCTGGCGCTGAGCATCTTCCACCAAAATCTGGGCCATGCACTCTGCGTGCACGCAGCTGCCACGACCCTCACGACCTTCGTAGGCGAACTCCCCCACGGGCATGTGGCACCTGCAGCACAAGGGCACTTCCTCCCCATCCGAGTCCACCGCGGTGGCGCCGCGGCGGGCCTTCACCACCTTGGGCTTCGGCGCGCTCAGGGCTGCCTGCAGGTCCTCCTCGTTGCAGCCGGTGGCACGCTTCGGGGCAGCCGTGGCCCAGGGGAAGGCCTTGCGGTTGTAGCCCGGGCCCCCGCAGCGGTTCTCCCCGAACTTCTCCAGGTACTGCTGAAAGGCCTCCGCCTCCTCTTCGGGCAGCTCGTCCTTTGGCTCGCTGGACTCGCCCTCGCTGGTGGACACCTCCTGGGTCTCGACCTCCTTGGCCTGAAGCTTCACCAACAAGTCCTTGCCCTTCAGGTTCATGGTGACCCAGCCTTTCTCAGGACCTGTGCCGGACACCAGCTCATAGGACATCCGCCCCTCACGGAGCTCCACTTCCTTGAGGACGGCACCGTTGGACACTCGGCCAAGCTGAGGCGACACCAAGTCCGCTGTGCCGCGCACGATGATTCCACGTTCGCCACCCTGCACTTGGTACATGGCCATGGCGTAAACGAAAAGGCACAAAGCAAGCGGTGCTCACTTCTGGCAAAATCCGGTGCCCACCAGGCTTGGGCCAACGCCGTGTTTAAGCATGATTCAACCGCTCATCTGATTGTGTTTTGTGAATTGAGGTCTTTTTCACATCTTTCCACGTGAGGCCAGTTATGGTCAGAGTCAGGTATACAGTCAAGGCTGTCTCATCCTCCACTTTGGAGATACCCTCAGGCTAAAATGTGTGTCTTTTTGATGATGGTAACATGGGTCAAGCATTGGGGGGTGCCCCTCTGAATGGCACCAGCGAATTCTGGCCTGCGCATGTACCTCCTCAAGCCGCCACACATTGGGTTCCAAAATTGACATGCCGATGGCTTGCTGCCACGGAATGAGAGGCTTTTCAAGGGGAAACCACATGAACACCATCCGTTGTTGGAGCCCCCCCTGCTTTGCGCAAAGCCCATCTACTATTTGCTGGCTCTTTTGAAACCAACGCTCACAGATCAAGGCTCCCACTATTATTACCACAGCTATGTTCAAACCTTCTCGCCTGGGTTCCCAGGAGATATTCCACAACCATTGCAATAAGCCATCGAGGGAACCCAGACCATGCCCGCTGGCCTGTGCTCCAGAAAGCGCTTCCGGGCATTCTTCTGCATCTTGGACATCTTCCGCAGCTCCAACCTCAGCTAGAATTCAGCTTCCTGCCAAAGGCGCTTGAACTTTATTTTGAAGCACCCAAGAAGTAAACAAAAATCGCTGGGCACTGACTGTAGTTGACAAACTGGAACCAGGTAAGGAACCTAAATTGACTCTAACTTGGCCCAACTCTTTGGCTGGTACCTCGAAATATGTTCCCAGATTCTTCTTTGGTCTACCCAGAAGCTAAAAACCATCTACGGGGGGTCGTTGGACTTTTCTTGAACAATTGCAATTTGCTGGTGGTGTCCATTTTTAAAGTGGAAGTGTCAAAAGGGGAAGTGGAGGAAACCCTGTTCCCGTCCTGTTACCCCACCATATATATATATATATACATGTATTCAGAAAAGGAAGAAAAGAAACATGGAAAACAACACATGTTGCAGACAGCCCGACCCAGGCCGCATGAAATACTCCGAGCGTCCAGCCCCTGACCTCCGGGCCGTTGGGCTCCAGGTCCGCCACGCAGAAGTCCACGAAGCCGATGGGGTCCTCGGATGCGTCAAATCGGCGGTTCAGCGAGGCCCAACGGCTTCGGCTTTGAGCCGCTCGTTTTCCACGTCGGGCAGCTGCTTGCTGGCCGGAGAAGCTGCTTGTTGCTGGCCGGAGACAGGGAACCAAAGGCCTTGCGACTCCTTTTAGTTCTCTGTGTGTTCCCATGGCTCCTGCGGGCATCGGGCTGTGCAGCCAGCGGGCTCAAATAGGGGAGGTGCCGTCATTAAAAAATGCAAAGGATGCTGGGTGTTTCACTTCCTGGATGAGCTCCACTCCATTGATTTCAATGTACCAACTTTTTGCTTGCGGTGAGCTCTGGCCTCGATGGGAAGCCATCCTGAACATAGGTCTCTTGCAGGGAAACGGGGCCAGAGTTAAAACAGAAAATGCACCCCCAAAGAACATGCCAAGCTCATGGGATCCGAGGTCGCGCCCGCGTTGGTGACGGTCAAGCCGCTATTGGACTGGTGGTTCTGCTTGTAGAGTTGATGTGCCATTCTTGGGGAACGCGTCTGACAGTCAGGCTCAAATACAAGGCAGCTAACCGAAGGCTCCTCATGGCTCGCAAAAATAAAAGGTTCCGTCTAAAATACTTGCCCTTCAAACAAGGCTCAACCAAAAGGAGACGCAAGCAACATTAGGGGAGACCAGGAGGGGGTAAAACCGGTGCGAGGTCAAGGCGGCACCTACTGTAAGACCTAGTATTGCCGACAAAGCGTGCTGCGAAGTTCTGCGAACCCACCAGGGGTAGTGTCAACGACCAGGCGGTTACAAATGTACAGAACATACAAACACGAGCCCCAAGAGTGTGGGAAGGTTAAGGGGGGGGTTTTCGAAGGGGAGCGAGCTCCGCGAGCGTTCTACGAACTGCGGACTGACGTCTTTGCTTTACCCTCCTGCATGCAACCCGCTGAAACCAATGGCCCAACGGGACATGTTGCCACCCCACCCGAAAGGCAGAGAAAGAGTGTGCCCTCCCTGTGGCGCACTTACAAAGGACAAAGATCCGACCCGATCAAACAAGAAATGGTCCCCGTGACGTGTCTCGGTTGCTTTCTGCTCCCCTGCTAAAAGTGTAACATTTAGTGGTTTAATACGGAAAATCCATTAATTAGTTGGCAAAAAGTTAAAGTCCCAACATCCAAGCAAAATGCACCTGTGGTGTGGCAAAGGCAGAGGGGATAGCCCACCTGCACAGCCTGAAAAAGGCCCCTTCCCGCCCAGTCGACGAGGCTCGTCTTCCGTGACGCGGTCCCAGTCCACAACACGCCTTGCGGCAACCAAAAGCACCAGGTCAACTTTAGAGTGACTGTCATAGGTGTCCTTTTAAGGGAAACAGATGGCCCTGGTAGATGATTAAACCACCAGGTAAACCAGGGCCATCTATTTTTTCTAGCAAAACAACCAAAAAGGACACCTATGGTGACTGTGTCAGCAAATGAGATACCAGGAAAGCAAGTAGCCACCTAAACTTCAAACAGGTAGAACTAGCCTTCTTGCACAATTGTGTCTAGTATATCTATGTGGGTCAATGTGTCTGTCTGCCTTTGTGTTCTGGAAGGTCGCTTCCATGCAGCTAGTTGTTAAGCCCTGCCAGCGACAAACCCTCGCACCTGCCCTGCCACCAATTGACATGTGCCAGCTCAGCAGTTTGGGCATTCAGCTTCGACCCTTATTGCATTGCTCTGTGGCTTTTACAATATGTCCACAAGCTGAATAAGGGATCTTCAAGTAAAGGACCTTTATCATGGTGAGCTCGTGTTACCCCCTGGTGAGCTGGCTTTAAAATAGGCAAATTGCTGTTGGTTGATACGAGTGACTTCCTTGAACAGCCAGGCCTTTCTGTCTCCATAACTCAACACATGCACGCATCTTTCCGGCCCAGCTATATCCGCAACTTCCCTCATGGCCGGAGATGGTGATCAGCGAATACGCACCGTTCGTCTCTCAGGCAGGCTGCTTGGAGGAAACTGGCCATGTCATTCAAGAAGGAGGGGGGAAGTAAATAATACCAAATGCAATCTGCCAATGAGTGAGAATACCGGGCTTTTGCCTCACCCAAACCACATCAGCCCTCTATCCCTTTCAACTTGGCCTTTTGCAACGCAACACACGCCCATTGATCAACCAAATCATATGGATCCTGGGTTCCCTAGAATTATCCCCTATATCCTTTGCGGGTGAACCAATGCTGCTGTGGCACAGGGTCACGATGGAGAAAGGAGACCAGATGTCGATGATCTCCTGAGCCAGGGGTTCCAGACAAAAAGGCCACTTTTGGCCTTCTGCTTTTAAAAGGATCCGCGAAAGCTCCAACATCCAGGTTGACAACAGCCCACAACGAACGTTGTGAAAACGGAAGGCACGCAGAGCAGCAATGGATCAGCTGGAAGGGGGTGGTTTCGAATGGGGTGACTTTGGGTGACTTTGGTCTCTCTTGGTGAGGTGTGGCCATAATGTGTGTTCCTTCAAATGTTAGTCGGTTTTCGATTTGTTGCCATTCAGGGATGACCTCATTCACTGACTGCCAAGCTACCGAGAAGTCCCAGGTGGGGTTCAGCGTGAAGTTCACGTGCTTGCTCTTGACCTGGCAGGCTGAGACTGGTACCTTTAAACGTGCTTGGGGCTACACTACCCAACCAAGCTGCGAGTGATGGGAGGTTGATGTATCCCCGCCCAAGCAGCTTGAACATCTTAAGGTGGAAATGGCAAGTCAAGGGAGAAAAATCATGTGTTCGTGCACTTAATCGAAGCCTCTTCGAGGCCAGCATTCGGGAAAAGGAAGCGCAGCGCCACTGCACAGCTGAGATGAAGATGTGCGAGAGAATTCTTCCTATTGAAACGGCCCTGCGCTTCCCAATTTGGTGGCAGAAGTGACTTTGCAGGCAGTTCCGTCCTCTTGAGGCCTCAAAGAGTCATGGTATCTGTCAGGGTTTGGCCAAAGCACGGCAGGTGCTTAGCGTATCGACAAGCGTTGTTTTAATCCCAAAAAAACAAGCGGAGGGGGGGGGATGAATATGCGGCATTTTCGCTAGGGATCCCTTCCAATCAGGACACCCCAATGAATCAAGGGGTTTCAATACCTATCCCTCTGCAGAACTGAGGTGCAGGGTCACATGCGCCTGCTTGATGTCATTGACCCAGACCTCCACGTACGGGTCAGAGGTCCCGCAATAGTCTAGTGCCAACCTGTGCTGCCACCCTTCCAGTGCTCCCAATCCAACTTGCACAGGTTGATTTACCGGGTCCAACTACCCTAAGTCGTGTGCTTCAAGGTCTTGGAAGAGCTCCAAGCAGAATGCCCATGGTTACCGTTGCGACAATATCAGCACTTGAAACTTGTGCTTTTGGAAATCCGGGCTTTTGTTGGGGGCAACCCATCTGCCTATTGTCTGCCTATTAGCTCTCGTGCCAAAACGAGTCCTTTGCCTGGAGATTGCCTTAGCCGAGCCACAGCCTTGAGGCTCGATGCACCTTGAGGTGCAAGCGAGCGTAGGGGCCCACTGTCTCCAGGTTGGTCTGGGCACCTGGCAGGTGAGGCAAATGGACCCGCGGTGCTCAAATCCGGGGGGGTTCCCCTCCAAAAGTGAGGATTCCCCCACTAAACCCAGGGACACGCCTATTACAAATAAACGGGGGTTGATTCACATTCGCCAGCTGCTGTGGTTCGTTGACTTCTACGAGCTGGTCGAAACGTGATCATGCACAGCGCGGTGACGCGAAGTGCCTCACCGCAAACATGGTAGAAGAGTTGTCAGTACTCCGAAGAATGGGGGCTGCTGAATATATTTGCGCTTCAACAACGAATCAAGCGGACCCCAAAAACGGCACGTTGCACAACTGCAAGCCAATTCTGCTCATGAACCCTAAAACACGTCCCGCACCCAGCCCCTTGAACAAGAGTGATGTCTTTGCCCAGTTGGCAAACTCATGGAGACCTACGCCCCAAGGCCAAGCGATCCCCGCAAGGTGTGGGGCAACACCTCAGCCGTGTCTCCCCTGACACACGCGCGCGCGCGCGCCTGACAGCAGCTTTGAGAAGCTCTGGCCAAAGGGCTCGCGCTGCAGCTGGAAGCGGTTGCTGAGCTGCGAGAAGGAGCCTGGGCTGAAGGCAACGAGGCCCGCGACATGTGCTCAGGCGTCCACATCCGGTGCATCGCACAACATCTCTTCGCCGGATGCCAGCCGCAGAACACATCAGATTGTGGGCAAAGCAACGCGCATAAAAGAGGCATTACTGTGCAGCAAATGGCCCGAGTCGACAGGCTCGGACCTCCATACAACTTGTGCAAGCAATCTACACACCCCAGCCGGAGACATACTGCGCGGCAAGCGTTCTAACGGTGATCGCGGGTTTGTCAAAGTTACCTCCACTCCATGCTGCTGGATCTCGTCCACATTTTGCCTGAAAGAAAGAAAAATCACACCCAGTGCTTACTATAGTGGAAGACCAAAGTCTCTTACCTCTAGGTTTGACAAAATGGTTTCCTCTGGTTACCTCCAAGTGAAGCAGTGTTGGCATGATTGTTTCATGATCATGGTTGCCAGACTTGCAACCAGCTCTGTGATATCAAGGCTCCCAAATCGCTAGGCGCGCTTCCGTGTGACCGCTACAGTAGTGCATCAGGGTCGTATGGCTCCCATAGGCAGCACAAGACATCGTGAGGCTCCCAGAACAGACCCACGTGTTGGACCCCCCCTTCATTTACACCAAGCCTCAACATGGGGGACGTTCGCCACTGCCACCTCCCCTGTTCCCTCTGGCAATCAAGTCAGCGATTGCATGTCTTTCGCATATCACTAACGCCCACTCATACCCACCACGCTTGGCTGAGCTCTTGTGGTGCACGGAACCTTCTATGTTTAGATTCTGCTTCATCCCGGGGGGTTATTGATTCTGGTGCCTTCAGGGTTTAGATGCCTTGGTGAGAATTATAGAGCGGGTTTGTAACCTCCCATGTTTAGATTCTGGTCTTCATATTTCGTCTAGCCCCAAAATGTGAGCTCGTCTTGGAGGAGAGGCCCACCACTTCCATCCACCCCCATGGCTGATACCGCCCAGTGCAAGTTGGCCAAGTGCAGGCGGGCTGCTATCTCTACTTGCGAATCCTGACCGTCTGAGTCTGGCCAACCAACAAACATCCCTTGCAGCTACACCCAAGCAACACACCAAAACAAGCACAGCCGAAGTACCAACCACCAACTACCAAAAAACCAAACCACGTTCAAAGGAAAAAAACACAGCAAACTCCAAGGCTCGGATGATGGGAGGGCCCAGGTACTCCGCCGCTGCACGGCCGAAGCGTTTGAGCACCTGAAAAGGGGGGGGGGTTCTAGCAGGTCTGTGGTACCCTGTTAGGCGGTTGCGGTAGAGGGGGCCGTTCTGGAGCCAAACCTAAGGGGGCAAACCCCCAAAAACAACTACTTGATGTAACATTGTCAAAACGAAGCTGGGCAAGAAAAACAAATGGATGAGCGGCGTCTGAGCGAACAAAATTGGCCGAAACATGTGTCAACCATCTGGAAGACTTTGCAAGGAGCCTCCAATGTGTTGCTTTTGTTCGGGCGGCCTTGGCCTTCCTGAAGGCTTTGGTGCATAGCTAGGGGGCAATGGGCCTCTCAGTTCCTAATGCGAATTTGGACACCTCAACCATAAGGCCCATGCCCTCCCTTTTTGTGCAGCACCCTGTGCGTGCAGCGCGAAACGACATATAATGCTTGAACTGCTGGCAACCACGTGATGCATCTTGACATCGTGGATGTCCAACCTCTCGAATTTGGACGCCTTTGGCTCGGAGAAAATGGGGACCCCTCTACCCTCCCACTCACAAGCATGGAAGTGCACTGGCCGCCTTGCCACAAGCAAAGACGTCTTTGGAAAGGGGCCTGTGCACCAAACCATGTTGGGAGTCACCACGTAAAAACCGGAAGCTCATGGTTGCTCGTAAAGGGGTATGAACCTGCTAGCTGTGGTTTGCCGGGTCCATACGCCCCAAAATAACCAAAGGCAGCCAAGTGAGGGGGTCTCTCGAGGCAACCAGGACCTGAGTAAAACTCACGCCTGACGCGTCTGAGCCCCTGGCCCCTGTAACTTTGCTTTGCCTCGGCTTGCGTTTGGCCCGTGCAAGTCTCTGAGGGAATGGGAGGGGGCCGGCCAATTTGTCTGAACTCGTTTCAGCTGGTGTGCCACTTCAGATACTTTTCAAGACCTCACGACAAAAAATGGGGTCCAGAACCGGGAAACACAACAGCCCCACATACTGAGAATGCTTTGGAGGATTGGTACTCCAGCGCAGCAACTAAGTGGTTCCGCGCATATGGCTGCAACTTTTCAACAGAATTGGATTGGGGGCCCTCCATATGACCAAAATGGCACCGGTGTGCCAGGCTAGTTTCTGCTCACCTCCAGGGCACGCGGCACCTGAGAGCCGGGGGGGGCGGGTCAGTAGGAGCGCAAATCTCCACCGAATCCGGTCACGGGATTTTGGGTGGAGCCTAGAAGAAATTTAAAAAGTTCTCTCTCAGTAGCCAAGGAAGAAGGACAAAGTCCTGGGTCAGCTCCTTGACCTTCACGCGGCAACCCTGGTAGCCCGGGTGCGTGAGCTCGCCCAGGTGTTAAAACTCTCCGGGGATGTGGTTGGGTGCTATGGCGCGCCCGTGTTTATGGAGCTGCAAGACCAACTCCATCAGAATGGTTGGACGAGAGGTTGAGCATAGCATGGACATTTCCTTGGTTGTCACTGCCCACCGGCAGTTGGACTTGCGAGGATGAGTCACTTTGCTTCTTGGCAAGGAGTTTGCACAAAAGCAGGGTCGCCGCTGCGTCCTTGAATGCCCATGATGGTCCACCTTGAGGTGAAACCAGAAGACTGAATCCTTTCCCGGGCTTGCTTCCCCCGATGCCTCCCCTTCGGCAGAGGCTCCTGCATCGCTGCACCCCCACCACTCGCACTTCGGGAGGTAGGAGGAGTACTGTTCAAACGGTATCGGTCCTCACCGCCGTGGCCCACCCTCCCAGGTCACGGGGCACCTGTGGTGCAGGGAGTTGCGCGGCCCCTGCTCCTGCGCAGTGGATGGTCTGGACTCAGTGTTGTTCTCATATCCATCTGTGCCTCCTCCAAAAAGGTGTGACGGATTTCTGCAGAAAAGTCCTCGGACGACAAGCAGTTTCGTCTGCTCCTTGGTGCGAGGAGCAGGAGTTCCCCCGCTCTGCTTCATCTCCTTTGAGTTCCCCCTTGAGTGGCCACACTCCCGGAGACCTCAAAGTCTACCTAAGGGAGCCCCTTCCTTCATTGTTAGCGTGTACTTCCAGTTCTCTATGCAACTGCAGAGACCATGTCCTAGTACAACGGCTCGCCCGCCATCACGTGGTGGGAGTTCGCCGGCTGAATGATCCTCCCGGATGTCGTAGAGATGTCGTCCGGAATTCGGCCAGGTGCCTCTCAGCACCTTGGCAATGGAGTGAGGGATCGCAGGAAATGAATCCGGGAACATTTGGAACTTGGCGTAGCCCTCCTTGACCAGGCGAACCGCCTCCGCCACCTGGGGGTCCCGAGAGGAACTCCCTTTGAGCCAGCCCGCCATCTCTTAGCGCCTCTTGCGTGATCCGGGGTCTGCCTGGGCCCCAGGCCCGATCGGATGTCCTCCTCCTGGAGCATGGTCTTGTCCTCGCTTATCACCGTCCGTGTGCGGTGGGCTTTTCCCTTCCACCGTCCGGGAGGTTCCTTCCGGCTTCGGAGTACTCGCCTCCATCGCACGTGCATCTGCCATCGGCGTGTCCGCTTGCACCCCGGGGCACGAGGCACCCGTAGGCAGAGCGGACGTTGCCGGCTCAGACTTGAGCGAGAGCTTCGTGATGCAGTCCTGAAGCTTCGTATGCAATGCACCCTCCTCCGTCACCAAAGGCGACTCCACAAGGTCGAAGGAATCGGTGCTTGCTTCCGAGTGGGACATGTTTGAAGAACGAGTGGAGGGGATTGGAAATCTTCTCTCACCAAAGAGTAGGGGCAAGCTTGAGCCAAAATGGCAGGCCATTTTGGCTCATGTTATTGATCTATCAAATGGTACCGCTACGCTCTTCCAGTAGGAACATATTCTTGTTGAAACAAGTTACTGGCTTCCCTTGACATGGGGGCCGGGGTCTGAGTGTTCAAGCCTGTTTTGCCCAACCCTGACAAGTGAAACCGTTCCAGTCGCACCCAAGCGGTCAAAAGGTGGGGCAACTGGACAAACAGAAGTCAAACGGTCGAGTTCACCCCTTCTGGCGACCCCCGTGGCAAATACAGAACCTTGCAGGAACCCTGGGCGTCCAAAAAAGGCGTCTACGCGCTTGTCAAGGTTTTGCAGGTGCACACCCACAGCCTGCCTCGGAAACTTCAAAACCCACTGGGCAGAGGCCTGTGTAGTGGAAGCTAGTTGAAGGTCACGAGCGATGTCTACATTGGGATGCTCGGGTGCAATGCATCATTGGGTTGGACTGGATGGCTTGTTGAATGGTTGGCAGGGTAGGTTGATTTGTTGTACCAGCTGGGAAACTGACAAAAACAGGACCCATTGTCCACTCTAGTTTGATCCTTGCTCCAAGATTAGGAGCAACCCCGACCGACTTTCCGCCAAGCAACTCATCCTCTTTCTCGAGGAGAAGCGGCGCTTCCAGGTCGGCATGCATTCGAATGGGAGGGAAACCTGTTCCGAGAGTCTGGCCCTTGCGGCTGCCAACACATCCTAGGCATTTCCGGAGCTTCTCCCTGAGATGCTGGACCGAAGCCCGCCACATCATTGCTGCTTGGGTTGTCCCTGACACAGGGGCTGCTCAAGTTTAGGGGAAGCACCGACATGGTTGTTAGGTTTTTCCTCTGATGCTACGCCAGCGAACCTGTTGATTGGCAGAACCTTGCCAAAGCCCACAAAAGCCCGGGCTGTGTAATGTGAAGCGTTGCTTAAACAAACGCAACTCTGACGCCAAACAGAAGAGGTCATTTTCAGGGTTGGCTCTTGTAGCAAGCCCTGACTCACAATGCTCATGGTGTGTCCGTGTGTGTTTTCCCATCAGGGCCTCAGGGGGTGTTCGCAGCAGGGTAAACATGCAGAATGGGCATATCCTCACATTGTCAAGGCCATCAGCGTGCAAACCATTCCGGGCAGTGCCAAGCCATCAAACAGCCCACAACAGGTTTCAGCATTGCGCTAAACGTTGATGGCGCCATGTAGGTGACGCACTCCAATAGGTTGCACCGCTTGAGGCGTGGACAATATCCCTGGGCCTGTGGGCCATAAAACAAGCTGCGGACAGAGTGCAGGGTGGCTGAGCTCTCACAAACCAATAAGTAAAGCGGCAAGCAGGACGTGTCCACTCCATGCATCGAACATGACATGTCCACCTCATGCCTGGACCCTATTGGCACAATACTTCTTTTTATCAGCGTTCTGCTCCTGGCTGCTGCTCTTGAGACTCTGCGTTGCCCCGAGCGCCACCAATGTGCGAGCCAACGTCCGCAGGGAAAGCACCCTCACCTAACGAGAAGCTCCCGCACATTCTGCCAAATCAATTGAAACAACAAACATCATTGAAAGGCACACACGTGCCCTGACAACAAGGGCACCACTTGCAACTTCCTTGGGCCAACGCTTGGAGTGAGCAAAATGCCGCAGGTCATGAGCACAAAGCTCCAATTGGAATCGGGCAATCGAAGCTGCTCCCTTGTCACTTGGTGTTGGCTTAATGCCAAGAACCCGTTACATGTTCTTGCTTCACTTGTAGCCAACAGCGAAAACACGCAGCTAGCCTTCCAGCCCCACCCCACTCCCGGCGACACACACGCGCACACACACACACACACACACGAGTCGCTTTTCTCTTTGGCCCTCGGAACTCAGCTCCACTCTCTGCTAAAGCAAGGTGGCTTTACGTGGCCACCAAAAATGTCAGCATCGAACCCACCGCGCACCCAGTCTCAACAAAACTGGGTCGCCTCCCAGCTGAGCTCCCTGTTCCCGACGCAACAAAACATACAGCATCGCCATCATCAAATCCTGCAGCTCGGGCAAGCCCCGAGCACATACTCTCCTGTGCGGCGGGCTCATTTGTTCTGCTCTACAAGTTTTTTTTAGTTATGAGGCGCACTTTTGTGTGCGACAGTTTAGCCACTCAGCGCTCCTGTGGCCCTTTGACAGCACAGGGCGGGTAGCCACTCAGTGAGACCAGCTGAAGCCCTTGTGGGCGTTGGTGCGGCGCAGATTCCTCTGGCAGAGGGTTCCTACAGCCACATTTTTACAACAGGCAGCACGCATCTAAAAAATCATGGAACGCTCGAACCACCACAAAATTCCGAACCGGCTCTCAAGTTGACGATCACTGAAGTGTCAGCTCGGCGAATCTTAGCTCCTCAGTCCGACCAAATTCCCCCGACTCCTCTTCCAGGCGGAAGGAAGGTTTCGAAAAACCCATGCCTGAAAGAAGAGGCAAAAGGATAGTGTGCCCGAGGCGATGGAACCGAGCAGCCCAAATGCTGCACTGGGAACCTGGAAAGCATTACTTTCATGACGGAATTCGAGTTACGTTCAACAAGCATGAACACAAGAACGGACGGTTCCCTTCATCGTGCCTACGGAAATTGGGTAACCACTCACAGTTGCTGGCAGTGATTGAGCGTACCCTATATGATGCTCCTTACTAGCAGGGAACGTCTGAGTGGACGCCACTTGTACTGAAACTTCATCATCTCTATTAGCTGATCGCCAACCCATAACCACTGTCAGAACTAGCCTCTGTTCTCAGTGCCTTTGACGTCCACCCGGGTCCTTCGAAATCAACACGCAGTTGGCCATGGCCCTGACATTTTGGTCTTGCGGTTCAGGTCTTCCCACGGGTCTTTCTAAGCAAATGAACACGCGGTGTGCCCCGAAATGATCCTCCGCCTGAATTGACCAAGAACTTCTTGCACGCCTGCGAATCTCTAAGCAGCTTTTTACAGCAAGTGGCATCAGTGCAGGGTTCACGTAACTTTGCGGTCCGGAGCCAGCCGTGCAAACGGATTCCGCCACTCGCATGATTCAAAGGATGAAACCTGCATCAACCTGTTCCAATTGGTACTCCGCACCGCTTGAAACCCTTGGAGCTCCGAAGCATGCACCCTGCTGCATTCCCTTATGGTTTGTAACATGATTCCTTCGGGTTTCGCCTTTTCAAGGGGAGCCTCCCGCCTGCTTCTAAGGAAGCCACCTCCACTCCATCCCCCGAGATCAGAGAGCCGGAAGTCATGAAGCCAAGGCGCTTGGTCCTGATGGGCTGGGGCGCTTGGATCTTCCTCTTCCTCAGCGGCGCTGCTTGCCAGACCACATGGGCACGCGTCAACTCAGCGGGGAGTCCCCACAAAAACTGTGGCGTTCCTCTTGGTTCCCCTTCGAAACCGAGCCGAAAAGGGTACCCTTAAACAAAGAGGGCGGGTCTTCCTGGGGGCTGCGTTTTTCAGATTCCTGGTCTTTTTCCCCATGCGGTGCACCCGGAACCCCGGTCTTTCGGCGGCATGCACGCCAAGTGAGAACAGGGGGCCTAATTAATCGATCCCCAACAGAAAAGAGAGCTACGGCTAACACCACTCAACGCAGCAAACCAGGAAAGTGCCTCCCACCCGGCTGCACACAACCGAATCGTTTCCGAGTCGCAGCTGCCGGGAATCGCCTCCGTTGAAGGCGCGGCTCATGCTGTCCAGGCGCCACCAGGCGGTGCGAGACTCCGCCTGCAGCTCGGAAAGGAGTTGGGTGTGTGCGTGTTTGAGACTACTGGCTTGGGGTTGGTTTAAAACCAAACCAAAAGGAAACCAAAGGGACACCAATCATTTTTTGGGGATTCACCTATTTTGGCAAAACCCAAACTGACGTAAGCTTTCTGAGGAAGAGCGCCAATTTTGAGGGGAAACCCTAATTTGGCTCCTTGCGGGGGTTAAGTTCAAGGGGAAACATGAAGGACCACGCCCTCCAGAAAAGAAAAGGGGAAACCAAATTGTTCAACGCGTCATTGCTCTCAGTCGGCAATTCGGACAGGGGGGAATGCACTTCTTCCAGCTACAAAACTGGCCTTGGGTGTGCTGCGCCTAAAACGCCTAAACCCCCTCTTGGAGCTTTGGCGAGGGTGAAAGAAATCAGCAACAGGAAGTTGGCCAAACGCCGGTAGAAATTCCTGTAGTGACCTACGTGTTCTTAGGGGAGCCCGCATGCCAACCAGCTTCAGGTCCCTGGTAAACTGGGCACCTTTTGTTGGAAGAGTCCCTCCCTGTTTCACCCCTCCCGCCCCTCCCTGTTTCACCCCCCCCGCTGGAGCGACCCCGCCGAGGTGAGCCTCAAAGCCAGCGATTTGTAGCTTCACCGTCCGGGTGCTCCCCCCATTTTCCACATGAAGATTCACTAGCCCAGTGGTTTCCTATGGTGGCAAGCTGCATGAAAACGGCGCTAGACAGCCCAACCTCCATGCGGGCAAGAAGCTGTTAAAAGTCAACAGTCATCCATCCCTGCCAACCCTCAAAGAACTGAACTGGCCAGCACATTGGAACCGCGATTCTCTTTGTGGTAAAGATGACTAACCCCTACCCCAAAGCCAGCCATTCTGGCGACGCGCCTGAGCTGTACCAGCCGACTCGGCCGCCGCTTGCCTGGAGTGTCCCAGATCCCACGCCTCCAAGGCCCCTAAACTATGCGTATAAGAGGTTTTTCAATATGGGTATGGGTCAAAACAAGAAACCAGGGGACCGCAGATTTTAGTTTAGTCCATGTTTCCCATTTGCCAGGGTTCCATTTTGGGTAAGTTGTGAGCCACAGCCATGTATTCCCTTGCAAGTATTGGCCTGGTGCGGATTGGGTTGGAGTTTTGGCCTCATAGCTTACCTTCATAAAAGTCCCCCCTACAAGGGGTAGGATTCAAAGAAACCAGGACCCCATTTGCTGACTCTGATACCCAGAAACCGTCAAATTGTTCAGGGACCCTGTTGCGGGGTGGTTCAACGGGACCACAATCTTATTGCTCTCCCGCAAGACCCAATGAACCACTGCAGGCCTGGCGCGCGAGGCGCCCTCGATGCGGCGCTGGCGCTCGCCGTCCTATCCGGGGGGGGGGGGTTGGAAATCAGCTCTTCTTCGGACAATCCCAGGGTGGGGCCTCCCCTTTCTCTGGTGGCTCTTAAGTCAGTTTTTCCGCCACGCTCAAGACGGGTTGAGCTAGCTTTGACAACGTCAAAGTAGGGATTCGAATCCTTTGCCAAAAAAAGGTGGATTGAAACCCCAGGGTGGGTTGTGTGCGTGTGTCTGTGCTGGTTCGAGGGTACCTTTGTGGGGTGGTTTCAAAAGGGTGGTTTCAAAAGGGTGGTTTCAAAGGGAAACCAAATAAACATCCAAGCTATGTTGGGGGGTCCGACTCCCTAGTTTGACAAACACACACACACACACACACACACACACACACACACGCACATTGTGGGGAGGGATGTGGAGTAGGTTGGCAGTGGCTGGAAGGAGCACTCTGGCATGGATGTCTTTTCAACAGAGGACCCCCCTCTTGCAGACAAAACTTATGTCGGGGTCCTGTTCGCGCTCCCGAAAGGAACATAAAGGAACGGTGAGCGCATGGCCTTTATATTCTGTGCACCTGGCGGAGTGGGGGAGCAGGCAAGACATAAGATGGTCCGCTCACATGCGCAAACCACAAAATCATACACAAAGCCGGGGCTCCGCCACACAAAGCAACCTACCCACAAACAGAATGATCACTCGATTTTATCCAACAGGAATGGATGAATCCTACCCCGTCACAACCAACGCCCGCTATCATAACAAACTAGTTGGGAGTTAAAAATCGCCGCCGATTCTCTTTCTGCTGGCCTTAAGCGACTCTTTGTTCGCCCAGGTATTGGTTCCGGCTCAAGTTCATGAGCCTGACTGGTCTTAGCCTAGATAGACCTCACATATGGATGACTCCCTGAGGCGGTCGATAGACACCGTTCAGGCCGTGATACGCGATCGAGCGCCACACCCGTCCTCGGTCATCCACTCAAACTCCCAGCCGTGTCGATCACAAAGAGCCCGGAGCCGAGCTTCGTCCCAGTCCTGGCAGCACGGTCAGGGCCCCATCCGGTTGAACGCCTATTGCGCTCGATTTACTCCAAGTCACTCTCCTCAAGGGGACTTGCACCCAGCTGCTTGCCAAACGTCTCTCGGACCCCGTCAGCTGAGGGAAAGCTAATACTTGACTCTAAAGTCACCCGTCGACTCGCCCTTGCCTACCTCTAGCAAAATTTCAGTGCCGCTCTCTACAATGATGCGCTGGATTATGCGAGTGCTTTAGGTAGATGGTACTGTGGATGGAGAGACCCGCAAAACGCACCTGGGATGGATGAAACCCTATTAAGGGGTAACCCAACAAAGTTTGTAACTGTGTGTGTGTGACTTTGTGTGCGCGCTGTTATGTCTATTGGTAGGTTTCCCATGCATGGTAAATCTATGCCTGCGCCCGCGCAGGTACTGTAAATCTTTACCTGGCCAGGATGTGGGTGTGTCGTTTTTGAGGACCCCCCCAAAAAATACAAACAAAATGTGGTTATCCTTGTGGTTTCCCTTACAAAGCAAGGGGTACCCTCCATGCATCCTTGAAACGAACCCTGGGGCAACTGCTTCCACTGCCCCTCCTCCGGCTCTACGGAGACCTGGGAGGAGGTGGTGCCCAAAATCTGCGCCGTGGCCTCGCAGCCGAAAGCCGCGGCATGCGATATCGGATCGACCGATCGACCGATCGACCGATCGACCGATCGACCCGTTCAGCTGCTCCTTGGGGGGTGGTTGGGCGCATGGCGCGTGCTTCGGTGGAAAAATTTACTTGGGTTTCTGTACCACCAATACTTCATGCGATCCCTTTGCATGGACGTGCCCACTTTGGAGATAAGGGAGACGTCCCCAAACATACTAATTCAGAGACATTCCTATTGAACATCAACCTGAGAAGTCAATCAACATTGGCAACCAGCAGTCCCTTGTCGGCTTTTGGTTGCAATCTTGTCGTGCGTTGAGACTGTCGAACAACAGTCCCCAATCGAGCGTATGGATCCCCAAGACAGGCGAGCATCTTGCAACTGTTCAAGCCACCAATGAAAGACTTGTCTGTAAGGATCCCCCTCCCAAAAACAAAAGACGATGGGTGATTCTAAGGAAGAAATGCAGTCAGTAATCTTCAGGACCTCAGTTCTCACAATGCTTTACAATTATATACTCGCAAACCCGAAGTTAGGGATACCCAAGCACAAGACCTACAGTGAGCTCGTTTCACCACCCCGCCCCCGGTGCTAGAACACCTCCAAATCCCCAAACATAAGCAAGGACACACAGAAACAAAGAAAACAACCAAAACCTACGGATCCCCAAGACCGACATCGAGCCCCGGTTGGTCTCCCGTCGTCTCACGTCCGAATTCCAAGGCCTGCGGGATGAGCTTCGCCAGCTCCTCCAGCACCGCCGCCTGGGGCTCCGGGTCCTTGGCGTCCGTGACCACCTGCGCCGAACGGGGAAACATGCGCGGGCCGTGGGGGGACCGAACGGTTCGGCAAAGGTGGTTTTCCATAGAAAAACTCGGTTGCTTTCTGCTCCCCTGCTAAAAGTGAGTAACTTCTAGTGGTTTACTGGAACACCCATTGGTTGGCAAAAAGTGAAAGTCCTAACATCCAAGCAAAATGCACCTCTGAAAAGGAGAAAGCACCAAGGTCGGCGTCGTCTTCAAGTTGGTGCGCTCTTTGGATGGGACGTCTCGTGAAAACAGTGCTCATCTCCGAGTTGGGTAGTGGCAAATGTTGGAATCTCAAGGGCCCCAAAGGGAAACCAACCTGATTGTGGGGTCGCCTACAGTGGGCTTTGCTTTTAAGCTTAGACAAACTCTGGGAGTTGCGTCCTGAGCCGTTGACCTTTCAGTGAAAAAGGCCCTAAGCACACTTTCTTGGGTCCAACAATGGTGAGAGAGGTCTTTACCCGAAAGCCTCTGGTGGTTCCCTGAAAGATTTGTTAAAGCTTATTTCTTCTTGTTGTTTTCATTCACAAAGCCAACGTATTTTTCCTGCATCACAGTCATTCCCTACTGAGCACCAGCAAGAAACAGCACGCTGAGAAATGCCGAGCTGCTGCGAAGACGCCCCAGCGGCCCTCCGAGGAGTCGCCTGCAGCCCCCATGCCTCTCATGGGCCCGCCCAACCCCCAAGAGCCTGAGCCGTTCCAGGACCTCATCAGCGTTCCCAGCCTAGCAAGTTCTCCAAAAGAGCACTGGTTTGCCAAGGCGCCGCCATCGCCATCGGACTTGAACACGAACTGGGCGGTGTTGTTGTGAACGGTGAAGTTGTCCCTCGGTCGCACTGAAATGGCTTCAACTGGAGCCGGCTTTGCATGCTGGCTCTCATTCCTCGACATTGAGAGGAGTATGCTGACACATCCAAGCGCTGTTCCTTGTTTCTGCAAAGTGGTTAGACAAAGGAACTAGTTCCTGGCAAACAAGTTTGTGCTCTACCAGTTCAAAAACTTTGGCCACATGTGAGGCACGATCAAGACATGGCGTACCCAACACGTAGAGAATCTCACACCTATGTTTGTTGGTACTGTCCCCGTACACCTCCAGTTGCCTGCCCCGTGACAAATACCCCCCACCAACATGGGCGTCCTGGATGAAAGGAATCCAGTAGTTTTGTTGGGACTCTGCGAAGCTTCATCCAGACAGGTGTTGATTGTCTCTACCGCCCTGCTGGGAAAGATCCCAAGCATCAGCAAGTTGCTTCCTACTTCGTTTATCTGCAAGTTAAAAAAACAAAAAAAAAAAAACATGCCGCACCATGCCGCATCATCTGCATCGATATGCCCTGAAGCGGAATCAGGCATCCTTGCATGGTACACATTTCAAGTGGGCATCACCCTCAAACAACAAATCTCATAGCCACGCCTTCTGACATCCGACAACAGGGAGCAGCAAAATCAGCAAGCCTCCTTAATGATTCATGCACAGCAGCCACCCGTCTGTCCCGAAGCCGTTGAAGAGCTCTTCCGGCGCAGCATTCGCCGGCTCCTTTGCACGCATGCAAAGGCTTCTGCAGTTTCTGCGTCGGACAGACAAGGACACTCCAAGCACAACGACCTGAGGGCGTAACCCGACAACCCAGCAACTAGACCTGCGTATGCTACCATCAAAATCTCAACACCCAACACGACACGAGTGCCCGGCGATCGAAGTTGGGCCGCTGTCAAGTGTTCACCAAATTGTAAATATCGCAAAGCTGAGGTGATGTCAATCCGTCTAAGGGGAAACGAGGGAAGCCTTGTGCCAGTCATTGCAACTTGTACCTACAACTCACGAGGGACAAGAAGACTGCCACAACCAAGTTGGAAGCAAAGGCAATGGTCAATAGTCGAATAACTACGCGAAAATGCAAAAACAACCAGTTAATCAAGCAGTTTATCACACAACAGTCCGACCCTGGCTTCAAAGCGCCCCAAGTTGAATCCGCTCCCTGAGTGAAATTGGGGACTTTGGGTGGAAAATCTACATTTGGGCACCGCCATACTTGGAAACAACCCAGCAAACTGAAGGGCGTTGCGACAACAAGGCCGGTCCCCCTAAATGGCGTGTTCCTGCTGCTTGCCAAGCTCCAAAAAGGCACCCCCCCCCCGTGGCCGGCGCCGCTTGCCCTGCTCCATTTGTGGGGCGAGTGGCCATCATGAGAGTGAGGTCTTGCAGCTGCAGCAGCTGCTCGGGATCCTCCAGCACCTGAAGTTTGACGTCCCCCCCGGGGAACGGCAGACACACGCCAAGAAACCAAACAAGCCATCCAACCAAAGAACCAACCAACAAAAAGAACCTACCAATGAACAAGCAAAGCAACTCAGCAACCACCCAAACCAACCAGCCAACCTGCAAGGCAACCGAAGCAACGAAAGGAAGCAAGGGAGCAAGGAAGCAGCAAGTCTCGAGCTAATGCCCGCCTTCCTCCGGACTGCTTGTGTGGCCCCCCCCCCCCCCCTATGGGCCCAGAGGCAGGGGATCACAAACACTTGCATTTGCTCAGTGTGCCTATGCCTTTGCCGCAAACGAGATGCTACGGACGCGGAACACGAAACAAAACCCCGAACACGTGGCACTGGCCAATGATTTCCGAAGTCAGTGGAACCATAGGATTCTCAATCAAACCTTCCCCACAAGGCCACCAAGCCCCAGCTGCCTTGGAGTTAAGCCCTGCCTGCGCGGCAGTGAGTTCCCCCAGCGCCGTCTTGTTCTCCGCCCGCTCGAAGGTCCTGGGCAGAAGGCCGGGGTGATTTCGTCCCTAGGGATGGAGTGCCGGGGCAAAAACGACCGGGGCGAGTGATGCTTGTAATCCTTTGACCGCCGATGCTATGTCTCTAAAATAAGGCAGCCCTCCCCCTGCAAAAGAGGTTTCGTGTTGGCAACTTGTTGGTAGGGATTGCCGCTATGTCTTCAAAGGGAAGCCACCCCTTGTGGTCATGGCGTTTGGAGAGAATCCCATATGGTTCAATCCAGCTTTCCCCTGTGCAAACGGTCGATTTCACATTGATTTTCTTGTTGTGTGAGCCAGCATCTCGGTTGATGCCCGGTGCACGACTCCGCGATGTGCTGGGCACTCATTTTTACTGAGGGGCCCACGCGGGTCTGAGTCTAAGATCTTTCAGGACCGCTCTTTGGAACGACCCTCGTCTCTACTCTCCGGTCATGGATGCTATCTTGCGGCAGGGGTGCTCTTGCATAAATGAGCCTGGCTCAATTCGGAATTTCAAAGGGAATTTCAGGGGCCAGCCAGCTCCTCCAATTCCATGTGTTTGGTTCTACTTCACAAAAAGTACATGTAAGCTGAACGTCCAAAACGGACCGATTTCCGGTGATTGAATGATACTTTGAAAGGTTGATTGCCTTTTACACGGTTATACAGTACAAAAAACAGCCATTTGTCCCCAGCAATCTTCCCAGCTGGAAAGTTGCGGTTTAAATGGAGCCCTCCCTCGGACATGAAAATGTACCAGGTGCCCCTTTTCAAAGGGAAAGCTTAGCGTCCTCATCTCCCCTTTCGGTCCCAGCTTCCCAGAGGCTAAGTTCAAACGGGCACTCCAAAATTTTCCGCCAGGGCGCTCGGTCAAGCTCAGATGCCAGCCGGCGCGCACGCCGGCGCCCTGCGCCGGGCCATCCTGCTTGAAGCTGGCAATCGACAGGACGCCACCTCAGTGATCCCCGCCGCATCCCGCCAGCTGGCATCCTTCGCTGCAAAAGACGGTTCAGCAGCCGGGGAATGAGAAAACACAGCAACGATTGGCAAGAGCTTCCAATGCAACGACAGGATTGATTCCGGGAGCCCAGGGAATTGCGGTGGTTTCTCAAAGCGATGCCATGTGAAAATATGGGCGGGTCCGATGGTTTTCCGCCAAGGGATGCGATGCGGGTGTGTGTGTGTGGGTGACAAGGAAAAGTCGGTAATCAGGGCACACTGATTGCAGGCCAGGCATGCTTGCTACACGGAAGCAAGGTGAAAAAAAACACCATGCGTGGCATCTGTGCCAATGTCCAGCCCTACATGGCTAGAGCTTAGATGGGCCAACTACAGCTTTGCCAAGGCTATGTGGGACCATGCATGACCAGCCAAACTTGTCAATCATCGATTCCTGTTGGCTGTTTAAAGGCCAGGGCTTGGCCCAAGTGTGCACTGGGCAACCTCCAAGGGAGGTTGCCACCTTTGGTTGTGGGGCCCGTTGTGTCCACCTTGGCTTCGCATGGCCTTGGCGCCGAAGCTTTGGCGCCGACGCGTTGCGACCGGCGACCGACTTGAGGTGCGCGCCGTTGGCGTTGAAGGCTGCAATCTCCTCGCTGACCTTGATGCCCTGTCCAGCATTGAAAGTTCCGCCAGTGCCCATCTCTCAAAAGTAAAGTGTCCAGCCCAGCGGCTGTAGGAATAGCCTGAATAGACATCCCCTTTTGAGGTTGATCACTCAAGTCTCAAAAGGTCAACCCCCAAAACGGGTGGCCTATTTCTACCGGCCACCGTGGGCAACTGGTTGGCATAAAGTTAAAGTCCTAACATCCAAGCAACATGCACCAAAGAGACCAAAGGGGACCTGGAGACTGCCCTTCAACAACCTGGAGATTGCCGATCCGTCCGCGAAAAGCGGATCTTGGTCGGCACCTTGTACTGCACCGCGCAGATGGGCAGCAGCTGGAAATCCAGGCCGTTGTAGAACACGAAATTCCTCGGCTTCGTGGCAGCCCCAAATGGCCGTGAGGACGGGTGGCAAAAAAATGCAAGTTTTGGAGAGGCCTGAGGAACAAGGCCACTCCGAACAGCCACACGCACACACAAAGCTCAAGGGCAACCTGCCTTCGCCATGCAAGAGGAGAGGTCCGATTTGTCAAAATATGTTCTTGCACTTTGGGCATCCTATCCTGTCATACAGCGGTTGCTTGAGCAACTCTAGCAGACGGATTGTCAACCCACACCGGGACATGTATATTGAATATCTTGTTTGCGTAATTGTTTCCATGATTACGCCCTCATAAATGTGCTTGTAAATTTATCTGCTGATTATTTCTGTTTGTTCATGTCCGTGTATGTCCTTCACGTGAAGCTGTTACGATTCTCCCGTCACGTGCTTTGCACACCCAGTGTAGCGCCGACTTTTCAGCACCAACACCAAGTTTCCAATGAGCCCACCATGGCTAACTCAGGTGTTGGCTTTCCTCACCTGTAACTCCCCCGCCTTACTAAAAAAAGGGGTCCCAGTTCAAAAGTGATTCTATTCTGAAATAACCGTCATCCCCTGGTGAACAGCCAGGTGGTAGTAATCCAAGGTTTGCACGGGGGTCTCTCCGGGTAAGCCCTAATTCTGAGAAACACCCATGTGGACTAGTTTTATTATAGTTTTATTGGTAACATTTTGGCGGGCATCATTTACGTGGTATGTCTATCAACCATTGAGGGTTGTTCCGATCGGTTCAAACTCATGAAATGCAGCGAAAGACGCATGCAACTTCGGGATTTCGTAAGGCAACCCGGACAAACCGAAGCCTCCCACCATCCCGTGGGAAAATTAGCCTTCCAGGGGCCTCCAGTCTTCCACGCTAGGCGGGACGGTAACGTAACAACAATATAACCCCCCCGACGAAAAGCCAGAAGTGACCAAACCTTTCTCCGTCCGTCCATCCCGAGACTGCATGCAAGCAACTCCCTCCGCAAGAATTCAACCAAAAACGGCCAAAAACCGAAGCCCAAGACACACACCGTCAAGGTCCAGCGCCGCCTCCAAACGCTTCTTGAAGGCATCCAGGTTCTCAGCGATCTCCTCGACCATGCACTAAGCATGCGAAGGCCTGATTCACTGACGCCTTCTTAGGTTGCTTCGGCTTGCCTCACTTTGTTTGACTCATCCTGTGGCCTGATGACTGACTGTATCTGATGCGCGTCATTTTGCCAGAGTTTGTATAATACTTGGTCAAAACAAAGGGTGCTCTTAACCGTTGGGGCAGTCTTTGGATTGGGAGGGCTTGCTAGGGTTTGTGGGGCGACGCGCTTTTCCTGCATTTCTAAGGGGGGCTGACTCCGTTTTTTGCGTGCGGCGAGGCCTTTTGGAAGCTACCCAATGCAAAATGTGCAAACTTCAGCACCCTCTTCAACAAACAAAAAGGATCGATTCACATGGGGGCCGTGGGGGCCATCACGACACCAGAGCCGTCCCTCATTCTGACAGCCCCAAAATCAAATTCAACCAGATTACACCACGAATTTCTGTACAAAGAAAGCATGTCCTGCAGGTTCTTTGGGCATGTGCCGAGGCCCTCCCCCGAGAGGTTCTTGAACTTCGCATTCCTCCGAAAGCGAGGCGCCGATGGGCGATGGTGTGGCGTGTCTGGGGCGGGAGGAGGGGACGTACGTGGAGGTCCCATCATGTCCCTACACATCACTTCTTTGCAAGTGTTTGGTAAGATCTCGCCATGGATACAACATGTTGCCCAAGGATATCGAAACGCCCTACCTCCCCCCCCCCCCACAGGCTTCCCGTCCGTCAACATTTGCCAGCCACATGCCAAAACACTTGCATGACCAATCTAATGCGGTTGATTCTCTACACTGGCCTTACACCTACATATTGCAGGTAGACCGGATTCCCGTGTTCCCCACTGCCTTACTTCCAATAGGAAACCCATCTCAAAACTCACCCACTCCTACCCTTTGAAGATGGGTCTATTGGTGGTTGAAGAGTCCAAGTACCTTCACCAAACTACGCTTGTTTCCCCTTTGCCCCCCCCCCCCCCCGAAAAAAACAAGTCGCCTCCAGAAATCGGGCGGTTCTTTCTGCCCTTTGAAGCCTCTATTAGAGGCTTACAGGGTCCATAATGCATGATTTCCACCTGTGGGGTGGCTCCTTCTTGGAGGGGCTCCTTTTACACATATGATCTAAGGTACCGTAAGGTACCACCCGGCTGCAGCCGAGCGGCTTCAGCAGGGCGATGACGTCCAGGTACCATCCGGCGAAGACGCCCTTCAGCTGCGCCGGGCCCCCGGGCGCCGTAAAGCCGCTGATGCTGAAAGGGTGCAGCGGGCTGCCCTGCGCCACGGCTGGAGGAAGGCCCAGGGAGCTGCCCCTCTCAGCCTCTTCCACTGTCTTTTTGTTTGTTTGTGATATGAACAGGAATGCGTAGGTGGATATATCTACAAAGGTGTAATGATACTAATCACAAAGTAAGAACAACCGTAACAAACACAATGACAGTAAGAGAAACCATACTAACATGCATGGCATAAATAATAATCATGATAAAACTAACGTTCATAATCGCTGTTCATAGTAATACACATGTTTAAATATCGCATGCGTACAACAAACTTAGTGGGATACAGTCGTTGCACTATCATCGACAACCCTTCATCCACTCTGGTTTTCATTTTGGCTTGGGAGGGGTCCTGGGCCCGGGGAGTTTGGTGAGAAGAATGCTTTGGGAAGCCCATGTTCTGTCCGAAAACCAGAAGAATCCCGGCGTTTTCTGGGCATAGGCATGTGGCAAAGGGGCTGTGGGCATAGCTCCAGCAAAAGTGAGGGTGGTGCAAAGTATGAAAGCCTTTTTGGGGAGTGTGGCGGGTCCTAGCGTCACTCCCAACAAACTATGCATGTCATGCACTGCGCAAATCGCTTTCCAGGATCATTCCACTGCAAAAGCAAAAGACTCACCGCACCCTGCAGCCATGATTCAGCTCATCTTTAAAGTCACGCACATTTACACTTGCAAATATCTTCATTGTTGCAATTGGCTGTGGGTCAAAAATAGGTACCCAAAATGGAACCCTGGTAAATTGAAACAAAGACTAAAACCTGCGGTCCCCTCGTGGGTGAATTTTGATCCATACCCAAATCACCTTGGCAACTTACACGTGACTTGCGTCCTAGCTGCAACTTTGCAACTGTTCCATGCTCCTAGCCAGGCGCAACACTCATCTCCCCCGGCCCGCGCCTCATGGAAGGTGAATCCGGCGATCTCACTCCCCACCTTTGCCTTCGGCGTGTACCTGCAAAAATTCAATCTCTGAGGATTTGAGTGTTGAGGGGGGCCCCAAAGGGGGGGGGGGGAGTCAAATCCCAAATAGCACCTGCCGGGACCTGGCAATGGTGTTTTGCACCAGTGCAAGCGGAAGGGGCGAGAAAACAACAATCCGATGCAAGGTGAGGTCATGGTCATGGTGAAGTGAAGGGAAGGCCTTTCAGTGACAACTACAGCTCCCCTAAGAGTGCGTGCCAACCTTGAAGTCGCCACCAACTAAGTTCCTGCCAAACAGGTAAGGAAATTGAAGGAGGAAGTGTGCAAAGGCTCTGCTCCTTACCTGTCCGTCTCCTTCCCTCCTATCCAGGGAAAGTTCAGCTAGACCCACATACCGGCAAACACCACAGGTCTTGCGGCTAAAGTGAAGCTGAGACGCCTGACCGACACCACTGTGGGATCTTGCGCGCAGGTGGCCGTGCAGCTTCTGCCTGGCTGTGCGTCCAGCCACTCTCCTCAGTCAGGAGCTGAGGGGTGGACATCCAGGAGGGCCCAAGGTGGGCGATCCCCTCTAGAGTAAACCCAGAAAGCCACTTGGCTTACCCACCCCAGCCCTTGGAGCTCCATGAAGGGGATCGCTCTGAAGACTTGGGGCGTGGACCCATCCATTTCGTGTCCGCGAAAGCCGGCCACTCGCAGCTAGGTTTGCCATGTTTCGCCCCAAGAAAAGCATCACTCTGCCAGTTGGCATCGATGCTAGGGTTCCCCTACCCGCACATGACATCAATTCACCGGTGGGAATGAAGAAATGGTCACACCATGTCACACCAATGAAAGGCCTTCATGGGCATGCGTCTGGTTTTGTCCCATGCATGGTAAGCTTGCAACATGTGCCACCTTGCAAGGCAGCTATGCCAGGGCCTTCTTTACCAGAAGCAGGTCAAGAACACAGGGGCTACCAAACTGCTTGCCCCCGGTGCATTTGAGATGGATGGGGAAACAGGCGCCGGATTCAGGCAGCCGAGATGCTGAAGCAGCCACAGATCTCGGATTCGTCCTTGTCGATGTTCACGATCCTTTGTGGTGGAAACAGCTTCACAAATGTTTCCGTGATCTTCTCCTGTGTGCCCCACCCCACCCCCACCCCCCAAAACAAACAATAACAAAAACAACAAACTCCTGACATCTGATGAATCTGCTGGCAATTCTCGAATCTGTGAGCGGGACAACTTGGCTAACTCAAGGGGGGCAGCACGAAGATTAACCTAAAATGTGTTTTTTGCTGCCAGGGTCGCCAGCAAAATCAACAAAAGCCACTAGTTGCTGAGAACTGTTCAAAGCCCCCAACCACCGAACATGCCAATCAAATCAATCCCACTTGCTTGCCCAAGGGACCTGGCAATACATGTCTTGACCATGAATAGATTTGATAATATTGGGCCAACATCAGAACTCCCAAGAAAGGCGCACCTGCCCTGGGAAACCAAGTTAAACATCTTCCAGCGCACCATGCTCTTTGCCAAATCGCCATTTCTCGCCCTCCACCTGTCCGATCATGGTCCCGTGGACCTGGTCAAGCTGCACTTGGGTCACTTGCGACACTCCGCTGATACGATGCATGGCCTCGCTTGGCCCCCGGCAGTTCCTGGTAGACTTTATTTTTCAAATTCGACCCTTCCAGGGACATTCTTTCTCAGGCGGCTTGTCCCACACCACCCGCCAAAACAAGATAGTAATAACCCCAAAAAAAAGAAAAAAAAACATACCATATTTAGAACCTTTTCGTACACATTAGCCAGGCACAACACAAGTTCAAAGGGTCAGCTTGGGCCAGGGGACGTGTTTAAAGCCAGTCTGACAGCAGGCGCAACCCCCAAAAGAACCTAGATGCTGCCACTTCTGAGCCAGGCAACCCTGACATCACCTTCATCGAAGGCAATTAACAGCCTACTTCTCGCCGACTCTGAGCCAGGCATCAACCCCCCGCATCGCCGTCACCCATCTGACCCCACCCCCATCACATCACATTCACCCAACTGACTCAGCCCTCCTCCGTTGGTCTCTTTTTTAGGGGTCTAAAAATCGAATTTCGACTACACCGGGACCTCTCTCCCCGCGACCCCAAAAAAACAACAACAACAAAAAACGCCACCAGCCGAACCGCGCGGTCCGGAGCGCCTGGTCCGGGCCGCTGATGGCCTTGAGGTGTGCCCGGGCGCCCACCCCAGCGGTGCTCTTGCTGAGGCCGCCTGCGCAGATTTTGCCCAACTTCATGGAACAAGCGAACGCATGATAAATAACTAATTCATTCTTAATATAACACATAGATTTTCAAATATGAATGCGAGAATAAACAATCCTTTTTCATTGGCGGTCATTGGTGCGGCAGCCAAATGCGCTTTTGGGAGGACCGCCTTTAAGAAAATGGTCCTCACCATGGCTCTAACTGGGATAATGGGTGGTCTTACATGGCTCATACTTACGTACTATTCCTACGGCCTTTGAACACCCAAGAAAGCGGTGAAGCAAAGGCAGGCGCCTTGCAAGGCCATGTTCCACGGGATGGGCAAAGTGTGTCGGTGGATGGAGTGTAAACTTGGGTATGCAACAAATAGGTCCGTTCGGAGTACAGCACCCGGAGCCCTAGAACCGGTTTGTTCTGTTCTCATTGCATGATGCTGCTCTTCATGGCGTAAGCTCAAGAATCATGACACGCGAGTGCAAGGTGTATGACAGAAAGCGGACTTTGGCAGAATCCAAATCAAGAGAAGCGCCACACGTACACGTCTCCTCGGTGTGGTTCTCCTGTTCTGGCAAAGGAACATCCAAACCCTGAAATAGGCGCCGAGGCCCGCTAATCTTGTTGCTGGCATGCTCTGACTGCGTCAGTGACTTGTTTGTCAGGCTGAGAGATGCACAAACCCCGCCATCTGCATGACACCACCTTGGATGCCCGCCGAAACAGGTGTCAAAAGGTGAACTCACCTGCGCAAAGAAGTACAAGGCCAACCTTTTGGGACCATGACTAAACATGCACCAAAATCAGACAACCAAAAGGCCAAAAGCTCGGTTTTGGGCTGCCCGGCCAGCACCCTTGTGGCCAAGCCTTTCCTGAAGCTCACCAACCCAACCCGTCACCGAGTCACCCTGGCACGTGCCAGAAAGTTCTTCGCGCCAAGGTGGCTGGATGAAGTTTGAGCATTCATGATTCAAGCCACGGTCTACGGTGCCAAGCCGCCAGCGGACCATTATTTCCAGGTTTGTATTTGTGACAACCGTGGCAACTACTGTGGATGGACGAAATCCTGCACCACCCGAGCAACCATGAGACACCATTGTTGGTTGGTATTTACAGGGGAATCAACATTCCAGGGGTTCTTCGGTGGTGCCGGATTTCGTCCATCCACAGTATCACCATGGCCCCCTGCGTGCTACACGCAAGAGCAATACATGCCATTCCTCATCAAATGGCTGGGCAAAGTCCTTAGAACATTCTGCTCGACGAAGCTCAATTGTGAGCACAGGGTGTGCCTGTTGGTCTCCATTTCGGGGAACGAGAGTGACACCCAGAAGTGTGGAAACCCTCCCTGCGCAGTCTGCAAAACTTTCGTTGGGGGAGGCCATCCAGCTGTAAGGATTTGCTCTAAAATGCCGCCTGAAACCGATCCAAAACGACACGAGTTGACACCCATTGCGATGGAACCTGAAGCAAAGAAACAAAAATAAGCTAGCCAGTCAAAACAACCTACTCCCTCCTACATGTTTGGGGGTCTAAAACGTTGATTCAAGCACCTCCCGTGAAACACTTCCCCCTTTCAGCCTTCGTCTTGCCCCATCCCTTGTCCCAACGACAGGCCGACCAACCGGTACACTTGCAAGCGTCCTTTCGGAGCTGGGCATGGCTTGGTGGTTTAGCCAGTTCGGCCGCCGCGAACGGCAAAACGCCCAACGGTTGCCCGCCTGAGAAGACCTGAAAGGTGGCACAGTCGTCGTAGGTGCTGCATTGCTCGGCGAAGCTCACCCGCAGCTTCTGGGCCTTCGCCAAATGCACGTCCTGGCCGAGCGCAAGTGCGATACAGCGTTGGCTGCCACCGTCATTCCGAAACGGGGAACATGTGCGGGCCGACGCACATACCACCTTCCTACAAAGGGAACACACTTGTTGGGGACCCTTCCATTGGGTGGGTATCAACCAAGAGGCTCAAGCCAAGAAGGCCAAAGCCCAGCGACCTCTTTGGGTGCCAGCTACTAGAACCAACATTGCCCAGAAGTCCACAGGCAAAGCAACCAGTAGGATTGGGGTGACCTCAGTGGCACGGGCTGAAGTGCGGCTGATGAGGGCGTCCAAAGCTCACAAAGGAAACTGGCAGAACATGGATTGAAGCCCTGCTAAGAGAAGCCTGTCAGCTGGGCCAGAGCCAAACCACACTCTTTGCAGCGACGGTAGCCAAAAACCAATCACCTGGAGAGGCTCGAAATTTGGAGAAATTCCCTGCTGGTCAACATTGGGTCCAAGTCAGGTGCACAGTAGGTCGAAATCAGGTCAAAACGAGGATAAACTAGACCTCAACACTAGGACCTATCAATCCTACTAGGCCAAGTTTGGGTCACCAAATTCTGTCAAAATCAGGTAAACATTAGGTCAAACTTGCGCCAAGATTAGGGTTTACTACTTCTGGCCCTGCTTCAACCCGCGTATTTCGCTCCTGCGTCCAGGTGTGGCTCTTGGCGGGGTAGGGGTGCTGAGACTCCACGACCGTGGCGCCCTTCATCGACTTTCCTGCGGATGCGGTCAAACCGCTGAGGAACTTCTGTGAATTGCTCGGAAGGACATATGAAGGGAATCCAAAAAGTTAAAGTCGAAAGATCCGACCCAATAGCAGTAGTGAGTAGTGGGCATGTTTCACGGTACCAAACTTTGGGGGGGGGTTCAAGGCAAGCCGGAAACCACTCATGGGCCCATGGGGTATCACAGAAGGTGTGCATTTGTGAGTTTTGATTGAGGACTCCTTCATGGACAGCATTTCTGCGAGGCCTTGGTTGGATTCAGGGAGTTGTGAACCCAACGCGTGCTCTCCTACAGTACAGCCCCAGGCGCCCGTGGATGGAATCGGTGGCCCTGGACACAAAGAATTGGGGTTGGTGCAAATGGTATATAGAGTTGGCTTGCAACGAACTGGAGCAACGCCAAGATTGCAATTAGGGGGTATGAGGCATTACTATAACCCTTGTTGCACCGGATGCGGTGCAGCGAAGCCGCCTGAAAAAGGGGACCATGGCTTCTTTTTGGGGGTGCTGCTCAATTAGTCTTCAAATGTTGCAACAATTACGAAAGAACTAAAATTTCCGAATCCGCAGTTAAAGGAGCTTTGCGTCTTTTCACTCATTTTACCCGCGGATCGGTAAAATCGCTCGCCATAGGCGGATTTGTCGGCCCGAGCGCTTGGGTGTGTGTTCCTTTGAGGGCATCCTTTTTGAGGTTGGCTTGGAGGGAAGCCGAAGGAAAACCACTTCTGTGGTCTCGCAGGGATCCTTACATTATACACCTGAACATTGCCTTGTAAATGGTGGTTTCCCTTTATTTTGGTGGAACAAGCCATGTTTCGAATGGGCAAAATGATAAAGTGTATCTTTTAAGGAGCCCTGTCTCGTCCCAGGTTGACGCACATGGGCTCCTGCCATAATCTCCTCGTGCTTCTTCTTGACGCACTCGATCCAAACATCCTCCGCGGGGACCTGCAAAGTGAGCCGCCGCAGGTCTTGCGATGCTACCCTTGAGATTGGCTCAAAGGAAAGCCGAGCGGAACCAGCTTTGGGAGTTCCTCTTGAAGGCAAACTGAATCGTCCACCAGGGTGCCCGATGTGATCAGAACTGTTCGAAACTCAATGTAAGGGACCCGCCCCTAAGCGGACGCCCCGCGTTGGTAAGGCTTAGTAAGGCCATATTAGCGCCACATATTTAAAGTGCCTTTGGCCATTGTATGGCTCAATATAGAGAAGCAGTGTGCCACCTTTAACCCCGAACTAAAAGGGCCGCAAGGTAGTTGCCCTGTTCCAGGTGATCATGCCGTTCAGCATTCTGAAATCTTGTGGCGTCTTGGGCCTTGGGGTGGAAATATGTGTGTTCATTTCTTCCTTGGCACAGTTGGTTATATGTTGTGCGTGTGTTCTGCATTTGTGAAATTTCGGGACAAGCGGCTGAACTGATTAGTCCTTGCCACTTTTGCCGCGCGTCAAAAGGACCATGCAGCATTTGCAAAGCACGCCATCCAAACAGTTGACTTGCCCAGTGGCCATGGAAGAAAGGGGCAGCCCTTTTTGTTCGAGTGTTGACCCACAAATCAACATGTGCGATCGTGCAACTGGAGACATGACATAAGCCTCCCTAAAAGCTGCCCCAATCCACCTCAGAGCCTCTCTGGCTAGACCCTACTCTTGCTTGCCCACTGGGCATTGCAAATGCAACATAAAGCCCACCAACGACACAACTCTCGCAAAAAAAAGTCTCTTGATGTTGAAGCGGAGCACATTGACAAACATGGGAAATTAGCCGGCAACTGGGTTTGTCTGAAAATGGGAGAGCTCTCAACATGGGTGTTGTACTGCTGGTTTCCCTTTAAACCAACCCCTGAAAGGGTACCATGAAGGGCTAAATGAAAAGAATGGGCTTCAAAACCGTGCTTAGTTTTAGTCATGATGATGGAGAAATACAAAAAATCGCGTAACCATTTCACCCCTCATATTGCGCACCTGCAAAAGACCACACTGACAGTGCGCGCTTGAGGGTGGCTTGTGATTGGAGCACTCCCCCCGGTGCACCTTGACCTTGTTCTCGCGCTGAAGCCTGTTCCACTCGTCTTCGAAGGTGGTGTCTCGGCCGGAAGCTGGCTCCGACCGACGGGCTCCGAGGATTTCCCCGGCAAACATTACTCAGACTCCCAGTGGCCATGGGAAAAAGGGCATCTTTTGGTTGGTTGACTTTAAAGAGGAATCCTTCCCCAAAAAAGGAAAAAAAAGGCAGCACTGGGCAACTGGGATTACAGCTGACCAGAAACTTGCACAGGGCCATGCTGCCAAGATGTGTTCCAGTTTGCTCGGGTCCTTGCCAACTATTCCAACCTGTTCAGGGGCAAGTGCTGCGTTTTGCGGCTGAAACAACCTGCGTTTTGAAGCTGGGCATGCTCCAAGTGGAGTTTGGGGTTTGCGAACAGAAAAAACACTCCGCGGAACACATGGAAAGGAACCGGGCTTGCGAGAGAGGAAGGGGCCCAACCTCCTTGTGCAGCAACCCACGTTTAGGGTCCTCTACTTAAAGGTTTGAGAAGCATCCATCTGCCATCCGCCCCCCAAACAAGCACCACCCGGCCACGTCCTTCCCTTCCGGGCTGCTGTCACCGACTCGGAAGACCTCGAGCTCCGGGCTGCCCTTGAGCTGCCGCCCCAAGATCTTGATGATGTGATCCTCGCCGATGCTCAACCGTCGGGTACCCTCTCACCAATTAACATGGAACGAAGACCATGTTCCTGTCAAATGCCCTCCTGTCAGGCTCCATGTTAGTTGGTGGGAGGGTAAGTAGGTCGTACTCTTGCTCGGAACTTGGGATTGGCCCCCACATGGCCATGGGCCAAAACCTACTTTGTGGGTTAAGGATGGGTACGCGGGGGGAGGTCGCAAACCCCATGGGAGGCTGTCAGACTTTGCCCGCTATCACTGCAATTCTTAAGGATCGGGGTGGGCTTGGGAATATGGCATAATTATAGTGCCCCCCTCTTCCCTTAGGGCTAGTGGGTTGTGGGGTAGATTCTGTCTCAGTCCCGTCCTGCACATCCGCACCCACCTTGAAGCCATCCAAGACGGATTTCAGCAGCGAGACCGGCCTTAGGCTTTCACGTTGGCACGGAAATCCCAGGGTGTAAGCCAACCCATGAACAACAAATTGGAATACACGGCCCGGAAGTGGAATCCCCAAACCTTCAAACCCTGAACCCACCCATGGTAAACCAGCCCTTTGACCTTCAACCAGCGCCACCAACCCAACCCTAAACAGCCCTAAACCGGGTTCTTGCAAAACCAGCCAATTGTAACATCTATGACTCAACATATCTGGGTATGAATTGTTACTAGGGACCCTTCAGGGGGTTCCAACCCTTAAAAAACAAAAAAACGTATCCTTTAAGGGACCCACCCCATCTGTCCCATGGCCATCCGCCATCCCCTCCCCTCCGAGCTGCGCTCGGCCTCGCTTGTTGATGGGCACCGTCCACCCGTGCCGCGGGGGCTCGAAGGACGCCGCAGCGGCCGGCGCCTCGGCCAGCCATGCCTCCGGGTCTGCCTCCTCAGCACGCGGCACCGCTCGCTTGGCTGGCGGCAGGGCTCGCTTGGGGGGACGCCTGCGCTTCTCAGCCGCTTCCTTTTAGTTGAAGGGAGCCAATGTGTTGATCTTGGTTGAAACCGGTTCTGAAGGTTCAAACTGTTTGGGCCTTACATGTTCAAATGAGGAAGAAGTTTTGGGCGGTTGGCAGGCCGACAGATTGAAGTTTGCCTAATTACTCTGTAGGTAGCTAGGTTTAAAGGGACACCCCCCCCGAAAACGGAACCGAAAGGAGATCTGTGCGAAATACATCTGAGGCTACTCTTTCTGGGCTAGTTTTTGGCGGACACCAAAATAAAACAAGCACATTTGGCGAGACAAGCCTGTGTCTGAGGTCCATTGACTGCCAACCACTGATCGGTGAGTGACAATCCTGCCCACTGCAAAGGGTAGATCTCGCATTCATATTCACATGACCCTTTTTTGACGATGGTGAGAAGCAATTGGCCAAGAGCACCGCGAAAGGGCGAACTGAGGTGTTGACAAGGTGCCCCCCAACGGACCACTCCCAACAGTGAAAGGATCAAACAACTTGTTTACAAACTTCCGGCAAAGATTGGGGCCAACCACTCTTGTGAAGGTGCATGTTCAACATCTCAGCTGGCTTTACCCTTGCCACAGCTCTTCCTGGCGAGCGCTTGGCAGGCTTCTGGCCAACCACGTTAGACTGGAACTGTTCGCAACTGGCTGCAAGATCAAGACACCAGTCGTGCCTACAGCTTCGAAGGACATTACTTGTCTTGCCTGGAGGGTATGTGCGTCCCCGCGTTTGCGCACGCATCAAAGCACGTCTGATGCCTCTCCTGATTTGAGGGTGACCCCTTTTTTGAGCTCAAAAAGGGGGGGGGAGAGGCGCCTCCACGACACGCAAAAGAAAGATTACGCGCCAAAAGAACATGGGTTCGTTTATTTTCACCGGGGTTGCGGGGCATTCTGCCTGCTTCAGCCAGGCCCGGGCCAAGCATCACCAACCATGCCTAGGAGCAATGGATGTTTCAACTTGAAACCACAAGCACAAGGAACCTAGCTTGAGCATAGATCCGGAGTACCTCATCGGTCAAAAGAGTCCCCCTAAAACGAAGAAATATGGGTAGCCTGCCTGGTTGATCTGGCGTTTGTTTTTATTTCCCTCCGCCTCCGGCGGTTTCGGACATACGGCCCAGGCACATCTTTGCTCAGCCGCCACTTCTCAGCGTCCTTGTCGAAGTAAAGCTTGTGGGAGCCCCCGTTCTGCGTGTACACCGCATTTCCGTTCTTGGCCCCGGACCGGGCGTAGCTACCTTAGCCAGAACTTCACCCCCACACTCTCAACATATATCGTGGCTGTGTGCCAAAGTAGGGGGGCCCAAAAGCTGTGGTTTTCCGTCTGGTGTCCCTTTATACCAACCCCGAAAACAATCACTTCCTGAGTGGATTTGGCCAACAGGAAGTCCTGCTTGGCAATAAAATGGTGCTCCCCAAAGGTTTAAAGCGCAGGAACTCAGGAGGGACGTCAGTCACTTCCGCACCAAGAACATGGGTAGTGAGAAGATGCCAACGCCATGTTAACTCAGGAAGTGAGAACATGGGTAGCCTCCAAAAAGGGCCGGCGCACGTCTCACCCACTCACATCCAGGCGGCCGTCCGCATCCTGCAGGCCATCCACGCAGACCGCCCAGGATCGATCGCTCTTGGAGACCTCCAGGTGCTTCCGGTTGGCCACCAGCCTGTGGGTCAACTCACCGGCTGAAATGCGGGTCCATCTTTTTGAAGGCCGCCTTGGCTTCGGTGGCTTTGATGGATAAAACCGCCGGGAAAGCCAACAGTTGGGGGGGGGGGTTCCCCTAAAAAAAGGCATGCAGAGATTTGTTGTTGTGCATTTTGGTGGCCATAAATAGGTATCCAAATGGAAATCTGGATGGGAACAAGGTGCTTTGATCTTGACCCGTACCCATTTGTTGAACGCTTCCCTCAAACCCGCGTCAATAAAAGGAACCCTGAAACTCACTTGTACAATTACGCTCGCATTGTGATCGATCCGTCGAGCGCGAGATGGCCTCAGATCCCGGAGGCGCGTTTGCCAATTTGAACTGCCAAATACAGGTCCTGTCCTTTTTGGCCAATCCACTCGAGTGAAATTCGCGAATCCCCGAATCCCCCCATTATACTCCCCCCGCCCCCCGCCCGTTTGAGGTCGGTCTAAATTAGGGAGTAGAAGAAAGGCTTGCACGTTTGCACTTGCTCATAGCATGTAGGTGAGGGCCAAGTGGACCAAAAGGGAACAAGTGTGCCGCACGGTAATATGGTCGAAACAATGTAGTCCTCACACTAAGGTCACCTTCGGATTAGCCCAAGGGCCATGATAGTCAGGCACGGTTGCCCTTTTACTGAGCAATCACTTCCTTTTTAAGGGAAGTCCTTAGATAAGGAGGGCATTCCGAACTATCCGCAAGTTAACTTTATTTTTGCCACCCACTCACCCAGCGCGTACGATTGGTTGAGCCCCCCCAACATGTTAGCCTCCCGGCTTCCCCCCCTTCCTTGTTTCATGCTGCTCTGCAATGATTGTTTCAGACAAGGCAGACAATGAGCCCAACCAGGCAAGGGGCGTCAACACGGGAAGCAATAGCAAGAATTTCCCCTGGCCCAAATAAATCTAAAACATCACGCACCTGCCGATCAGAAAGAAAGAACAACATAAAGAAAACAGGGCTTCTGGAAGCAATAGATTAAGTGCTCTCCAGGCCCAATCAGAATCTCGTATCTCAAACGCCATGTGCCTGCTGATCAAAAAGACGGCCAAACACTCTAAAATCTAAAAAAGCATCAGTTTTTCATCACGCCAGCACCTGCCGTTTAGCATGTGGCCAATTGGCTGGGTTGCGACCCAGTGAGCACAACCGTATTTCCCACAGAAGGCTGGCCGTAGTTCCGACCCCAGGCCTTTGCACATTTCGCTTCAGGCTGACCTCGCCATGGATCTGGATCCTTGGACCCAAAGTGAGCGTCCCAAAAAAGCTACGCCTGTCAGATTCACTGGGAGCAACCAGCGGACAAAGGGCATGATGAAACGGCTGGTATTCCGGCACAAAAGGATGTGGACAGAAATTCCATATCATAAAATTATTTGGGACTCGCAGGGTCACGTTACCGCTCATGCGACCTTGAACCTATCTCCCAACCGGGGAATCGGACAGATTTGCTGGGGCTTGGCCGATTCTGCCACTCTGCCCCAACTTCTCTGGAGTGCTAAACTGCGACCAGGCCCCTGAGAAGGATTCCAGAATGAATACCTTCGGCACTAGTTGGGTCATGGGAAATCACGTGGCTTATCTTCTGGGGCCAGTTCCCAGCTTGATTGCGAGGAAAGGCCAGTCCATTCATCGCAGAACCCTGCAAGCAACACAAGCTGGGAAAGGAGTGGGTGAGGTCCGGTAAAAATGGTGTGTCACGAAGGCCCTTTGCAAATGCTTGGCATGATCTGGTGATGGTTGAACAGTGCTCGGGTAGGACACAAAAACCTGTCTGGCGTTGTCATGAGAAACATATTCGTGGCTTGAACCATGATTGTGGGACGTGACATGCTCTTTTCCATCAAAAGTGGGATTCCCATTGTTATGACGCTGTTGTCAAGCGGATTTTCCTCATCACGAAAGACAGCTACCCCGATTTGTATTGTGAAACGTCCTTCCAAGGCGCTCCTTATAGATGCTCACGTTATTGGAGTTCCCGACGATGGGGCAATCTGCCCGCACTGTGCCATCCGCCATGCCCGGCCACTGGGTGAAGGGCTTGCCCTTGAACGTCGGGGCCTCGGCGAAACCACACCCGGAAGCGGCCACTTCCACCCAACCCCTGAAGAGATGCTTTTTGGAGAGTGGATGGAATTTTGAACATGGGAAAAAATAACACAGCCATTCAGCCGAAATAACAAAGCTGACACAGATTTGAAGGTCCTTCTTGAAAAGAACTTCCAGAATAACTCAAAGAAGCAGCAAAAGGCTCAAGCAGTGTCACTACATCGGCCTTTTGGACGTCAACCCGCTGCCAAACTTCTAAAAAGCAAGTGCAAAGATACACCGGGACCCGCCCAACTGGAATTCCACATTTTCGAGGATCAGTTTTGACTCAGGTTATATAGATGGAGAGTCGGCTTTCCGGCCCCCTGGCGTCACCACTTGGACGGGCGCCGGGCCTTGTGCTTGAAGTCCGGGCCGAAGATGAAGGCCGCGCGCCCGCGGAAGGACAGCGCCGGGTACCTCGCGAGGAAGGCGAGGTAAAAGGCCTTCCGGAGGTGAGTCCATTGCTGGCCTGTTCGGGGCGACCCAAACTCAGAGGCTCAGACTCTAGCTCATATGTCGGCAAGTATAAAACATAATACCGGGGGAGGCCCCATATCTATCTTAGTTGGTAATCAAGGGGACTCCCCTTTCAAAACCAAAAGTAAATGATAAATTATGGTTGCCTAACAAACTGGTAACAGGAATCTGCTAAGTAAGATAAGTCTAATCCCAGGATTCAACCTGCCAGACTGGTAAGGGAGGTTCCTCCTCCCCTCCAAAGAAAGAGAGAGGATGGATTGCCTCTAAAGTGTGAATCCACAGATTCATTTCTGTTGGATGTTCATCCTGAGTTCCAGTTTTTTAGCGATTCAAGGTAATTAATCTGATCAGTTTCTGCACGTTGCAGGTAGCAACTACTTTGCGCTCTTCTGTGATCTGCAGATGGTCAAAATGCCACGTCCATTGCAGGACCCACAAAATGGGCCCGTCCCCATGCGAGGCATGTTTTCTTTGTAAATCTGGCCTGCATGGCCACGATAATGGGGGACCTCTCCGGCGGCTTTAGACGAAAACATGCTTAACACACACCGCGCAAACATGCTTAAAACTACCACAGGCAAGAACTTGTTGGCACACTTCGAACGGGATCAGGAAAGAAAAAGTGATTTGGCTAGTCGGTGTAAGGTACCCTTTTGCAGGAAATGTACAACGGGAAGGGAAACGGCTGGAGCAATGGCCACGGCTAGGCGCCCGGACAGGGCCGTGCCTTTTGGCAGCATGTCGGTCCCAAAGCTGGGTTTCTCCTGACATGCCCGAAAGGGTGCTAAGAAGCTTTCCGGGAGCTAGATGGTTCTACCCTTTCTGACCCATGCTGTAGGAACCTACAAGGAGGTGCTACCCATGATATTGGAATGCTTCTCTGGCTCCAGAAGAAAGGCTCTTACGAAAGGCGTACGGCACAGGGGATCTGTCTGCGGGATGTCCCTGCCTGCCTATAAGTGCTTCAGGACATGACCAAAGACGGGGGTATTCCAGCATATTGCTTTAACATTATAAATTCATTCTTACCTTACATAAATTTATGTTCATATTTATTGAGCTGCAATTCAACATTTAAACTGAGCCTGTTAGTTTTGAAATTCGTTGCTCGGAAATTGTGATTTGACGTTTTTTCCTGTCCGGGAAAGGGGGGAGCCCATTTGGACGAGGACTGAAGCCGAAATCTGGCGGACACCCTACTTGCCCTATTCATAAGTATCGTTTGGCCCCCAGAGATGTGTACTTATTATTTTGTTTGGAGGGTCCGTGCTTATTCTCAAGGGGAATAAATTATCACGCAGGTCACGCAGGTCACGCAGCACAAACACCCATGTCAAGCGACCTTAAACTTGCCTTGAAAGTGATATAGCATCATGACACGTCACTTCTAATCAAACAACATTGCCAAACTTGCTCTTGAGGGCAGAGAGCAAGCAAGCTATCCTAATCACAAAAGCCAACGATGACCCTTACCGGCCGCACCGCCTTTCCTCAACGAAAAGAGGGATGAAAAAGATTTGGCTTTTTTGCCTGGAGAAAGCCATTTGGCGACACGCTCGAATCGTTCCCGCGTTGCCCTGTCCTCCGGATCCCACTCCCCATCGCTGGCAAACCAAATCTTGCCAGCGTCCAGGTCCACAGCAATGCCAACCACTACATTCCTCGGCCAAGGGACCGAATGCGAACCTACGGAAAATAAGCCCTGGTTGCTCAATGAAGGGTGTGCAGTTTTACAGAGGATTCCTCACTTTTGAGGGAATCACCCTTAATAATCTGCCAAGTTGATTAAGCCGGGGTTGACAAGACTCACATGGCCACTGAGCTAACCCCCTAAGCAATGTGGCCATAGTTGGTCCCTGTGCGAAGCTTCTCGGAAAACCAACACCAACCCAAAAGCGGCTTTCAAATGCCAGTGATGCCTGCAATTGAAAGGCAGCATGCCCTAAGGCCTCTCCCAGGGTTTCCTTGAGAACTTGTCCGGCAATAGCAACTAGCAAAAGACACACCCACGCGACAAAAATAGCACGCGGGTGCAAACGATCTGTGACATCAGCTAGCAAAGGTGCGGTTTTGGCTATTGTTTGAGTTGACTTCACATACCCCAGGCAAAGGTTCACAAAGCCAAAATAACTTGACCAGGAGGAAAATGCGTTACTGGAGCCGCTTGGCCAATGTGTTGCTTGGGCACGTGTTGCGACAGAGCGCCAATTTGGTGGAAACGCACTGCGCGAGCGGCGTAGTATCATGTTGGCCCAAACATACCCTCCCACCCTGAGGGTTAACATAAAATTGCATGCCCCGCATGTTTCTCGTTGTTGTTTCCCTCTTTGGCACGTTTTGCTGGGTCATGGCCGTCCTTTTGAGACTGCTTTATTGGACCTGAACATGCATCCGGTCTCCTCTTGGATGCCAAGCTCCCAAACAAAGTGGCCAAAAGCTTGGAGACCCGTTCAACAAGGTCTAACCAACAGATTCCGATCGCTTGCGCAGGATCATGCGATCCGAAAGAACGTTGGGGAACCCATTTAGGGGTCAAAACTTGGTCCACATGTGGAGTACACAGAAGATGTTGCTTTCTGAAATATTGCCATACCTTCTAGGTCCTCCAGTAGAGAGGTTGGAATAAGGGTACTTTTTCTGTAGTCTATTTTTTGGTAGGGAAAAGGGCACTACTCAAAAACCTGTATTGGAGGAGGCCCCAGAAACCAGGGTCCACTTTTGGTTGGCCTCGGTTTGGGCTTGGAACCGAGTAGCTCCGAGAGCTGCTTCGACTTGGAGGCCCAGGTCCGGTTCCAGGCCAGCTTCTTGCCTGCCCAGGGCTGCACTCGCGAGTCCACCAGGTACTCAAACAAAATAACTACGCATGCCTAGCCGTCAATCTTGCACACGTTCCCCTAGAAGCTAGAACCCAGTAGCCTATAGCTTTCAGCTATCTGGGGAATGATTCCGTTCCCCTAAGCAAAACAGTTGAGGGTCGGGCTGGTAAAACAACAAGGCGCACCAGGATTGTGCACCTCCAGTTCTTCCTCTATTACCGTCTATTTCCACAGCTCCTGCTGCTTTTGCTTGCTGCTGGTCGCGTGCTGCCTCTGCGAGCTACCCTCCCACTCCTTTTGGAGAAAGACCAACTTGCAGGACCCCCCCCCCCAGTTTGGGTTCATGCTAGTTGCTAGCACCACACCCGCTGCTGCAACCAACTCTCCACCGCCTGTCTGGCTGCTAGTTTCTACTTGCACTATTTCCCGCCTACTGCTTGCTTCAAAAAATAAAACCCAAAAAAAACGAGTATCTACCGAGTGCCTGCCACCCACTAGTATCAAATGGCAGCCACTTCTGCTGTGACAGCTACCTCTGCTGTCGCTGGCGGTAACCACAATAGTGCGCCTTCAGCTGGTAATATCCTTATGGTCGCACGGGCCGTCCAATATCATTCCACTTGGGTTCCATATGGCTATGCGCACAAAGTGGGAAACCTCCTCAAACAGAGGTTGGTGGGTGGACATAAGTCTCCAAATGGTTTCCGATGTGGTTTCGCCTCAGCGTTCTCAGCAGAACCTGGGACTCCGCAAGACACAAGTTGCCCTGGCCATCCCCCACCTAGCTATGTCCCCCCGGTGCCATTTTCCCGGTTTTCTCACGAAAGGGAAATGTTCCATGGAACATACATGCCATAACCTTGCATTCCTTGCATACTGGAATCAAGGATCCAAGTAAAGGACTTACATCGCAGTTGCTCGTTTACCTCCATATCGATGAGCTCGAAGCCCATACAATTTGCTGGTGCGATAAGTAGGGAATGTGGTTCAATGAACCCTTCCGGCTTTGGGGTTGGGGTGTTTTTCCCCAGATAGCTGAAAGCTATAGGGGTTCTAACTTCTAATAAAGAGGGGGAAGTGATTTGCGAGATTGATGGGCTGGTGCTAAGGGGCGTGCAGTTTGGGGTGCTGGTTTTGGCGGATTGGGTGCTGTTTGAGGTGCTGATGGCAGTGCGGGCGCATCTTTTCAAGATAGACGGTAGGGTGCTAGGGGGCATGCAGTTTGGGGGTGCTGGTGCAGGTGCTGTTTTGGGGGTGACGGTGCACGCGTGTTTATTGCATCTTGACGGTAGGGTGCACGGGGGCATGCAGTTTGGGGTGCTGGGGTGTTTTTGGGATGCTGTTTGGGGAGCTGTTTGAGGTGCTAATGACGGTGCGGGCGCAATTTGCGATATTGACGCCCGGGTGCTATCGGGCATGCAGGTGACGGTGCAGACACATTTTTGCATCTTGACGGTAGGGTGCAAGGGGGCATGCAGCTTGGGGCGCTGGTGCAGCTGGGTGTTTGGGGGGGTGCTGTTTGGGGTGCTCTTAGGGTGACGGTGCAGGCACTTTTTTGCGAGATTGACGGCAGGGTGCAGGGGGCATGCAGTTTGGGGTGCTGCTGCAGGTGCTGTTTTGGGATGCTGTTTGGGGTGCTGTTGGAGGTGCTAGTGATGGCGCGGGTGCTCGATTGACGGCCGGGTGCTGTTTGTGACGCTCTTCGGGGGGTGCTGTTGGAGGTGCTGGTGTGCAATCATTGCTATCTGGGGTCTATGCCGGTGTAATTTTTTTGACTAGCCCTGCTTTTTGGCTAACCCTGGTTCCAGGCTGGCACTATGGGCAAAGTTTTACTCTGCGTCTTTGGCTCTTTCCTTTGCGACGCATTTTACACTAGCTCTTCAACATCCCCAGCATCGTTTTCAACATCCCCCGCATGTCCGACCAACATCCCTAGCATCACCAACAAATTGTGGGTAACAAAATCCAAAAATGTAGCTGGCGGGTTGACGGGGTCAAAACAATGATGCTTCAAACAGGAGGGCATTTCAATCCCAGCAAAAAAAATACAAAAAAACAATTAAGAAAAACAGAGCGGGGTAGTGATGATTCGAACAGGGGTGCAATTAAATCTCTGCAAGAAAGGGTGTGATAGCATTTAAAAGGCAGCGGGAGGGTTGGCGGGGGTGGCTTCCCCTATGATGTTCGAAGAAATGCATACGTACAGACATACACGGACTACACAGATTACCTAAAATGTCGTATTTTGCAGCATTTTCTCGCGAAATTGGACGCTCGAAAAAGTGATGATTCAAACAGGGGTGCAATTCAATCTCTGCCGGGCCAGTAAAGTGTCGTATTTTACAGCATTTTCTCGCGAAATTGACGCATTTTACACTAGCCCGTCAACATCCCCCGCATGTCCCACCAACATCCCTAGCATCACCCACAAATCGTGTGACGGGGTCAAAGAAATGATGATTCAAGTAGGAGGGCATGTCAATCCCTGTAAAAAAATATAAAAAGTAGCGGGGGGGTTGGGGGGGGCGGCAGCCCCCCCCACGATGTTGTTTGCAGAAGTGATGATTTGAATAGGGGTGCAATTAAATCCCTGCAAAAGTCTAAAAAGTAGCGGGGGGGTTGGGGGGATGTTCGAAGAATTGATGATTCAACTAGGGGTGCAACTAATTAAATCTCTGCAGAAAATCTAAAACGTAGCGGGGGGGTTAGGGGGGGCGGCAGCCCCCCCCATGATGTCGGAAAAACGCCACCTGCCGAAGAGGAACTGGGAATGCAGAGGATGCGAAAAGCCAAAAAGCCACCAAAAGCTGCATAAACCAGCAAAAAGCCGAAAAGCCTAGAAGCCCAGAAGCCGAGAAGCCAAGAAGCCGAAAAACCAAGAAGCCAAGAAGCCAAGAAGCCAAGAAGCCCAGAAGCCCAGAAGCCCAGAAGCCGAGAAGCCAAGAAGCCGAAAAGCCAAGAAGCCAAGAAGCCGAGAAGCCAAGAAGCCGAGAAGCCAAGAAGCCAAGAAGCCAGGAAGCCAGGAAGCCAAGAAGCCAAGAAGCCAAGAAGCCAAGAAGCCAAGAAGCCAAAAGCGAAAACAAATCCAAAAAAAAAAACGAAAAACATCCTAAAATAAATACCCCTCCTCCTTTTTCTGACCCCCAGGCCCCCTCTGCCCTGGAACCAACCCCCAGCCAACGAACCACCCAACCACCCAACCAACCAACCAACCAAACCCGCTCACCCAGCCAACCAGCCGACCGGCCCCGCTCACCCAGCCAACCAGCCCAGCCAACCAACCAACCAACCAACCAGCCAGCCAGCCAGCCAGCCAGCCAACCAACCAACCCACCCAACCAACCCAACCAACCCACCAACCAACCAACCAACCAACCAACCAACCAACCAACCAACCAACCAACCCAACCAACCAACCAACCCAACCAACCAACCAACCAACCAACCAACCAACCAACCAACCAACCAACCAACCAACCAACCAACCAACCAACCAACCAACCCCCCAACCAACCAACCAACCAACCAACCAACCAACCAACCAACCAACCAACCCAACCAACCAACCAACCAACCAACCAACCAACCAACCAACCAACCAACCAACCAACCAACCAACCAACCAACCAACCAACCAACCAACCAACCAGGGTTGGGGCCAACCAGGGTTGGGGCCAACCAGGGCTAAGCAAAAAAAAAACACACGACCCCGGCTTTGGTCCCCAAGAAAAACCACCAGCAGTTGGATGGTTTATAGTTGGGGTCAGACTCCCTTTTCTCATTCCCCACGCAAGAAAAACTAGAGAGGCTACAATAAGGGTACCCTTTTTTCTGTAGTCTATTTTAGCAGGTGAACCCTCCCCCAAAAAAGGGTAAAAGGGCACCGGGGGACCTAGGAAAGGGGCAATCCAGCAAGGATGCCGTGGCCTTTGTGCCAGAGAATCGAGTGCTGGCCATCGGCCGCCCAGCCGTGCTCATCGTCGCCCACGCCCCGGAGATGGTCCCCCTGGATGTTTGGTTCCCAAGACTTGATTTTGACCTGGGACATGGAAATCAACATAAGGGTACGGGTCAAAATTAAAGCACCAGGGGACCGCAGATTTTAGTCCTTGTTTTCATTTACCAGGGTTCCATTTGGGGTACCTATTCTTGACCCACACCCATAATATAGGTTGTTTTTATTGCTGGGGCATCTCCTGGTTCGCCCCTACAGAAGCACCCCCAACCTGGGAGAAGGAAGCTCATATGCCAGACTTGCCAGCGGAAGGCCGATCTCTGTTAGCCATAAAACAACTGTCTCGGTGTACCTGCCTAGTTGGTGCATTGCTGGCAAAACCACTTCTATGCTCGTGAAAGTACGCTTCGCATGTCCTGAGTGAGCTTGTCACCTGGTGAGTCCTTCGCGTTCCAGGCCCTGGAAAAGAAAGGCACTCAGATTTGGGCATAGGAGTTCCGCATCTGTTGCAAACTTGCAAATCCAGGTGCGAAAGCCTTTGCCATCCTCGTCAAGCAATCGCTCAAAGCCCCTGGAAAACCAAACGCGCACACACACACACCCACACACACGCCCATTTGAGACTCGAGGTTGCTTGCATGTTTGTCACCTTGGAACAATTACACTGTAGGAAGAATATCCTTGACCGACTTTACCTTTCCCCACTTCGACTCTTCCACAATCACCTTTGATAAACCTTCTCTTCGCTCTACCATTGGCACTTTCCCATTTGAGCGCCTTGGTGCGGGGCGCAAGCACGAAGTGATTGCTGCACAAGCCGACCTGAGCCCAAGTGATCCCTGCACACAACAACGAAGAAGCTCATCAACCAGGCGTCTACATGGTGGCGCCCTCTTACAATCAGGCCAACGCGGGACTCCAAGCAAAGCCTGTAGTTTGTCCACACATGTGTCATGTAGCCCTGGTTGGTCCATCGGAATTATATAAGTTTTGCTTTAAGCCGCCCTCCCCATGCTACCACTCACTTGATTGTGCAAAGGCTCCCTCAACCGAGGCTGGGAATGAACATCATTTGCAGCCAAGTTGGCAAACATGGTATATGGCTTGAGGGCTGCCTGCAACTGGCATACCATCGTGGAAACCTTCCGGAAGGCACACTTGCCTTCCCAACCGTGTTCCTTGGATACCCGATATGACCCACAATTGCGCTGCATTGAAGGCAGCAGCAATTGTCTTTGAGGCAAGTGCCCAATGTCTGCATTGAGTTTGACAGTTAGTGTACGCTGAGCCAGGATAGGCACATCTCAAGTCACTCGGCCGCCACGGATTTTGAAGCCCTGCGTCTTTACTTTGAAGGTGGCACAGAATCAGGGTCCCAAAACTCACTTCCTGAGTGAATGGAAAAACAGTTTACGTAAATTCCAGGAACTCGTTGGAAGTCGTAAAACGGCTATCCTGTCCTTCTTTGACAGCCCAAGCGATTTGCTGGGAGAACTGACGTGTGAGCGATACAAATTGCCGGGGGTGCTGATGGACAAAGAGCTGTCTTGGGAACCCAGAGCTCAGCACGTCTTGAGGGTGGGGAAGGCGTTATTCCAGGAACTCTTGGCTTCGGCAACGAACGCCAATTTCCCTGCTCCTATCACTGCGGCTGCAGTGGTGCAAAGACTAGAGCCTGTGGTGCTTTTTGCTGCCGAAATTTGGCCTTTGAGGCCAAGCTTTTACAAACAGTTGGACCGCCTCCAAGCTGATTGGGCTAAGAGCATTTTGGGGGCCACTTGCCATACGGAGTTGCGTGGGGCCTTGGCTGTTGCTTTGTGCGGTTGGAAGTCGCGGCTTTCCTCGAAGGCTATTCAAAGAGCTTGCTTGTTCCTTGCTAAGGTTTTCCTGTTGCCGCAGGACCATCCGACTTATGTTATGATCTTTTTGGCACGGACATGCTCGCATGGCACTTGGTGGCACAGCGTCACGGAACTAATGCAGAATCTTTGCATTCCCACCTTGGAGGCTTCACAGCTAGTGGGAGCTTCTTCGTTGGACCAGGCGAGGGGGGACCTTCTCCTTAGGGAAAATATCCTTCAGAGATACAAATGTCAGGTGGTGGTACCCATTCTCCAGCGACGCGACGATTCGGAATTTACTCAAAGTGCAGGGAAGGTGTTGCCGGGCTTGAGCTCCACACACTCTGAATTTTGCCATACTTACTCGGTTCCCGACAGGCTGGGGCTCGCTCAAAGTCTTATTTGGGCATAGAGAATGGGCGTTCATTCGACTCACGGGGCTCTGGCCGCTCTGGCAGCGACCGGACCTTCACTGTTCTGAAACATTCGTGGCCTGCCCCTTGTGCGGCGCACCGGATGTTTACGTGCGCCATGTGCTTTTTTGTTGCTCTGGCACTACTCAAGTGTTTCTCCGGTCTGGCTAGCAATCACGTGTCACGCAGGATGAGTTTGAAATCCTTCTTGTTTTGTCTCTTCCACTCCTCAGGCGGTCTTGAGGTGGATACTGCAAGAATTAGGTATGTCGGACTCGTGATGTGACGAGTCTGCACGGCGCTGCAGTGTGACTGAGGGAAACTGACGTTCAGTGCGCTGCAACGACCTGCTAGCATCCGCTAGGGGTATCGCGCAGCCCACTGCGCACCCTCACTTAACCTCTCTTGAGGTAGGTGTGCGGGCTGTGGATCAAGAATCAAGAATCAAGAATCAATGCAGGAATGAACCGTTCCGGGGTAGCCCTAAAAAAAACCTCCGGTTGGATGGTTGTTCTCGGGGTCATTCCAATTCTCCTCCCCTGCCAATCCAACGCACCGATCGCAAGAAAATGGAGGTCACGCTCAAGCAAGCTCCCCATCCCCAGGCCCCCGGCCTGTGGGCTTTCGCAGCCCCGGATCAGCTCCACCTCGAAGAAGTAGCGGCCCTTCTTCCTCGGATGGCTGGGTCCTAAAATTGCCTAAGGCCCTGAACCGGGTTTGGGGGGGGGGAAGGGGATGCATCTTATCAAGGGCCTCCTTTTTCAAACACCCATCGAAGAGCAACCATTTCCAATTCTACTGCAAGCCTCCCCCGAATTCACGGTAGCATGAGGGGTGAACATTGCTAGCTTGTGGTTTCTGCAAGCCAACCCGTGTTTCACCGTGAACCGCTCATCTCGAAGGCCCAGCCCAGGCAATTCAACTCCGGGCTTCACGGAACAAGTGCTTGTGCCAACCACCCGCCGAGAACCCGCCTTTTAGCCACGCGACAAGCCCTTGCTTCAAAGATGCTCTGAGAAGGGAATACACCTATGGGAATATAAGGATACGCATTGCTTAGTTTCTGCGTGAAGCGGACTGAGCGCACAGGCGCTCCATCGAGATGTTTGTTGACAGCCACGCGCAATGCAATCAGGGACTGCCCATCCAACAGCCATGTGCCTGTCAATTAGATGGGAGCCTCAGGAATCAGCTGGTACTTCAGCGATGTTTAAGTTTGGCCCCAAGTTCAAAGTGGCCTTCCGAGATTTCCCAATAAACTTGAGGCGGCATTTGGAGGAGCAAGCGGGCGCGCCGAGTTGCCACCTAAGCTCTTTACATACCCTCACCTCGAAATGACACTGCCAGCGGTGGTCCATATTTGGCGATCTTGAACGAGGTCGATGGTTTTAGGGGCCTCCCGTGCCTTCTGACATCTTCCCAAGCCGCTGAGGCAGGTCGGGAAAGCCCATCGTAGCCTCACGCGGGAGTCACGTGGCGTCACCCGACAAGAAGTACCCAGCATGAAGATCAAGAACTCCAACTGAGCACCCCCTCAAAAGCAAGCATGGAACATACGGGCGTGCTAGAGGAAAATGGTCATGGCTGTTGTTGGACGGGTAGTGGTTTCCCTTGGTGAACTTTGACATGATCTTTGCTAGGCTCTGGCTGGAAGGGTAGCAATTGGCGAAGGACACTTTGGGCATTAAAACAAAAAATCCATTGCTTGGAAATGTCCAGCCAACTTACTGAGCAGTCTTTACAACCGTGGTTCAATAAAAGCAACCGAAGATAGCTCCCTCATAACTCATAACTCATAAGTTATAACCTACTTGCCAAGCAAGTCGGAGCTCCAAGTGGTTTTCCTTATCTAGGTCCTCCAGTAGAGAGGATAGAATAAGAGTACCCTTTTTATGTAGTCTATTTAGTAGGGGAACCCTCCCAAAAACAAAGAGTAAAAGGGCACTACTCTCTCTCTCTCTCTCTCCCTCTCGTGCCATCGAAGGTCTCGCCTGCAGAAGCGCAGGGCACCTTGCCCACCGAGAAAGAAATTCAAACAAAAGGGCACTACTGGGGGACCTAGTTATCATCCTTTTCCCCATAATTTGCTTCCGACTCCAAGCGCTCGGTCAAGAAGCCCAGTCGTTGGTGGTGTCTGCCGTGAGTCCCCGAAGCAGCCGTGGCTGAACTCGGGGCATGTCCTCCAGGGAAGTGTTGGCCATTGCGACTTCCACCAGTCGGTGCACCTCGTTGTCGTTGTACTCCTGTGGGGGGAGGGCGGGGGGGAACGGCTCTGCATGTGCGGGACCCCTGCAAACATCGCTTAAATGGGGCCAAAGAACGATGTTTAAATCCATGAGCAATTATGCAGGGAGCCGGTCAACACAACCAATGTGGAAAGGGAAGCGTGGAATCGGGCGAGTTTGAGCCGGGGAAGCGTGGAGCCGGGCGAGTGTGGAGCTGGGAAGTGTGGAGCTGGGGACGCGTGGAGATGGGCGAGTGTGGGGCCGGGGATGCATGGAGCCGGGGAAGCGTGGAGCGAAGCGTAGACGGAGGATCTGGGAAGCGTGGAGGAAAACGGAACCGAACCGAGCCGCATCGGGGGCGAACCGAAACGAACCGCAAACATGATTCCTGGATTGCGCCCGAATCGGGGACTCTCCTTAACCTCCCTTTGACAATGAACCAACCCAGTTGCCAAGGTTGAAGCTAATTAGCCCTCCTTGAATTTGGTAGAACCTAAAACGGCCAAGGGCTTTGGACTCTCCTTCAGCACGTGGGCGTACTTGTCCAGCACCGCCAGCCTGGAGCCCTGAATGCCCCCCGAGTCCGTGGCTGCGAAGGTGGTGCGCAGGCGCACGTCCTTCAGCACCAGGTAGGAGTCCCCATACCTTGGCCCAGGTAAGCGGGTGCACCAAAGCTGTCTCCAAATCCCTGGGGAAACATGTCGAAATTTGTTGGACCCAAAAGTGGGTACAAGTGTCCTAAACAGAAGTTCGGTAGCTTGGATTTGGAGGAGTGGGATACAGATATGCTATTCAGGCTCTGTTTTATATGTGTTTCTCAGACGGTGAACCCCTCCCTTTGGTTGGCGTCCAAAGAAAGGGAAGCCAAAAGAAACCAACCATTCTAGGCGCCCACTTTCTTGATAAACACTGGTAGTTCGTCCACCCTAAAATATACTCTTGCCGTCTTTGGGAACCCCAGGTACCTTGGTGGGCCGTCCGTTTTAGACACGAATGTGGTAACATTCCCGCCCTTGGGCGAAGCACCAACCGAAAGGGTCCTCAGTGTCAGGACCTAGCAAAAATCACTTGATATGATGCTTGCAACGAACTAAGCAAACATACTAAAGACTTAAAGAAGCAATACACAATGTGAATACATATGTATGTATGTATGAATGTATGTATGCATGTATGTATGTATGTATGTATGTATGTATGTATGTATGTATGTATGTATGTATGTATGTATGTATGTATGTATGTATGTATGTATGTATGTATGTATGTATGTATGTATGTATGTATGTATGTATGTATATATATATATATATATATATATACATTTACATATCAATATATACATATATATATATATACATACATACACGTATATACATGCGTATGTGTGTGCGTGCGGCCCCGGCAACGTGGTAAGGCAGTCAGTTCAAATGCTGGCTTGTGATTGCAATCCAGTCGTTCCCCCCTTCCACATATTGCCTTCTCAAATATGTCGACAGCCATGGCGCTGGTAGGCGGAGGTGATGCCCCGGTAGTCGTTCATCACCCCCAGGGCCCCGTACTTACACCGCTCGAAGGGCTTCGCCTCATCGTAGGCCCCGCCGAAAAGCTCCTTCTCCCAGTCCTCACCAGGCTCGAAGAGGCTTGATGGAAGCCGGAAGCGCATGTAGGGGAACAATTGTGGGAACGGAGGCAAAACATGAAGAGGCTTTAACTTATGTGGTTCCAATCCACGCCATTCCCTCATTCCCTGCCAAGAACAGGCCAGTAAAACGCTAGACGCCTGGACAAGATTTGCGGCCCGTTGGTGCTAGTCGGGATGCTGCCGGAGAGTTCAACTAAGTGACGGGTGGAGATACCGCCCGTCGACAAGAAACCGAAAGAGCCTGACCCAAAGAGCCTGATCAAAGCCACCAATTCGAGCCAGACGCAAAGAGCCCTCAGTGCTGCCTGCTAAACCCATTGCGACACAAGCTGTGATAAAATTATCTGAATGAAGACCTAAACCGTAGCTTGCCCCATCAACCTGATCAACACGGTGAGTTCTACACCACACGCATGCTGTCGCCAATGGCCCGCCCACCCGAGGTGCATGAAATGAGCGAGGGGTTGTGTCCCAAACAGCTTCATGGAAAGCAGGCCCCTCGGTCCTTGCGGATCTCGTTCCTGTCATCCAAAGCACCGCAGGAGGTTCCGGTCTCGAACTGGCTCCTGTAGAACCTCGAAACAATGCTGTTCGCTGCCTGCAGCAGTGCCATGAAGCCTTGATTTGGATCCAAAACAAACTAAGGGCCCCGTTGGGTTTCCCTACAACTGTTGATGGGCAATCCGTGGCCCGGCTAAGCACGTGAGGGGCAAAGATGGGGCGAACGGCCTTTCAGGCGAGCAGCTCGTCTGTCTCAAGAAAGCGGCCCACAGAGCCGATGTGGATATGGATGCACCTGAGCACAGGCAAACATCTCGCAAGTGTTGGCTCTCCAAGGGTCGATGTACAAGCTTTGCTCGAGAAGAGCTGGACTAAAAGTTGGCACTGTGGTCAACCAATCCGGACAAGGCCGAGTCGAACACCCTGCCGCGTCCCACAAATGTGCAAAATGCATCCGTGAACCCTCCGCAAATACTCAGCTGACTGGCCCGAACAGCTGACAAATCATGAAGCGAAGCAAGGCTTTCCACGCAATTGAAAGTTACTGAGCCCAAAGTGATGGTTGCAGCTGCTTGTGTTGGCGTCATGGGAAGTGTGCTAATAAAACTTCTTGCTGTTTGCGGCTTTCGAAATCAGCATTGGAGGTGCCAGTGCTGGAACAATGGCAGCCAAACCCAAACTGCCGACAAGGTGAGTTGGCAAACCTGAGCCGCTCATGGAAGGAGGCAGTTACAAACGCTGCAGTGCTGGTTAGTGGTTCTTCTCGGTGTGTTCTGCGGGTTGGGGCTGATGCTGGGAAAGCGCCTGGCTCAGATTGATGTGCGCTTTGTCGCCTGACATCTTAGGAGTCAGACAGCGGCTGCACTTGTATGCATGGTGGCAGCAAGCAGCAAGTGGCATCAAGTGCTGACAAACAACTTTCACTTGCTCCAGGTGCGCGCTTTGCTTTTCGTAACTCCTCACAGGAAGTCCCCTATCCCCACCATAATTGTTGAAGAGAATTGTGGCCCCTAGCACAGGGACACCAAAGGACATTTTTCCAACATTCACCGCCCTGTGTTTGGACCATATCTTGTGATATCTTCGATGTAAATCGTGTGCGCCATTTTCGACCCACCTTCCTGCGTGGAGCGGCCAACCAAAATCCAACAAACATACTGTGGATGGACGAAAGCCCTCTTAGGCACCCCCAAGAACCCAAGAAACTATAGGAATGATTCGATTCCCCAACGCAAATACCAAAGAACCACGGTTCGTGATTCGATTCCCCAACTTTTAAATGCCAACGAACGAACCACGGTTTCAACCATGGCTTCATTTGGCTGTGGGTCAAAAAATAGGGTGGAAACATGGACTAAAACCTGTGGTCCATTTCCAGGTGGTTTAGCAGGGATCCTCACAGTATACACCTGAACATTGCCTTGTCAATGGTGGTTTCCGCTTATTTTGGTGGGAAGCGCGACATCTTTCAAATGGTGGCAAAATGGAGATCTTTTAAGGAGCCCTGTTTAGTTTTGACCCATACCCACGTGGTGCGGGTCGGTCGAAACGGATTTCGGGGTGCCGCAAGCCACGGCGCATCGGCGCCAAGTCCTGGATCCAGCCCAGCACTCCCTGCAGCTCCGGCTCCCCATAGCCCAGCCTGACGGACGGAGCCGAGGGCCGCAAAAGGAGTCGAAGGACTTGGTTGCTGTTGCCCCCCCCCTGCAAAAAGTGAGAAACTTTTTGGGGGTTTAGTGGAAAACACTTGTATTTCCCCAAAAAGTTAGAATCTAAAGATCCAACCCAATAGTATTCAAGGTGAAAAGCAAGTCTATGGGAGACATGCTGCGCACGTAACTGCCTTAGCCGTTAAGCCCATTGCTTGCGCCCGCCTGGTGAAGCGTTCGCGCACCTCAGGCATCGCCTTGTCCTCGGAAGGTGACCCAGCGTGCGGGAGCCCTAATTGAAGCGTCTGACACCCAGAAGCTACGCAAAAGGGTCCTCTAAAGTATTCACAAAAATTGTTGACAAAAAAGGTTGTTGTCTTGCTCGTAGCACTAACTTACCATTGGGTCATGGCATGTGGGCAAGCCCTGTCCGTGAACATGAAATGTGGACAAAAAGATATGGGCTGGCTCTCCATACATGGTTGGCCCTTGCGCCCACAAAGGGAACATGTATGGAAAAAGGTCACTTATTGGGGCACACCCTTCCATACATTCTGAGAGGTGGGGTAATCATTCTAACTCGCATGTGCTCTGCCTGGCGTTCATGCTTGACCTGGCAATGGCAAGAGCACCTAACCTCAGTTGTTGTGTCTGCAAAGGTAAACTTGTTCAAAGAACAGCCACGCATACGTGTGCCAATCAAAATCAGACCTTCAACTATTTTTCATTAAGGGTGCCAGTCAGAGCTCATGTGGGTTGAAAAAACAACCCCGTGGACAACCCTTGTATTCTTATGCCCTAGTATCGGTCAGTATCGGTTTTTCCCTCTGCATCGGTTTGCAGTGTTTTGGCAGCTCTAGCTCGAAAGTCGTGACTTTACGTACAAGTGTAGTCTGCAAAGTACACTCTGCCAGCTCCCAGCTCCAGCTGGAAAGTCGCAACTTTTCAGTACAAGTGTAGTACGCAAAGTACATTTTGCAGCTCCAGCTGGAAAGTTGCAACTTTTCAGTAGTATGCGCAGTAGACTTTGGCAGCTCCGGCTCGAAAATCGCAGCTTTTCAGTGCAAGTAAGATTTTCAGTACAAATGTGGTACACGAAGTGCATTTTGGCAGCTCCAGGGAAGGCTGCAGGGCAGCTGGTTGGATTCGGCGTGGCGGCCACTGAGTTGGGTATCGGTTGGGTATCGGTTTGGGTATCGGTTTGGGCCCTGCAAATTTATGATTCCGCGATCTTGGACCTGATGTGTGTCTTCATGGCTTCTGGGGGTGTCGGTTTTTCTTCCTCTGTATCGGTTTACAATGGTTTTGGCCTGCGAAACAAGTTAAGGGACGGCCCCTTACATAACGAAAAGGCGCGGGGTATTTTTGTTCAGCCCATGTGCTGCCACTCAACGCGACAGCGGGGATTCTGGGGAATTTACTTGTAGGGAGATGTCAGATTCTATCCAGCTTCCCTCTACTTGGCTGGATTAGCGGTTTGGTGGTTTTAGGGGGTGGTGTCCCATTTACCCCCTGCAAGAATCAGGGTTCAAATCACCAAACCAATCCAAAGCACCAACCAGCTACCTGATCCAATTCATTGGGTTCCGGCCCTTCCCCAAATCCCCCACCTCTGTCTGGAGAAACGAATTGTTTGGGGCCACTCCAATGAGATTCTTTTCTCTCGGGAACCAACCGCGAAAGGAAGACGTTAGATTTCAGGACTTCAAGATTCCATGTGGGTGCAAATGACCGAACCGCCGGGAAGAAAAAACAAAAACACATGCAGGCAACCCACCGGCGTCAAACAATCCTTTGAATAGCCTCCAAAGGAACCTACCCTCTTCTGAGCCCTTCCGCCCGAGCAGCGTGGTTCAAGGCCGCGTTTGCCCGCACGTTGGACAAGGCCGCCCGCCTTAGCCACGGATCCCTGTGCGAACAACTGCCCCGGAAGCGCATTCTCTAGGTAGGCGTTTGCCGCTTTGAAGCTTCTCCTGCCAATTGCTGCTGGTAGTGATGGAAAACCACAAGAGGACAAATGCAAAGAGCTATGGCTATCAGTAAATTACCCATGGAAGCGGAAAAGCTTAGCTTCGCTCTCCTGGGCAAGTGCTCACCTGCAATCATGTGACGTAACTTGAACATCGAACCAGCACTCCGCACCTTGCACGGAAGGGCCCCCAAACACTGGTACAGCAATCGTCCAATGGCCGTCGGGCTTAACAAGCACACATTTCGGCTATGTCCTTGATGTGCAAAACTTCTACAACAAGTCGGAACCTCAAAAACATGGATCCAGAAAAGGACCTGCCTCATGGTGAGCTCGTTTTTCTTTAAAAAAAAGCTCGCAATAGGTAGATTCAAGGGAAACCAAGTGGCCTCCTCGCTACTGGGCTTCATCCCCTGCCCAGCGCACATGTTCACATGGTGCTTTTGCCAACCCGTTGCAACGATCCGACAAGGGGCCTTTGCCTGCCTGCCCCGGACCACATCACCTTGACGGAAGTAGATCTGATGTGGGGGTTAAATTGAGGGGGGGCCTGGGAAAATTGCTCCATGCCCATCCACTGCTGGTTTCCGCTTGGGACACAAATTGTAGATCAAACGTTTAGCGGCCAGTGATGGAAAGACCTTGATTGGCTTTGCCCTTCCCCTTTCCCCCAGGTTTCTCCATATCTCCACAAAACACATCGCCAAGGGGAAACTCACTCTGAATCGGTCCAAAGCTGAGGGCGAAAATCGCCAAAAGGGGACAGACAGGGAACGCCGGTTCCCATCTCCGCCGGAGGTGCTGGCAGGATGTGAGCCTCTGCACCGCTCGCATCTCGCTCTGCGGGAAGATGGAGGCCCAAAAGCCCTGCTGCTCCTTCGGCGTTGCTCCGAGCCCTGCGCAAAAGGTCTGCCCTCCCACGTTGCCATGGCAACTGACGGGGGTCCAAACAGAAGTTGATCTGCCAGGTGCCCACAGGTGCTATGTTGGTGGCAGGAGGGGTGACCTTTTTGCTGGTCTGTGGAAACGCCATTTGGTTCCAAAGGCCTGCGGGGCGATTCGGGCACACCGAAGACCAGCCATGGGCCACATCCATGCTGCGAATGCGAAAAGCACAACGATCGGCGACTGTTGGGATTGGTGGATTATCTGTTCATGGTGGGTTTCGGAGGGGTAGGTTTGTGGGGGGGGGGCCTATGGCAGCTGTGTGACAACTGCCGCACCGTTGGCCCAAAGAAAAGGCGATACCAATAGTGCAAGAGAAGATCAATAATGACAAGCAAGGGCCAGCAATGCCATCAACACAAGCTATGACAACACTAGCAAGAATAACAATGACAACAAGATGGGTGAAATGTAAATGTTCACCAGCCACAGGTGAGGAACCCCTTTAAAAGAAGCCATCAGCACGGGCGACGTCGCAGTCTCACCTCGAGGGATTTGCCATAATTTGCCCAAAGCCGTCCAGTGAGAACAAGAACAGGGAGCCGCATTCGTTTAATTAGAAGAGGTGCTGAGGGAGGGGGGGGGTGGGCGGGAAAAGCCACGAAGGGAAAAAGGAGGAGAAATGGAGGAAAACTAGCTCAGGTGGTCTTGAGTCTTGGTTCTCAATATGCAAGACATTGCCTGCATTCAGAGACCTCCTCAGGCCCTGTGGGTTTTCAGGTCACGACCCAGGCCTGTGCACCCGCGCAAACAAGTCGCCAATTGGGGGGCACTTCACTCCATATTGATTCGGGACGCCGTTTGTACCGCTGATTCGACCATTGTTACAGCCTTAGGTGAACAAAGAGTAATTGCTGCCAATATCGCTATTCACTCGTTGTCCTAAAGTAGAAACAAATCAAATCAAACAACGGCAGGAACGCTCCCATTTCAGAAAACGGTCCCAGGGGACTGCTCGGAATGCCAAGCAAAAGGCCATTACAAACTTATCGCGTATCGCGCTATCAGGTAGCCCTAGAGGGGCAGCTGAAAATAGAGCCCTCCCAAGTTGACCCTAGCATTGACTGGAGCGAGTCGCCCCACGCTCCTCCCAAATTCACTGGCTTCTCAATCGGAGTCTGATGGGCAAAGTAATTATCCATTCCGTTAGGAGAAGCTAACTAGCTGTTCAACTGGTCGCACTATTGCACCATCAAAGTCACCTAGGTCAAAGGGAAGCAACCAGAAAAAGCGACCTTTTCTGGCTCCCCCAGAAACAGTCAAAAGAAAGACTCGTGCGAGGCTTGACTGGGGTAAAGCTGTGGGGTTGGATGACCGCTTCGCAACTTGGCTCAGTCCTCCAGGATTCCCACCTCCCTGAGCGCCGCCACCACGTCACCTCGGGTTTGCGTGGCACCAACTAGCCCCAAGCGGCCGAGAACTGAAGGGGAGAAAGATGGAAAGAGTGTGGGATGAGCCAACGAGAATGTATACATAATATTGTGTTTTCTCTTATGTATAGGATGACTGATGGCAGAAGCGATGGCAACCTTGTCTGGCCCTTTCCAAGGGGAGTTCACTTCAAGTGCTGCGAGCCGGACAGCGGTCCAGGAACGACTTTTGGCGAGCAGGCCTTGCAAGGGCCCTCTTTGAGAAAAGGCTATGAGGCACCACTCCATTTCAGCCACAATGAACTTGCTAAGACCGCGGGAACTCGTGCGAGGAATATTTCCCCAGCTGTCTATTCAGAAAGTTGTGCTCCGTATTTGGGCCTTGGCCGACTCCTGCCAGCCACCTTGGGCCATCTGTGTCTTGCTCTTTTGCGGACTTCATGTACCAGCTGGAAGGGCTTGATGTTGGCTGGACGTTAGCTGCAAATTGAAGAGCTGTAGCAGGGCCAAGCAACATCCACGGCAGCCACTGCGCATTCTGCCCGAGATCGACTAACGGGTCCGGCCCAAATGTACCATCATCAGGTACCACAAGCAAGAAGGCTAATATAGTGGAACCTCCTCAGCGATGGAGAACAATGCCACAACACATTATTGGCAGTAGGGGTGTGAAAAGTGTCAAAAGGAGATGTCTGCCTCTTAGCTTGCCAGGTGGCTGTCGCGGGTGTCGCTGAAGATCCAGTTGGGCGGCACGACCTGCGCGGTCTTTGAACGAAATCGCTGCTCGCAAGCGCGCTTGGTGAGAGATGAGGGTCCCGATGATTTGACTTGAACCTTCACAACATGACAAACTGTCTCAAAGGCTGGCATGTCTGCTTGCTAGTCTGGCGTTGACCCACCCGTTTGGCTCTTGGGGCAGGGGGGGGGGTTAGGGCTGCATGACCACATTGAGAAACGAAAAGCAGTCTCACAACGTTGCGACTGTTGGGAATGTGTGTGTGTGTGTACGTTGTTCAGGGGCCCTGTCTCATTGATGAACTGCTGCGGAGGCAACCGCATGTGGTGATTCAATTGGAGGAACAAAAGAAGCTGCGCCAGACTCAGATTCAAGCAAGAGCACAACAACTGCCAAGCCTGGACGGCTAGGAGCAAACAATCAACAACCACACCGGCCCACCCCATCAAAATCCAAAACGGGAAAACTCCCAAACAAGAGGAGGCCTTCACTTTGCCTAAGAGGCTAGAAAAAGCAAAGTACCCTCAAAGCAAACAGACCGGTTGAAACCCTCCGCACAATTTCGCCTGTCTTTCGACTAGCACCTGCCGTGTCCACTCGCATCGCGAGCTTGTCGCTCCGGCCGGGCCTGCTGCTCCTGCCGTGCATCTGCGCCCTCGCCAAAGCCAAAGGCCAGCCTTGGGACGACGCAATGAGCTGCTGGCCGCTGGCATAAGCTGCTCCTTCCACTCCCCGAGCAAACACCCCCAGTCTTGGTCCGCGTTGGTCTTCCCAAGCAGTGTTTGAGGGGTGGTGTGTGTGTGTGAAGGGTGTGATCATGTATATGCTCAATTCTTGAATGCATTGGTTGTGCAAATCCAAACTGCCGCTTACCACGGTAATAGCCTTCCCATTTGGGAGTGAGAATGGTTGTAAATTAAAAACCGGAAGCCGAGGGTGGACATCATTTACATGGAGATCTACGTCCACAATCATGTTAGAAGGTGGCCCCCTTACCATGCATTGCCATACTGGGAAACGCCCCCGCGGGAATCTGACGGTGTTGTGGCAGCAAAGTGATGTATTGCCGCTTTCTCAATCAATCAGCCCTGCCCGCCCATTTCTGATTGCACATATTGCACAAAGCTGCCAGCTGCAGCCAAGAAGCCGTACCTCAGTCGAAAAGTGAGAGCGCTCGTTGTGATGCTCAAGCCCATACCCAAATAACCCCAGTTGCCAAATAAATGGCTTTGAACGCATCGCCTGGAAAATCCAGGCAGCGAAATACATTGACACGCGCACATGAATAGACACACAAACACTCACACATACTCACACGCAAACCCACACACACACACACAGATACAAACAGGCTCGCACACATCGCCCACACACACACACAGACACGCAGACACGCAGACACGCAGACACGCAGAAACGCAGACACGCAGACACACACACACACACACATACACGCAGAGAAATGCACAAACACACAACATCACATATACCACACACACACACGCATTCGCGCACACACACGCAAAAACAAAACATGCAAAACACACACACACACAGGCACAAGCGCACATAGGCACATGCACCAACACAAGCACAGCCACGCACTAGCAGACACAACCACGCATAGAGACAAAGACAATCTTACACACCCACACATGCAGAAACACACACGCGGACCCTCACACACACACAAACACAGACACAGACACAGACGCAGACACAGACACACACACACACAGACACACACACACACACATGAAGAGACATGCGCACATACACAGGCCCAGAAACACCCACAAACACAAACACACAGGCACAAAGGCACACGGGCAAACGTGCACAAAATGCACAAAGGCACACAGACACTAGACACACAAACACACCTGCGCACGCAAACGCACACGGACCCGTGCACGACACATCGTGCACACACACACACATGTCTCTCTCCCTATATCTGTATCTATATGAGGCACGGTCAAAATTACTTACTTACGGCCGTTTCGCTACGTACTTTGAGAGTCCCCTATCGTTTGCCATGGTTTTGTGCATTTTCACAATATCAACGAAACGACGAACACTAAACTCAACAGAAGTAATTTTGACGGTGCTTCATATATATATATATATACATAGATATGCACACGCGGAGAGATATCACACAACTCCGACACGCACACGCACAAAGATGCACAGTGAGAAACACACTCAAACACGCACAGAGACGGAGACAGAGACCGAGACAAAGAAAAAGAGGAAGACAAAGAGAAGAAGATAAAAAGAGAGAGAGAGAGAGAGAGCACAAACCAAGAAACGTGTGGACACAGAGACAAACACATGCACAGACTCAAATTGCTGTTTTGTTCTTATGTATGTAAATATCTATATGTATGTGTAATATGTACATACATTCCGACTAGAACACTGGCACATTGAACCCTGCTCCTTCCTTTCCCCCCTCCCCTCAGCACAAGACAAATGACCCCCTTCATTCCCTACACATATCGAGCCTAAACCAAACAAAAAGCAGGATTAAATTGCCGACCAAACGCGCCCAAAGACCCTACAATCAAACAACAGCAACCATTCTTTCCTAAACCGCCACTTCAACGGGATCCAATCAGTGCGCCTTGGTTGCAAGGCTCATGTCCTCCCGAACCATCCCCCAGCAGCCACCGACATGATTTCGCCAGACTCCGTCCGATGTCCGATTCAAGGCGCCCCGTTGCTGGGCACCACGTTCAACTCGAGGACCTGGGCCTCCCGCAGCGAGGAGCTCTTCTTGGAATCCTCGTAGTAGTAGCTCTGGACCCGGGCCCCCACCTAGCGCGCGACGAGACGACGAGAAGGCGAGACGCCGAACGAACAGAAGGCCGGTTCTCCGGGTCCCAGAGATTTGGACGGCATAAGCATTAAGGATTGATTTTGAACAACGTCTTCCAAACCTCCAGCATGTTGAGTTTACTCCAAACTCTGCATGTAATCTTGAAACGGGCATGGGCAATGAAGAACTCCCTGAGGTAGGCGGCTTCAACATGAGGCCCAGCTGCAGCGCATAAATGGCGACAGCATCACCGAATCTTGACTTGTGCCACAGCAACAAGACAACTTCAAGAAGAGCAAGTTGAGCACCTCTGGCGGTCTCAGCTTGTCGCTGCTGAATTCCCACTCATTATGTTGCCCGTCTTGCCCAGCTTGCTGCCAAGAGGGAGGGAACGAGCTGATTTCCCCCTGGTTGTGAAATCAAAAATCTCGGCTCCAGGAGTGCAAGCCTTTGCCCAACAGACTCTCAAACTTCGCAGGGGAAACTTTCAGTTGCTCTGTTTTTTGCGCTCTCACATTCAACATCATACCCCCCTTAGCAGTATCGTCTTTGCTTGGTCGCATGGAAGGAAACCTGCTCCAAGGTTACATCCTTTCTCGCCCGGAAGCTGCCTCAAAGCTCGTACCGTTCCGTGTTTTCTTTTCCAGGGATGCATCGCGTTGCCGCGGCCCAGCGCCACATGTGGCTAAAGTCTGGTACAAACAACACCCAAGAAACCGGAAGTTCGAAGGCTCGATTTGGAGGCGTGGCTCTTGCGCAAGCGGGTCAAGGCCTCGGCATCCTTTCAACCAGTGGAAGCCACTAGTTTTCAACCAAAACTGAAACCAGAAACGGCACCCACCCCATTACCCACTTCCCCCACCTTCCAAAAGGTACGAATTTGTGCAAACCACATCTAATCCGTTGGCATCATACCCTTCACACAATGAAAGGCCGCTTTCTGCCCGCCTCAATGATTGCGGGCGCGTCAAGGCCCCATTGCTTCCGGGCCACCTCAAATTTCAGAGGCTTGAACAAGCACCTTCTGCGTAGGTGCGTAGGAAACAACCCCATTGCATGGTTTGTTTCTTGTCACCGCCCCTTTAACACCTTCCAAAGAAGGGAGGTGCCTCGCTATGCCCTGCTGCTGGCAACGCAATCCCAATGAATCTGCTCAAAGGGCAAAGCCGGACACATAACGACCACAAACACCTGGAACCCAGAAAGGGGCTCCAGAAGGGAAGCAAGAAGAGAGCTTCCAAAACATAGACAAAATACAGACCGGTTGCCCTGAAAACATACTGACCGAGCGCCCCCAAGATTAGGACACCCCGCGCAACTCCGTTCAGTTTGAGTATCCCCTGTCAAGGCCATGGGGCGGCCTGGCTTGTTTGCCCAACAAGGGTGAAGGCCATGTTTTTCTTTCTTGTTTTTTTTTTTTTTATAAATAGATTTGAATACATCCCGAAAACCCGCTTCCTGGCGTGTAAGCCAATTCAGCTAGAAAGCCCGTTGCGCCGGTTGAAAGCGAACCATCGCTGTCCACATCGACATGGAGCGCCGGCGCGGAAGCCGGGCCCCGGCGTTCGACACTTCTTCGCACCAAGTTTAAATGGAACCTTGATCAGCTTGTGTCCGGGGGTGCTTGTACATACCCCTTCTATAATGTGGCTTGGAAACCAGGGAAGCCAAGGGGTAGGAACAAGGGGTATGTACTTCCACCCGATTGTGGGGCCATGGAACTAGATCAGCAGGTCACTCGCTAAAAGGTCGGAGATGGATTTGCCTGGGCAAGACAAGCTCCGTGTCATGAGTCCGGGCCCAGTGCCCGGCATCTTGTCCCCACCCCAGCCGGGAAAAGCGCCCCCCTTTTCGAGGATCTAATAGCATTCCAAAGAACCGGCTCAAAGATCACTGGTTGAAACAAACAGCCAACACCCAACAATTCAACACGCAAAGTAAATCAAAAACAAGCTGGAAGAAGCACTGGTCAGAGCTGTTCTCCTTGCCCTCAAGTTTGGTGTTGCCCATCTAAAATGAGCTAACCCCAAAGTGAGCTTCCTTTGAAAATGATGGCTGGGTTCCATGCTAATTAGCAGCGGCGTAAAGAGGGGGATAAACCACTCCGCGATACATAGTAGGTCACCGAACGCTCATCCTGGGGCTGCCTTTCCGCTGGATCTACGAAAATGATGTCCTGCAAAAATGCCATAAATCTACCCTTTGTTGAGAATCCGTCAACGTGCTTGCTTTCAGGCGCCCAGTGCTTGCCAGGCCCTTCACAAACTGAGCTAGTAATTTGCCCAAGAAAGTCCAAACACTTTGCTTGCCACGAAAATGGTGCTCCCAAAAAGCAACTAAAGTCCAGGAACTCACGAAGTGAGGGTGGCCCCTGTTGAAAAATGCGCTCTTTCTTTTTTGGGGAGGCCTCGCCAGGCCACATCTTCGCCCCCAAAGCCAGAGAACCCGCCAGGGCCAGCGGGGCAAACGAGGCCCGCGCCCGCTGGCGCCGGTGCTGGAAGAGCTGCTGCAAGCCTCCCATGTGCCCCACAAAGCGCTCGAACTCCGCCAGCGTCACCTTCTGGTCGTTGTCCAAGTCCTGCCGTCGACGTCTTAAGCGTTGTTTGAGTGGTTGTGTTGGGCTCGTCTTGGTCCATTTGACATGGGGAAATTCCGTTCCGTTGTTGTGTGTGTGTGTGCTTCTTTCTGCGGAGTTGGTGCCAAAACCGGTGTGTTTTTGCAGCCCAAACCGGCCTGCGGACCCTTGGCGGTTCAAACTAGGGGTTGATTCCTTGTCCTACTCGTGGTTGGTGGGTGGAGCTAGTAGGCATACCATGGCCTTTCTATTCCACTTTGAGAAAGGGTCGCTCATGGGTTGATTCCTTGTCCATTCTTTTCAACCATCGTTCTTTTCAAAAACCAGCGGCTTCCCTGGAGTTTTTGATGGTTTCCTGGAAAGAAGGATCTCTGGAAAGAATGGGGAAGGTACCCCTAGAAAACAACTACCTGGGCCGGATCAAACAAAAAGGGGGTCATTACCCAAAATCCGAACCCTTGTCATGGAGGGTCATGAGCAACCATGTTTGATTCGGGTCAGAGGGAGCCAAACCAGGTACTGCCAAACGAGGTTCTTCCCAACGCCCATTTTGAGGTCAACCTTCCAAACTTGTAAGGGAGGGTCCAATGATGCTTAGGAAGCAAACAAACTTGTCATCCATCTGTGCATTCTAGAACAACGCCTTAAAACCTGAATGCAGGGATCTCTACGCACCCTGTTCATCCATCTTCACCCTTCTTTGAGGGAAACCGGTAAGGTGTGGTAGAAAAAGGGAAGCGTTGTGGGGGTTAGCCATTTCCTCACCAAACAAAAGGGCGGTCCAACTCATGCCCCACACTCGGCCCCCTGCCCCACGCCCACAAAGGAAAAGAATGCAAGGCTTGTCTTTCGGGGGTTGCATCAAACTAAACTAGGCGACACTAAAAACTCAGATGCCCAGTGGCCATGGGAAAAAAGGGCACCTTTTTTTGGTTGGTTGAGTTTAAAGGGGAACCCTTACCCCAAAAAAGGAAAAAAGGGCACCACTGGGCAATAGAGAAAATGGTTTGCTTCCTCTCAGTGACCCTTTCAAATGCCCGCTAACTCCAACAAGTCGTGGAGACCCCCGAGCAACGCCCTCAAAATTGCTGGTGGCAGCATCACACCATGAAGATGATGCTTACCCAGGGACCATCGAATATACCTAATATTTCCCATTTGGGCTGGCTATAGAACGCCCAAATGCATTTGGCTCCGTTCCCTTGATAGCTAACAAAGATGGAACCAAACAGAATGCAACCAAAAGTCATCAGGCATGGCAGCAAATACAGCAAGCCCCAAAATACAAGGCTCACAGTGTTCCCCCTTTCAACCGCCGTAAATCCGTTCTTTTGGGTGACCTTACGCGGGCTCCAGCAAACTTGCTCTAATGCGCGCTGCGACTCTTGCAAGATGCAACACACGGCACGCGTGTGTTACTTTTGGTGCCCTGATTTGCAATCTTCCCTTCTCACTGTTTGGCGGACCGCAGGGCTGCACGCGGTGTCGAAAACACATGAAACAACGAACGTAGCCTTTGACCGCTGTTGAGGAAACCGCAACCATCATTAAACAAATGCAAACACATGGCACATGGATGCATGGATGAAAGAAGCTGGAAGCATGCTTCGGCATATGCCCGCGGACCAGGAAAGTGCGCCTACAGTTGCCCAACACACTCGTCATCTTGCAGGGTGGGAAGCTTGGAAAAAGATGGATCATCTGCATGGAAACGCGCTGCAACTCCCCAAGACGCTTCATCTAACCTAATGCCGTTTCTCGGCTTGCCGCTTTTTGCGCCAAGCAGCCATCACGCTGGCTTCTTCCTCACCCCAGCCAATGTAGGCACACCTTGAGTCGCGTGCAGCTCAGGCCCAAAGCAAGCAAGAACAACTTGGCGTCTGAGTAGAGCGGCACTTGAACAGCTATGGGAGGCGAGCTTGAATCGCTTATTAGCAACACAGGGTTCCTTCATGGATGCAAGCAAAAATGACCTAGAAGCGGGTGCTGGCCCAAGTGCGTCCATCAGGTCTTCGGGGGGTGAGGGGGAGTGACAGGGGGCTTTTTTGAATTGGCCATGGCTCAAAACCCCGTACCCCCAGTGAACATCCCAATATTCACTAAAATAGGTTCTAAAATGGGTGGTGCACCTATCCCAAAATGAAATCCCATTGGCTTTGAACCATGGCCATATATGAGATCTGAGGCGCATGAGTTTGAACTCGTAGTTGTCCAAATGCTCCGAGCCGTCGTGGTCGAAGCGCCGGAAGGCGTCCCGGATCTGGCCGGCCAGCAGCCGACATGACAAATGCGGCGATTGGCAGGGAATGAGAAATGGAATGACCAGTATAAACCATCCCTAATTAGTGGTTTCCTCTGAGGGAATCCCTAGATTCATTCCTTCATCCCGTGCTGAGCACCAGCAAGTGTGCGTTTTCTGGAGCCACTTGAGGCTTCCAGAGGCAACCGAAGCAAGAAAAAGACCAGGAACTCTTGACAAATACCAAAAACTTGGACTGCAAACTGGGAATGCTCATTTTGCCCATGACCCCTGGGGTCAGTTCTAAGACATGTTCTCTTGCAAGCCGGACCCCGTATCTCTGAATCCGTTTAGTGCTTGAATCATATTTCCAACACGGAATCCGAAAAAGGAAAATTGCCTTTTTAAAGCCCCCTGTCAGCTGCCATGATTGATGGAGGGGAGGGTAATAAGAGTGCTCGTGCTGACAATGCTAACATGACAATCTGGGTTAGTCAAAATGGGACTCCGCAGTGGTACGTCAAGCAGGAAAACCACGGATCGAGGATTCAACACAAGCTTGGGGGGGTCCCAATGTACGGAAGTAGCCATACACGCATGACATGCAACAAATAGGGGAACATTGTTTTCCGGGCTTTGTGGTTGCACTTGCAAGCCTTTCTGGGGAACCCACCGCATTGACTGGGAAGGTGTCAAAATCAGGAAGCCCTCTCCCAGCGGGAATCGAGTCAGTCCGGGTGTTGGTGCTTCTTTTCTCCTCGACCCACGACAGGTTCAAAAACCGGCTTGGGGTTTTGAAACTAAGCGGACCCCGCCCAATTCTGACACGTGGACACATTTCTCATGAGTTAACCAAGTCGACATCAATACGTCCACAATATCAGCACGCATCTTGCGTGCAACAGCTCCTCCTTTTGCCACCGCCGCCATCCCAAGCACCACCGGCGCCTGCGCCAGCTCATATTCCAAGCTGTCGTTGACTCGCTTCAGGCAACTCTGCGCCTCGTCAGTCTTCCTCGCCATCCTCAGCCAAATAACTTGTCAAACAACGGCCCCGTTTGTGGACCCTGGTGCCGCCAAAGGGTACGTGCCGTTCTTTAAGGGTGACGCCAACATGTTTAAAAGGACCCCTAATTTGAACCACTCACCAATGCAAAGCCAAAAGAAGTTTCTTGAGACGGCAAATGCTTCTACTTCTGCTTGCTGCTGCTGCTGCTGCTGCTGCTGCTGCTGCTGCTGCTGCTGCTGCTGCTGCTGCTGCTGCTGCTGCTGCTGCTGCTGCTGCTGCTGCTGCTGCTAAGCAGGAAGCTAGAATTTGAAGGGAGTGAGGCAATGCATGTTACACGTTGGTGGTGGGTAGAAGGGGATGTCCAAATTGTCATATCATAGCCTAGCATGGCTATGCTATATATACCTGTAAACTGTAATGGACATTGACTGGTGGCTCACTGTGATTTGCAAGCCATAAATTGAATGTTTGAGAACAGGGCTGCACTCCGATCAAGTGTTCTAAGGAGTTGGCTTGGTTGCACGCCCCGTTGAGCCACCATCCGGATACACTGAGGTTCTCTTTCTGAATTTCCGACTTCTGTTGAGCAAATCCAGCCAGGGCAGCGTAAGCCGTAAGCCATTTGGGAAGCAAATTGCCCAGCCTGGAAAGCAAAGTACGAGTAGCCCCGGCAGTGCTTGAATCGGCCCAAGCCACATGGTTCAGTTATTTCTTTGTCGGCCCACTCCAAAAGTCTTGAAGCGCCGCGACTCTAAAGTATCCTCGCCTACCCCAGTCAGCCTATTCTGGTTTCATCCAGTGTATTAATTACCTTGGCAGCTCAGGTGCCTGTGCAGACTCCCGAACTAACAAACTCGAACAGACCCACCGAACCTTCAATTGTCCATACTCTCGGTTGAACCACTTTCAGACCGCGACTCCGCGTCCGAGTGGCGCATACTCTCGGCAGCGCCGCACCCAGTACAGCAGCGGGTGCGGAGCGAACTCCTTGGCCCCAAGCCATGCAGTCCGCTACGGGCGCATGCAAGTCAGGTCTGGTCAATATCTTAATTAGTCCTAAGAAACCCTGGGATGTTGATTCCCCTGTAAATACCAACAAACAATGGTGTTTCATGGTTGCTTAGGTGGTGCAGGATTTCGTCCATCCACAGTACGTCTACATGGTCAAAGCCAAATATCTTAACGTTTCGCTAAGCAAATGCAAGCTCTGCTTTTGCGCATTTTTTAGAGCCGTGGCGAGAAATGCGAATCGCAAATGCGGAAACAGGAAAGCCTTTTGATAAACAAACTCGTCCACCAATAGAGGCAATCTCGAAAATTGGAGGAATCCCACTGACCAGAGGGTGTTGCGCTTTCATCAAGTAGGGGTCCACTCCTCCTGGGCGTATATCTACTTGAAGAGTGCCCAGATTGAAGTTGCAGTCGCAGGTCGCGAGAGTCCATCTTCTTCGCATAAGCCAGTTTTTTTCTGGATCAACAGGAGCGACAAGAAAAAAACAACATACAATATATGACTCTAGTTCCCACTTGAGGAAGGCGAGGCAACTGTCATCCGCCGCTGCAAGTCCCATGGGAGAAGGAAAGCAGGCGATTTCCCGCTGAAGTCGAAACCAAGCTTCAGTGCCCGTCGGCTTCAAGTACGGATGGTCCTGGCGCAAAAAACTTCGAGCTTCGCTGGTGAGGCTTCAGGATTTCTTTTTGTGGGATCAGGCTCTCAGCTGCCAGGGATCCGCCCAGAAAAGCGATGGATGGATGGCAGTATGAAAACGTGGGCTTGTCTCCAAATGTGGAAAACCCCAAGGTTCCCTGTTGGCGCCCCTTTATAGCAACCTGACAGGGCAAACCAACTCCAACAAGATACACCCGAATAGGCAAACCCATCCCCAGGACAAGCAGCTTGACTGAGCCGCTGCTGCTGTCGCCAGCAACATACTTCCTTGGGCTTGTTGTAGGTGGGCCTGTCTCAACTTGAAGGCCTCTATTCTCAACTGCTTTTGGAAGGGCACCTCCCTGATTTTGAGGCCCCCTTGATGGTATCCTTTTGCAAGGCTGGAAGAGACGTGGATGGGTCGTTGCTGGTCGCGCGGATTGCTCCTCTGCCATCTTGGTGAGCGACGCCACAAGGCCTGGCGAGGGGTTGAAGACCTTGTCTCTTCAAAAAAGGTGTTCCCTTCTCACAGGACGTGGCCCCCTCCCTCGCATCAGCCTGCCAAAACAAAGATCAACCACGACGTTGGCCAAACAGTACAACTGCCTTCAGCGAGATTCACGTCACCTCCTTCTCTAGGGTACACTAACATTACTGGGGGCTCCTGTTTTTCCTCTCGAACGGGAACTCCCCGTTAGCCGGGGAGCTAATGCAATGCGAAAGTCAAATCTCGCCCCGCGAAAGGCAGCCCTTGTTGGAAAGAAACTGCCCTCGAAGGCGAGGGACGGCACTCAACTTCGGCCACAAGTTGGTTGCATGTTCTTTCATCCTGATAAGCCAGGTCTACACAAACGATTCAAATGATTGAACAGTTGCTTCTGGCCCAGCCAGCACTAAAAACAGAAAAGCCACAAGCTCCAACACTTCAGCATTTGGAATTGGACGAGTCGGTTTTGATCGTGGACCATTACTTGAGCCGTTGGCCGCCGCACGGACACCAAAGCCACATGACACCGCAAAGAAACAATCCCCGAGAAGAAGCCGGCCACCGCGAAAAGAACATTTCAAGGAAACTTTGTTGGGTGTAGAATCTCTAACTTGGTTGCTGTGAAAATGATGAACATCGATATCGTGTGGTTCACGGGTTTACGAGCAGCTTCTCGCTTGACGGTTATTGCCAATCATGATTTGGCTCGCCCAGACCTGGACGGATATATAGTTCATACATGTTCGAAACGTCTTTTCGCCGGCTTCGCCGGTTCTACCGGTAAATGATATCCGCCACGGGGTATCCAATTCCATTCGAGCCCAAAGTCCACCGCGCTTTGCCGGCAAAACCCTCCTACCTGCAAGCGCTGCGTCGCCCGCAACGCTGCCCATGGCCAGCACGAACTCCTCATTGCTCACTCCGGTCCTCAGGCCGCGCTAGGATCCAACCGCCTTCCCTTCCTCAAAAACCCGGCGAAAACAGCTGGCTTTTTGAAAGGAACGATGGTTGAAACGAATGGGGAATCAACCCCTAGATTCCTCCCAACGTGGCCGTGGCTTCGGGGAAACGAAGGGGAATTGGACCCCGGGATTGTTGGGAAACACCCCCTTAATTGAAGTCCCCCCGAAACCGAACAACACGAAAATAATGCCCCTGGGGCATGTCATTGACAACTGCCCTTATGGCCGATTTGTGGCTTGTTTTCGGTTGCTTGGGTGACTTTGTCCAGAAAGGCCACCTCACAAGGCAATGATCGTGGTTCTTCGCAAGTGGAGTCAATTGGCCTTCCTTCTGTGGTCTGTTTTTTTAGGTGACCCCTAGCAATCACCACAACTGAGGTGGAATCGTGCGTGTCCGTCCCAGCCCAAATGCTTGAAGTCCCGACAAGCTTCAAGTCAACGCATCGCCCCTTTGGACGTTGCTCTTCGCCCCCCCCCCCCTGGCACATGTCGTTTTTAGATCGGAACTGGGTCGCTCCAATACAGCCCTTGCGATAGTGGTAGAAAGCTGGTCCTGAAAAAAACAACCAAAAGGATTCAAGACTCATTTCCTGAGCTTGTGGCTTGAACATGTTGATCGGAGCAATGGGACTGGGTGCTTTGGGCCCTGGCGTCCTGGGCTGAAACATCCTTCGATTCGGAAGCCAAGAACTGATCAAAACCAGGCCACCCTGTACCTGTGGCTTTGCTGGAACCTCAGGGAGGCCAACAGGGGAGAGCTCTAACACATGCTGGGCCAATTGCTGCTTTTGCACGAGGACCTTCCTGGTTTGGTAGATTCGTGCATCTCTTGGTGGCATTTTCTGTGGGTTCGCTTCTCTGCCTCGATGGCCGGAGAGACTTCAAGGCTCTTGCCATCTAGCGCGGGCCTGATTATGTCCTATATTTACGCTTGTGAGGCCCCCTTTGCGCCGCGAGAAAAACAAAATGTGCGTTCATCTCCCGATTGGGGAAACTCAAAAATAAAGGTTCCCGACTCACGTTCCCACTGCGCAACAGGAAGGGCAACCTCAATTCCATGGGTTTTCAGCGCTTCGCCCATGGGACTGCATTCATTGCTTCTTGCGGAGGACTTTAACATTGGCCTCACTTCCTGAGTGGGTTGGCCAGAAAGGGCGCCAAGCGGCCTTCCCAAATGCATAAAGCCAGAAAATCCAGAGTGAGTGGCTTTCCGTGTCTAGAGGTAGGCAGGCTAAGCGGCTAGGTGCCTTTCAGGTAGGACCCTTGCCCTGCCCAGAGCAAGGAAGCCGGGACGCCCAGGCGAACCACCACAGCAGGTTTGCCCCATTGCGAATTTCCGCCTTTGAAGGAATTCTGCGAGGCGATGAGAACCGTCTTGATGTCAAAAAGGCGGCAGAGTGCAGTTGCTCAAGGGAAACACCCGGCTGCATCATACTTTATATCTTGCACGTTCTTGTCGAACAAGGCGGTTGCTACAAAACCTGCGCGAGCCCCACAATGCTTTCATCGAAAAAAGAAGCGCAGCTGCAAAGCGAATCAAACAAATCTGGCCTGGAAAGGGTGGCAGGGGCAGGCAACCGCAATGGGCTCCCCCAAGGACCATGGCGCAAAGGGGGCCTCTTGTTTGGTAGTTGGCTTTTATTATGCTTTCAAGGAAGCCTCACGCAAAGCATTTGCAACCTGGATATCTGGAATATTCTGGAATATTGCCTTCAGTCAAGCCAAAAGGGGATCCCGACAGGGCTGCAACAAGCTATCAGCACTTGAGGCAAGTTGCACGCTTCACCTCAGCCACTCTTCTTTGGGCCCAAGGAAAACAACGTGATTGATAGTTCAAAGAGTTGGCGAGGCAACAACCTCGTCAAAAGAACCTCTCCGTCTTGCAATGAGAAGTTGCCGTATCCAAGCAATCACACTTGCCGCTACAATTGGAAGCTTTGTACGAATCCTACTCATCACTGCTCAACTTGCTCGCCCCTTCGAAACCACATCAGGCGGCCTTCCAATGTCTAGTGTTTTGAAGAAGTTGGGTCAGCGGGCTTTGATCATCGCGCAACTATGGGTGTGAACTAGGGGTCTTACACAAATTCCAAGCCGTTCTTATCCCCTGGAGGCTTGCCTCTGGGAGGTTCTCCAGCCTAGGCACAAACCAAATAGCGATCCATCCCAGGTGGCTTCTTATGGAAGTTGCTTGCCCGGTCGCTCAGTTTTATTGGTCGCTCGGTCGTTCCGGTCCGCTTCCTCTGGCGCCTTTCATTCCCAGAGGCAGCTTAAATGTCCCAAGAAAACATCAGGAACAGGTTTCTAACTTCAAAACACCTTTGAAAGGGGAATCTAGTAATCCACTTGGTTTCCTAAGTTATTCTTCTGCCATGGCTCAATTGTTCACCTTTGAAAGCTCTTTTGACACCAAGACAGTTGAAGAACATTCAAATTTATGGTGAGAGCCCGTCAACTCGCTTTGAAACTTGAGGTAAAAGCGCCTGCAGCCCATCTCTTTTCTCCTCCCCCGGCACAGTCTCAGTCTGGGCTCGAGTCTACGAGGAAATCTACCCACAAACCGCTTGCCTGAAGAAACAAGGGCTTAAGCATTATACAGCCACTGCATGGTTGTCTCCTGCATCTATAACTAGAGACCGTTGGGTTGGCACTATTAGCTTTATGCTCATCCCTCTCTTGCGGGGGTTCCCTCTCAAACTTCGCCGCGCATGGTGCACATACCCAACTTTCCTCTGGCAGTGGTGGTTGTGGGTGGCGGAACTGCTTTCAGATCCGTGCGGCGGGGCCTTTCAGCCGTGCCTTTGAATCATGCGGAGTTGGGGTTGGGCTCGCGCTGGAGAGGGATGGGCCTTGATGTTTGGACTTCAGCATCCGAGAGCAAACAAGCTCAAGTCCATCCAATTCCCTTTCAACTCTGAGAAACCCTTGGAAATTGCAGGGGAGATTGAAAGGGCTTGCGCGGAGGTCTGGGATGTTGATGCTTGAACTGAAGGCTGACAGTCAGCGTAAAACAATGAGTCATGAGCACGCTGCCACTATCTCCTGCCTCTTTCCGAAAATTCCTGCAACTACCTTCCCAATGTTACACCTCCTTTATTCATAGTCCCAGGATCCTGTGACTGTTTTAGGGGTCCTCTATTATGGACAGTTTTTTGGCCGGAATCTGCCGGAAACAACGCTGGAAAAAATATGGGCAAAACAACTTGGCAAACAAGTCGGGCAAAAAAAGGCAACAAATCCAGGCAAACATTGGGAAATCCTTTTCTTGAAGTGCTCCCCAAATCATCAAATTTAAGATAACTTCTTTACACAAAAGTGAGGGCAATCAGTTGAAAAAAACGGTCCTTGGCAATACTAAAGTAAGCACTGGGAATCTGAGAGCCAGCCTTGGCAATACTAAAGTAGAATGGCAATACTAAAGTAAGCACTGGGAATCTGAGAGGGGACCTTGGCAATACTAAAGTAGAATTGGCAATACTAAAGTATGTACTGTCCCTCCCAGACCCCCAGGATTTCATCAAAAGAGGGTCCAGCTGACTGGTTCCACTGTTCAGGGGCGGGGGGGGGGGATGTAAAGAGGGTCCAACATTACAAAGCAACATTGCACTCCTGGAGTCAATAATAACTTGCAGGATTAATCCGGAGGACCCTCCCCTGAAATGAATCGATCCAGCCACTGCCTGTGCTCCATCATCCGAAGCCGACTTTAGGCACTCCTTATAGTCTATGGGGAAATGTTCCCATTCTTTCCAGGGATCCCTTCTCTCGGACAGCAGAAGCCAATCTGGTTTTGGTTGACCACATACCGGGAACTCTGTGAAGGATGATACTCACGGATATTTGGCGGTTGGTTGGTTGGTTGGTTGGTTGGTGGGTGGGTGGGGTGGGTGGGTGGGTGGGTGGGTGGGGGGGTGGGTGGGTGGGTTGGTGGGTGGGTTGGTGGGTGGGTTGATTGTTTGCTTGGTTGCTTGGTTGCTTGGTTGGCTGATTGACTGATTGGGTTGGTTCATTTGATTGGCTGGTTGGTTGATCGCTTGGTGTCAACCCCTGGCTTCAACCGGCTCTGATCCCTCGCCCAACGAGGCCTTTGAAGCCTGCGCGCCTTTGGCGCGAAGCACGTTTGATGCTCGGAAATTCCAACCGCCCCCAAAAACCTTCCACCAAAAAATGAAAGATATAAGGATGTATCGTGGAATCTACAATATATATATATATATATATTATAAATACAGCTGTTGCGTGGTTGGCGTTGTACCTGTTGCTCTTGTGTTGTTCCTGTTTGTCACCAGCGAGGCTTCGTAGTGCTCTGCTTCTGTCTTGGCTTGTGAAGCGAGGCGGCCGTCAAAACCGCGAACCAACAGCCAGGCGATTTCTTCAGGTCGTTCGGATGCCCCTCGCAAGCAGGTGTGTCCTTCGTTTTGGGAACCCTCCTTTCGGTTGGTTCGAAAGGGAAACCAAAACAAAACAACCCAGCTTCTTTTTGGGGTCCCCTATTGAAAGACATCTTTTGGGTGGAAGATATGCTGCCGCGACTTGCGACTTCCGCGTCGCAGGGGGCAAAGCAAACATCATATAACGATATGTCTATACATATAAATATGTTATGTATATATATAGCGCATACACACGTCTATCTATAGATGTAGATATAAATATTTATCGATATATATATGTACGTTTATATATATATACTTATATATATATATATATTACATACATGCACCATTCCACACAGCACAGGGCACACAACATAAAGTGACCAAAGGCCTCCAAAGCGCTGGATTTCCGGCCAAAATCATCGAGCTGTCCGCTCTCGCGGAACTGGAACTGAAGCGCCCCGGCGTTTTCAGGCTGAGCGCTGCTTCCAGTGGCAACCCTGTCCCAAATGCAGGCGCCGTTTTGCAAAGCCTCTGTCCTTTGCAAGTACTCCTTCTCGTGATTCGCTTGGTCACGAACACAATGGATGCTTGATTGGGGCAAGCCGGGAAAGGAATCATATGGCTATGCTATTGGGCCTGAGCTATTCCTACTTCGGGTGAAACCGGGACAGCCGAGTCACGTCCAGGACAGGAGCGTTATGCAGACCTGAAGGCAGCAAGCAGGAAGCAAGGCTCGCACCTGCCAACGCCAACGTGAGGTTCAACATGGTCTATGCAGGTGACACCCTCAAGACTATCTCCAAATGGCAGTTGACATTTCCCCGAAAGTGACGTTGACAACCCTGTCTCTACTGGACCCAGTTCGAATTGACTTTGCATGGTCGCATTACATCCGATCTTCCCCAGGCTCGCAATGAGCGCACAGGAGCTGGCCCTGGAACAAGTACTCAAACGATTACCCATCCTGTGCTTTCTTTTGGGGAAATTCAAGCACACAGGCTATTGAGCAGCACAAGGCAACTACACTTGTTCAACAACAACCCTTCTTTTGTGCCACAAAGTATCCCACTGGAAAGAGCTTGAATATGACACCCATCATAAGTCTTAACCTATCATAAATCTTGGACGCTTGGGACTAGCTGGGCATATGAGGGTGTCACCATAGGGACACCCCAATGATATTCCTTGTGTCCGTCTAAAACGAACAAAACAAACATCCCTAAAATTGGGGGGCGGGGGGTCCGTAAAATGGGGGGGGGGAGTTCCCTAAAATAAGGCTTCCCACAAGGTGCTTCCCACCCATATCTTATACCAAATCAGACCCCTTCTGTCGTGGCGCATTCTCGCAGCTCTGGAGTGTTCTGAGGACGTCAGCAGCCTCAGGCGCAGACGAGGTCCAAACCCATCAGTTGGCATTACCCACCCACCAATTAACATGGAACCTGACGTTTGGGGTCCCTTCAATTGGAAAATGTTTTTTGAAAACCGCTTGTCAGGATAATGGTCTGATGGCCGACTTTCAGGAAGCTTCGGGATTCTTTAGCTCGCGAATGAAAAGGCCGGCGTTCTTTCGGCAAGCTTTCCAGACTGACGGGGTCGATCAAGAAATCCAACCCTGTCGGCTGTGGCTCGCTTCCACGCTGCAACGCAACCCACAACTCGCGCAGAACAGTCGGACAGCACGAACTAGAACCAGCCAGGCCAAACACCCTTCTTCTGCCAGGTCGCAAAAGTCATGTGCAAACCGTCAAGAACTCATCAACGTTGGGTCACCCTGGTGTTCAAAGAACTTGGGGCGGTGCAAGGGCCACCCCTCACTGAGCCCGCGGCGGAGGCGCCGTCAAACTCACCAAAGGGAAGCGCCCTTGCCGGCGAGGCAGCCTCGGGTGTTATGCACATCACACATCCGCCCTCGCCGACCAAAACGACTCCAGTTGTCAGCTCCACTTTCAGGCGTGCATCCTCTTGACCCGTCGCTTGTCACGAAAGGACTCCTCGAAAGGTGAGCCCAGGATTGACGATGTAGCGAAATCTGGGCCAAACGCGGGACACTAAAGGTCAAGGCAAAGGCCGGCTTTTGGGGCAAAGCATTGACCCCTTCCAGACCCTCTGCTTGTAGCATCTCAAGCTAATAGTTGCAAGGACGTGAGCAGCTTCAGTGATCCCCAGTGCGCAAAAATGATGGCTCTGATTCTCTTCGCCAAAGCCCCGTGGTCACCAAAGCTTGGAAAGTTCATGGCTGACCCTGCCCTGGATGCAAAGACTTAGACACCAATGGGAAAACTAATCCAGAAAACTAAAAACCAATCCTGTACGATGAAGCGTGGGAAAACAATTGCATTCACCAACATGCATGTATGCATGTATGCCTGTATGCATGTATGCATGTATGCATAAAATGCATGGATGGCTGCCTGTATGTATGCATGCATGCATGCATGTATGCATGTATGTATGTATGTATGTGTGTATGCATCTATGTATGTATGTATGTATGTATGTATGTATGTATGTATGTATGTATGTATGTATGTATGCATATATGCATGTATGCATAAAATGCATGGATGGCTGCCTGTATGTATGCATGCATGCATGTATGCATGTATGTATGTATGTTTGTATGCATCTATGTATGTATGTATGTCTGTATGTCTGTATGTCTGTATGTCTGTATGTATGTATGTCTGTATGGCTGTATGTCTGTCTGTATGTCTGTATGTATGTCTGCATGTCTGTATGTCCGTATGCATGTATGTATGTATGTATGCATGTATGTATGTATGTGTGTATATATTATATGTATGTATGCATGTGTGTGTATGTATGTGTTTATGTGTGTATGCATGCATGTGTGTGTGTGCGCGTGCGTGTATGCATGTGTGTTTATTTATGTTCATGTGTGTACACAATACGTATGAACAAATGCATCTGCCAACATGTCGTGCATATGTGCTTGCTACATTTACATGTGCCACTGGTACCAACAAAGCCATCCACGAAACAAATGACACATTGATGCCTGACGACAACAGCACATGTAGAACTCGGCAAGAACCTCTGTGGGGCCCGCAAATGTTCGGCAAGCAGCCACGATACGGTCGCCGGCCCTAACGGCTTGAGCTGGACGGGCGAGATTCCACTCCTGGCACGGCTGTGTCCATCTACAAAAGTGAACACGGAACACGTGAAAGTGCCCAACACATGTAGACTTGCGGTTTCACCAAGATGGTAACCCAGGATTATAATATAGACCTTTCCTAGCGTCCGAGAAGAAACGGAGAAACCATCATGGACCATCTACTAAAATAGCTGAATTTGGGCGCTGCCTGACGAGGTGGCTTAAGCTTGGCTCCAAGATAGCCAACACCTTTTGAATTTGACCAACGGGGATTCTTGCCGACTAACCTGACACAAATTGATTCACAATGATCATGATGGGTTCGGATTTTTTGCCGGCCCTTTAACGTGCTGCCTGTGAGGCCTCACAAATGCCTTCTCAATGCCCCTATCTTGAGGTGACACGAGGCGGAAGTGCCCCCCAAGGGCTCCCAACAAAGGAACCCGAACCTGGCTACATGTCAGGCTGTTTAAAGTCATCCATTCCTACGACGGCTTTTGCGATCTGCTTTACACCTCTCCGTCACGGGTGCAAAGCATTATGGGTCACCACCCAACCGTCCAAACCAGGAACCTTTCCTTGCCATACCTGGAACTATACCAGAATCAAAGTCAGTCCTTAGTTTCAAGGGGGGACAAAGCACCCTCCTGACCATATTGACTGGATCTTGATCCAGGGCCCAGTGAGAACAAGTAATCACCCTCATTGGCAGACCGTACTCTTCCAAACCTACAGGATTTCCAAGCAACGGGCCTGCATCATGGTGAGCTGGTACCCCGGGTGAGCTTCCCTCATCCCGAGTTTGGAGAGGGGCCTTTACTCAAGAGGCGCCAGCTCAAGTCCCGCGCGCCTCCACTGGGCCCTCCTGTCAAGACAGGCTGAGGGGCATGCTCCTTCCCCCCTCCCCTCCCCTCCCCTCCCCTCCCCTCCCCTCCCCTCATCTCCCCTCCCCTCATCTCCCCTCCCCTCCCCTAGGATGCCAATAAAAAAGTGCCCGACAATGCCAAAAGGGCCAGAGGAGAAACTTCAAGGTGTTCATTACACTTTGGGCTCTATGGCCTGCGTACTGTAGTTAGACTTGCCTATGGCTACCGAAGGTCTACAGGTTTATTCAGCCTGCCGCGCACCATGGCACTTACAAAAGGCTTCCCAAAGAAAAGCAAAGAAAACCACACCGAGGGTTTCCTTGACCGACAACTACCCGTGCAGCTTGCCCAGGCCATCTGAGCCCCGCAAATGTTCCCTCAAAAGGACATGGGAAAATGTGGGGCGTTCCCCGGCTTTTGGGTGGAAATGTGGGTTGAAAGTTGGGTTGTTCCCTGGCTGTGGGAAAAATGACTTGTTCCAAAGCAACTTGGTAGACCAAACCGACACTCCTCGACCTTCGTCACCTTAACGGCGCGGGCCCCCTTGGCCACCTGAGCGGGGCCAAAGCAATGGTTGGGTGAACGTCGGGGTTGGGCCAGCCTCGGGGGAAGCCGTATGTGCCATGGGCGAAGTTCTTATGGCCTGTGGCCATGGTTCCCCTTAATAGGACTCGGTCTAATTCTTATTCAGTGGCCAACTTTCATATGCATGCTTATATAATGGAGGCAGGAAGCACGTGCGTACGGACATATGTACGGCCACGCGCGCGGACGCACAGGCGATGTACGGACGTGCGTACGGACATGCGTACGGACATGCGCGCAGACGTTTGGACGGACGCGCGTGCGTGCGTACGGACGGAAGCGAACGCGTGGGATTAAGGCCATATTTCGAAAATGTGGTCTTTTTTATACAAGGGCTTATCTAATCAAATAAGACCTTATTTTTGTAAAAAGAAGGCCAGCGGGCGGACGGGTGTACGTACGCCCGTACGCCCGTATGTACGCCTGCACGCACACCCGTACGCCCACACGTACGCGTTTACGTGCACCTGCACGCACACTCTTGCGCCCGTACGTACGCCTGTACGCCCGTTCGCCCGTACGTACGCACACATGCACGTACGTACACCCGTACACCTGCCCGGGCGAATGCACGCACACACACGCACAGACACAGACACAGACACAGACACAGACACAGACACAGACACAGACACAGACACAGACACAGACACAGACACAGACACAGACACAGACACAGACACAGACACAGACACAGACACAGACACAGACACAGACACAGACACAGACACAGACACAGACACAGACACAGACACAGACACAGACACAGACACAGACACAAACACAACACACAAACACAAACACACACACACACACACACACACACACACACACACACACACACACACACACACACACACACACACACACACACACACACACACACACACACACACACACACACACACACACACACACACAAACACACACACACACACACACACACACACACACACACACACACACACACACACACACACACACACACACACACACACACACACACACACACACACACACACACACACACACACACACACACACACACACACACACACACACACACAGACACACACAGACACACACAGACACACACACACACAGACACACACAGACACACACAGACACACACAGACACACACACACACACAGACACACACAGACACACACAGACACACACAGACACACACAGACACACACAGACACACACAGACACACACAGACACACACACACACACACACACACACACACACACACACACATGGAAGCGGATACGTCCATGGCGGAGCAAATGTGGTGTCATTGTGCTCTGCGTGCCAATGGAATAAAGCCAAGTTATTCAGGATCCTTACCAGGTGGATTCTCGTCCCGGTCGACCCCGATTAAGGAGTCATTTGAGCATGGCACATACTATATGGTTTAACCCCCATTGTTTACACATGCTCCTTTGGGTTCTTCTTAGGGGTAGGGTTGCTTGCTTGATGCCCTACCCTTGCGCATCAAAGATGCAATCAGTTGCTTCACCCATGTGCAGACGCCAGCTGGCTGTTTTTGCTTGGCCGTCGTGTGACATGATCTTTGGGGAAACGACTCCAAAATCACCTATTCAATCCCTCTGAATGGCAGTTTCACGTGAATCCACCCTGAATCAACATATTCACCTTGATATCTCCAACACCCACACACACACACACACACGCAGACCTCCAAACAAAAGAGACGAACATTCAGCCCGAGTCTCTGCGACGCCCAGGCCGAGCACGCGCCCACGCTTCTGGATCCGCGCCTCAGTCTGTCCCATGTTGGGCAACTTCCCACCCATTCCACGCAACCTCACTGGGGGTCCTGGAAGACCAGTTTCCTCCAAAAATGACCGAATTCACAACGGAGGCATTAATGGGGAAGGGGGAGTGTGGATCTTTGGCCAGATTCTGTTGCTTTCTTTGGGAACAAAATATGTCCTGGCTCCAGACTTCTCAGACAACGTCAAGGACGTCTACAAACGGCCGAAAATACGGAAAACAACAGCTGACGGTTACAGCCTGGGACAAATCCAGGCTGAAATCCCCGATCCCGGAAAATTGCGCCCCCCCCCCCAATCTCCACACATGCATGCTGCACCCTACATGGGGGGGGGGGGTGGGACATTGACCACTCCCCAGTCAGCGCGTCTTCCGCCGAGGGTCATGGAAGACCCGAGGCCGCTGGAATGTGAGCACCAACCTGCAGCCAACTCAAGCCACCCCCTCTCCCAACGGGCAAGAGAAAGGCCCGTTGACATGAACTAAAGCTGGAGCCCAAGGGCGTGTCTTGTTGCTACTGCTGTCAGCGGGCTGATGTTTCCGCTTCAACGCTGGGAGAAAGCCACCTTGTGTCATCAACCTATGTCCGGTTGAATGCAACGCCGCTCTCAGTAGTCCACTTGACCCGGGGCCTTTTGCGAGAAATAATCCCAGATACCTTCTTGATGCCGTCTACAGCGACCAACCCGGCTTCCATTATTGTTGTGATCGAGATCTCTCCCAGCCCTCTGGACACATGGCGTCTGATTTCCTGAATTGATCGGAACATGGCGAAGGGGCCACTTTTCTCTCACTTGCCCAAAGCACCTGGAAATAAAGGCTAACCTTTTGGGACAATGACTAAAACTGACCAAACACGAAAAACTGAAAGGCCAAAAGGTCAAGCGAGTTCTAACCAGGAGGGAGTCATTCATGCCCCGCGTCTTGATTCTTGGGCGTTTTGTGGCTTCCTGGGGCCTAGCCCCTCTCGACAAGACATCGTCGTTGCCATTGCTCATGCTTATTTTGCCAGTAGCCGGGTAGGGGCCGGGATGGCTAGCACATCTCTAGCAGTTTTTGTGAGGCAGCGCAGAGTGAAGCCAGGCCCCCCGACAAACCAAAGTCAACTAGGAACAAGAGCAAACCAAGAAGGCGCATGGCACTGCACTTGGGGACTCCTCATTTTTTTGTTGGGCCATCATTTCCATTCACAAACTCGGTGCATTGTATGGTATGCTGCCATGCTGTAGTCACGTGGCTGGAAAGTACTGCGCCCGACCTCTCACATGAGCTTTGCCAACCGAAGCTGGTGACGGTCGATTCCCTCCAGCCCCCTGAAACCTAGCCAGTGGCCGCCTCTGCGCAGCGCACGCCTTCGCTATGAGCTGCGCGGCGTTGCCTGCCGCGCCATTTACCTCGGAGAGGGATGAGGGCGGCGACGCCAGGCGGGCTTAGCCCCTGCACGTACCGGGACATCTCTCAAGGCCCTGCTGCAATCCCAGTGCCAAGGGCGCGATATGCGTATCGTATATGCATGTTGCAAGGCACATAAACATGGCAAATGTGCCGTTACGTGCCATTCTCGAGGTGGGTCCAGGCGGAAGTTGTGAGATGCAACCAAGCAGCAAGCCAACGTTTGAGATCATGTTGTTCTTTTCTTTCGGCGGGTTGTTAAAATGCGAGTGCTGAGCTGTCTTCGTCAGTTTTGAAGCATAGCTTGCTTCTGGCGTTTTCATGCCTGCAAAAACCAGAGGAGCCATGAGCTCTCCAGACCCACTTGCGGACAGACACTTTCAAGCATAACAAAACCACCGACCCCCTCCCGGAACCAGTGCCTCCACCAAGCGATCCCATCGCACAACCTGGGAACCAAGTCGACTGGCAACGAGACACGTGCAACCCTGAAAGCATCTCAACGGCACACATTCAGCTCTGGGTTCTAACAAAAAAGGAGAGCCTGGATGAATTGCAATTTATCCATTCCCTTTGTATCTCCCTGTGGGCAAATCTAAACATACTGTGGGTGGACGACATCCTGCACCGCCCAAGAAATCCTGGAATGATGATTCCCCTGTAAAAACCAAGGATCAATGGTTCCGTTGGTTTCAAAGTGGTGCAGAATTTCGTCCATCCACAGTATGGGCTAGTTAGCACCCATTTCTGCAAAGAAACCAATTCAGCCACTCTTCCGGGTCAATTCTTCAGCCTGAAAGTTGGCATGGAACACCACAATCAACCACCTTTTGGGGCTCCCATGCCCAATTGTCAGGTGGACGTTGGATGGCCCACATGTGGCCAGCAGGTGAACCAGGGAAACCATGCAACCTGGCACGACTTACCCATTTGTTGTGGTTGTGGTTGGCTCACTCCATTTGATCTCTGAATGGTCGGTTTATCGACTCTCCTGTTTGATCACACCCCATCAGAACATAAATCATCAAATGCAGAAAAAACATGAACACCCAAACATGTGGAACAAGGGTCGATCTGCAAGCTCTCTTGGCCGTTCAGCACCGCGGCACCCAAAAAAACATGTTATTGGTTTTGCCTCAGATTAGCAGAACCCTCCTTGAATGGTTTGGAAAAACCAAGAAACCGCCACTTGCTCATTGTTCGGCCAACTGCAGATCAATCCACCTAGCGAATCAATGGAAGTGGTTCCCTAAAAAATGAAGGATAAGGATGCCTTCTCAAACTAATGGGGCTGATTAATCCGTGAAGATCCTATCAACGCAATTCAGGAATCCCCTGTTTCAAATGGGTGTTTTCTTGAGGGTCCCCTTTTCGATTGGTCTGAAAGGTCCTATTTTGAGACAAGCCAGGGGATCTGCGACCCAGGCCTGGCTCTCGGGGTGCTCCACATTCCAGGCATGGACCAGGCCCTCCTCCTGTCGCGTCCCCTATCGGAATAGAACGCGCTCCGTGCTGGGAGTGGAATCGTATCCTTCAGGCACCCCAACATTTGCTCCATACCGATTTAGCCTGCGGAAAAGATGAACTCTTCCAAACGATCCTCATTTTGGTGCGATGGTACGGTGCAACTCTGGAAACTCGGATCCTTTCTTAGGGTTCCCAAAGCCCGAATGGCATGTGCGAATGTATCACCCCCCCCGCTTTGGTCCATGCAAGCCTACACGAGACGTTGAGACCAAGCATGTGAACCCCCAATCATGCCACACTTGGGAATTTTATCACCCGCGTCATATCCCCACAGTTTCCGGGATGGCGGTTGGTCTCTGCACGCCTTGGCCTGGGAGACCAACCAACGCAAGCACTCCCTGGGCTTTGGGCCGTCCAGGCCTTGATGCCTATGACCAGGCAGAGCTGCACATCTGAGGCCTCATCTGCCGCATGGCCTTTCTGCGTTTGCCTCCAAATCGGGGATCCCCAAAATGGGAAATCGATTGCCGGGCGGGGGAGGGGGCAGGGGGGCCTTGAAACCCTCTCAACTTTTGCGGACAGTCACTATCCTAACGCCCTGTGCCAGTTGGGATGGACAACGTGAAGGACAAATATGGCGCGAAGAACGCTGTCCAAAGTATCACAAGTGGAGCACAAGGGTGTCATATGTTTCCCGAGATATCTCGTACTTCGTCAGCCCCAAAACCCTTGAGCTTCCCGGCGGCGGGCCCCCTCAAGCCGCGCCAGGCGTGCTGTCTCTCTCTGTTGATGATGAAAGAAGTATACAAAAGCAAAGATAATAAGATAAAGACATGAAAAAAAAGTAAAAGAAGAGGAAGAACAATAAAAGATGAAAAGAAGAGAAACCCAACTATAAAGCCAATTAACAGCTATTCCCTATGCCACTTCAACCCTTTTAAACATATTGACATTAAAGATAGAAAAGATGGCTCCTGCCGGCATTAATATCTGGCTCTCTTTCGTGTTGCTTGAGTTACCGAAAGGACTGTCTCTCCCCTAATAATCCCATTATCTTTAGTTGGGTGTCTGAAGAATCCTTCCCTCGGGTTCCATCGTTTACCCGGCTGGGAAGGTCCTGAACTAACCTACAAACATAACCCACAAACAAAAGGAAAAGCAAATCCGCCGACCCTCTGCCTCCCGTCCCAGCCTCCTGCAGAGGGGCCCGGCGTGGGATGCAACTGAAAGTGATTGGAATCAATGATAGTCCCTGGGAAGCACGCCCGAACCCACAAAAAGTGGATTCCCAGGACCGGTCCCGGGACCGGTCCCGGGACCGGTCCTGGGACCAGTCCTGGGACCAGTCCTGGGACCGGTCCTGGGACTGGTCCTGGGACCCTGCTTCTGCTGTTTCAGATTACTTGCAGTCAGTCCCGGGACCGGTCCCAGGACCGGTCCCGGGACCAGTCCTGGGACTGGTCCCAGGACCAATCCCAGGACCGGGGTTTGGTCCTGGACTGGTCCTGGGACTGGTCCCAGGACCGGTCCCAGGACTTCCGGGACTGGTCCTGGGACCGGTCCCAGGACTGGGACCGGTCCTGGGACCAGTCTGGGAAGCCGGTCCCGGGATCGAGTCCTGGTGTGACCGCTGGTACTTCAAATTGTTGTGGTGCGACCTTTCCGGACTGGCACCCAGGACGCTGGACAGGGTCCCAGGTCGTCACTGACTGCGACCAGTTGAGGGGGACCAACAGCCTTGTTTCTAGGACCAGCTCAACGTGACTTCGGCACAAACCGGCCCGTGCGGTTATTGACGGAGCTGTCATCTGTCTGACTTTTCCGTTAATCCTTGTGGTAGTAGAGGATCCCTGGATCCATTCTGCAAGAGAGTCCAAGACGTCGAGTCAAACCGCGCCAGACTGGGACCAGCCTGGATAGGGTCCCAAGTCCCGGTCCCTGCCGGCGACCGGTCCAGGGCAACTTCGGGAGGGCCAGTTTCAGGGCGACCCCGGGAGAGGCGCCAACTCGAAGTGACTTGGGCGCAAGCCGGCCCAAGCGGTAATTAACGGACTAGCTGCCCTATTTCTGACTTTTCCGTTAATCCTTGTTTGTGGTCGTAGAGGATCTTCTAAGTGGTCCCCGGGTTTGCGGACGTGTTTCAGGACCGGTCCTTGTGACTTTTCCCTTAATGCGCCGAGGGTCGGCGGCAGCAGGCGGGAGCCTGGTTAATAATCTAGACATTAAGGAAAATAAATATGAAAAGACAGATAGTACAAGCTATAGAAAGGTTCCAACAGATGCATCCAATGGATGAGCGAAGCGACGGGTAACATCTCTTTCTCATGCCATGGACTCGTCCCACCATTTCCTCTCAGCCGCCAACCGTTTTGTTCAAGCTGGTTCCGGGCTTGCACCTTTGCCTGGTGGATTGTATGGGCCTGTAACGCATTGGGTGCTGTAAGTGCACCTTGCACACCAATACTACGCTCACACTGCTTGCGTCGTCTTCCCTCAAGGCTGGCGCTGGGCTTCCGAAAACGTCGAGGCCCCGGGGCACCGCGCGTCCAGCGCCAAGCCAAGGCCACTGCTGCTGCTTTCGCCTGAGTCGGGAAGCTGAAGTCGCCGGAGATTGGCCGATCTCCAAGGGACCTGGGGCTTCATTTGGAGTGGGGTCTCCTTTGTTTCAGAGGGCCTCGAATCCATGAGGACTCTGGCTGAAAGTGGCAGGACCCTTGATAAAAATAAGGTACCCCCACCCCCTTCATTGGAATGCACCAGGGGCGACAAATGGGGCCTAAACTGGCCTAAACCCTTGCAAATGTGCCGGGCCCCTGCTCTTTGCATTGCTGTACCCAGGGCATTGGTGAACAACCACTCGGCGTCATCCATGCGTGGGAGCAAAATTATTGAAACACATGGTACATACGAGCCAATGAGAGCCAACAGGGTTTGCCTTATGGTTGGAAAACAAAGGGGCCTCTAAAAGAAAACTTCTACAAATCAAGGGCTCCACTCAATTCCAACAAACAACATCAAGCCAAGTTCAAATGGCTTCTCCAGAAGGAATCGACCAACCAGCCAGCTCTCCAGCGCGAACGCTGGAGAAGACATGTATGTATCGGTGTGTCTTTACACAGCCAATACATGCGCACACATATATATATATATATACACATTGCATATGGCATGGATGCACGTATGCACGTATGCATGCATACGTGCGTGCATGCAAACGTGCGTGCAATGCTGCGTGCATGCATGTAGTCATATGGTGACGAGGCCACTGCCCAACCAAAATCTTCCTCCCATTTCCCCGGGCCATTGGGCCGCTGGCTGAGGTGGACTTGGAAGCTGAAGACCCCGCCGCCCTTGGCCTCCTGGGCGCAGAAATGGCGCTAGGAAGGCGCTGGAACCCGTGGTTTCTTCGGTTCCCAAGAATCATGCAGCTTCAACTTGGTTGCTGTAACGACCCCTCTGCAAAGAATGAAGAACTTGTGGAATTAGTTGAAAACTCCCTTTATTTCAACCCAGTCAAGTCAAAGGGTCATCCATTTGGAGGCAACCTATAGTTGGCTAGAAGCTAGTTGTGCTTGAAATTGTCAAGGAGACGTGGTAGGCTACCACGCCTAAAATGATTCGGGACCAAAAAAGCCCGGTTGTTTGTAGGGGATACTTTTGTGGCAAGAAGCACTCGAAAGAACGCAAAGAGCGCTCATTTGCTTTGGTTTGCCTTGCAAAGTTAACAGTGTCAAAGGACTGTCCTGGGGCTTCAGCTTTGACATTCAACCCAATCATTGTTCTCAGTTGGGATGTTTGATCATGACTCAGGCTAACTGTGGAGCCCACGGAGGGCCTCATCAGCAACAGCCATTGGCGTGAACATGTAACGCTGAGCGTGGGTTCCAAGTGCGCTGAGTTTTGGAAGCCAACTGGTAACCGACCTCGAAACCAACCGGACACCGACTGGAAACCGACCGGTTTGCGCAACCCTGAACGCCTGAATTGCTCGGTAGCTGCAAGTTGAACGATAAATTCTAGACCCGGCCATCGTTGAACAACGTCAACGATGTTCAAAAGATCGATCAGCTGGCGCTCGACAAGCTGTCGGAGGAACACCTCATCACGAGCAGAAGGCAAACACCTGCCCTCCATTCACCCTACCGCATGGCGCCATGCCCTTTTGTCGAAAGGAGGTACTTTGACCCCTAACCCCTCAAAACAATAACATACGTGTTAACAAATTACCGTTGTATACTCACTTGCACCAAACTAGACATTGAGTTTTTCGCCACCCTTGAACTGCCCGTGGCACCTTGTGCTTCCAAGCGATAGCCGAGCCTTGCCACCCACCTCGGCTTTTGGCCTTTGCTACACTTGCGATCCGAGGAGGCGCACGCTGAAAGTCCAAGCAGACAGTAAGCTACCGTCGATCAAAGTCCTCCAAGTCTATCTGCTAGGTCCTCCAGAGAGGTTAGAATAAGGGTACCCTTTTTGTTCTGTAGTCTATTTTAAAAGTAGGAGAACCCTTTTCCCAGAAAAGGGTCAAAGGGCACTACTGGGGGACCTAGTTCGGGATCCGGCGAATCCCCGCAAATTCCGCGGGGCATTGGTCCGGTCACAAGGCCCGGGGCTTTTCCCCAGGCGCCATCCCAAAGCTTCGAGCCACGTGTTTTCTCGCATCCAGCGCCGGCTTCGGAGATAAGGCGCTGCCCTCACCTCCTTTGGGCATGTCAGGGTCGCTGAGGAAACTAGTGGGACATGAATCCAAAGCCATTCATGTACACATATCCATTTTTCCTAAGGTTCCCTAGCTTCCTGAAGCCTTGGGTGAGCTTTGGCCCAGACTCCGGAGTTTCACACGCCCATCCAATGGAAGCCAGAAAAAGAAGACAGCGCGCACCGTTTGATCGCTCTGCACGTTCATGCCTTAGAGGCGGCAGGCGACGCAGCGTGCTCGAATTAAAGACATTATCAAGCCTCGGTGAAGCAACTCTGCTCCCCCCAAACTTGCTCTGATTCATGTGCGGCTGCCATGGTTCTCGGTCTGAACATATTAATTCGCCGAGGCCCTTGGGAAACAACTAGCTAGATTGATTGAAGAGGACCCAAGCTATCAATCCAGGATCTCTACTTTTCCGGTCGCAAGGTGCGACTAGTCCATGTCGCCCCCATCGTCGTCCTCATCCTCCTTGCCCAGCATACCGCCTCCTCCACCGCCGCGCCTGCCGGAGAAGCGAAAACGAAGGCCGCTCCGACGCCGAAAGAAAGGAAACCCCACAAAAGGCTGCCTCGGGTTTGCGCCGGAAGCATGTAACCTCGGATCAACATCTCAGTTGTTCAGTGCCTGTGGGGGAAAAAAAAGGAACCCTTTTTGGGGCAGCCACCACCAAACAAAAAAAAGAAAAAGGAAAAAGGGTGCCACTGAACAACTGAGACATGTCCTGAAAAGCAGGGCAGCCCGAAATCTGAAGCAAAACCCTTGTCGAAACCGTGCTAGCTCGGGGAAAACGGAAAACCGCATCATGCTGCAAGTGGCGTGTGTGGGGCAAGAAAGAAAGGCGCAAACCTTAAAACAAATCGATGCACCTCTGGGGATTGGTCTGGTTTCTTGCGCTTCGGATCATCGATTTTTTCCCGTCGTCTGGGCCTGGCGAAGCGCTTGCCGAATCCGGCGCCGGCAGCGCCTCGCTGGCGTTTGACGTTCGATTCCCCTCGGGCATCGGAAAGTTGGGACTGGTTTCCGTACGGTTTGCTGGTTGCTGCGGTTCGACATGGTCTGGTTTGGGACCTTTCGATTGTCACTCATTTTTACCCATCGTGCACAGCGCAAACCTCATTCCGTGAAACGCTCAAAGGGGTCTTCAAACAAGTAAATGGGACCTTGGTTTAAATCAGTGAGAGCGTAGAGAAAGCGACATGCCCCCACTTCTGAACAAGTTAGATACGCTAGTTGCGCTATCAGAAACCCCCCTACCACTTCTCCAACTAACATGGAGCTCTACAGAATGCTCCTTTGAAGAGCCAGTGATCCTTGGTTCATCAGGAGGGATCCTATTTTAGATGGTTCTGCGCATTTCCTGGCACACCCCCATGTGTTCTTCCAGGTTCTCTTCTACAAGGTTGCTCTAAGAATCCTGGCACCAGGGTAGAAATCAAAAGAACCCAATCCAATTTGACCTTCTTCAGGCTCATACCTGTCCTGCGTGAATCCAAGCTGGCTAGCCTGAGGTTAAAAGTCGGAGAGATGACCCTTTATATAGCAACTGTGCGGCATATGCCGTCGAACCCTTGGGATGGTTCGGTGGACATGTGTTGTCTTTCTGTTGCTGGAACCCTTTTGAAGTGGTTTCAATGGGAAGCCAACAAGAAACTCACGTTTTTGTTGGGGGTCCCCATGGGTCCCCCCGAAAATTGAGTTTATTTTTTTCATTTTTTTCACGGCAACAGGCAACTCACGATTTTTTGGGGGTTCCATGCGTTCCCCCGAAACCAAACAACACGCACACTCACCCACGCCCATGCGTGGTCGACTGCCATCTCCCACGCGGACTACTTGGCTCGAACGAGATCGCGCGCCATCGCCTGCGCCCAGGGCGCCAGTCCGGCGCCGTGCCTCTAGCTGAGATCGGCTCACCCCAGTGATGCGGTAGAGCTGCTCCTCGCGACGGGAGCCCCAGCCGGTGAAACCTTCGGAGTCGTTTGGGTATACCACGGCACTGGAGAACCCAACAGAAAGGGAGAAAGGGTGCCATTTCAACAACCTGGCTTGTGTTAACTAGTAGTTCCTCCTCAGATTGGGGCTCCATTTGAAAGGATCTTTTTCTTGAAGGGGCACAAGGGCGGGCAGGTCTCAAATTGGGGAAGGACCGCCCAGCTTAGAGTTGGTTGAATAACCCAGCTATTTTACTGGTTGTCCAGCTTCGGGAACACCGGTCGGGTGTTCAGGGAGCCTTTCGGGGGCTGCTTTCGACGCAAAAGCGGAACCCACCCCTCCACGGAAGAGGGTTGCCGCGTAACCCTTGACGTGCCAAGCCTCAAAAAACACACACAACCAAAGGGCGTAATACCTTGCGCATATCTTCTCACCCCTTGATTCGGGCCAGCTGGTGCCACCCACTTGTGTTCAGCAGGAATCGCGCTTTGGCCAAATTGTCCGATATCAAGATCAGAATCATGTCAACCCAGAAGAGGCAGGGCAAAAATGCGGCGGGAGCCTTCACAAAAGCGGACCATGACAAACCCTGTCCTTGGCAATGGTGTACTGCTTCTCCAGGTACTCCGGGGAATTGTCGTTGCGCAAGCCGAGCAGTGCCAAGCCTGGCCCAGTACATACCAATGTCGCCCTGCCAAGTGGCCAGGGGGCAAACACATCCTCTTGAAACGTACAACAAGAGAAGAACAAGTCGATAGCTTCTAGGGCTAAGTTAAAATTGCACTCTCCATCTCTCTCTCTCTCTCTCGCTTTATCTTTCTGTTGCCGCTATTTTCTCCGACTGGCATGGAACCAGGCTGCATCCCACCCATTTGAGAAACATGTCCTGCCTGTAAAACACTACGTGCCCTGCCTGCACTGGCACTCGCACACCTTTCGACAAACACCTTGAAAGTTCTTCCATGTGCTGATGCTAGGCCGCTCCAGAACATTTTGGAGCCGCGCTGCAATCATCTTCCTCTTGCTTGCGGTCTTGTAAGCAGAACTTTGTAGCTCCCTTAAATGGAGAACATGCCGACAAACGCCGTTCCTCCATTTCAACGATTATAGCGCACATGTATCATGTACATGTCTCACCTATGGATCAATGGATGCGGATTGGTGTTGCTTGCGTATATATATATATATCAGTTCAATATCAAACTCCACAGGACACCTTTGGCACTTCGGGGCCATCCCTGGACAATCAAACGGCCTATGGCTCGTAGAGCTCTCCAGGCATGTTGGCTTCACGCGCTGACATGTGTCTCTGCGGCTCAGCACTCACTAAGATGTGGCAATGGGCAATCCGTGTCGCTTGCGCCAGGAGAAATGCCAGAATTCTTTAAACAATTGAAAAGGCGACACAACCCGAGGGTGTTGTGTTTCCTCTGGTCGTCATGGGTTGTTTTTCGATGGATAAGCTTCTGGGTGCGCTCCAACCGACGAGGGCTCCAACAGGAGGTGCCTTCAAATCTCCACCCTAGATGAGGCTCGTTACATATTACATACCTTGGCTTCTTCTGGCTCTGTTGGAAGAGGATCCGCACAGACTGCTTGCAGGAAAAGGAGAACAGCAACATCCAACTGGGATACTGCTGATTCAACACTCTTTAACAGGTTTCGACGTGCTGCGATGAGTCCAAACTAGAACCCCATTCTGTCGACTGACGCATTCCCATAAGTGATACTGCCACATGCCCTCCCTCAGATTCCATGCCAAACGGCCTGAGCATTCGGACACACCCAGAAGGAAGCAACGGGCCCAAGTCCATGTTTCCCAGCTAAAGTGTATATCCACAAGAACAACGTGATGTTTGATGGTTGTTACACGGCACACCCAGTGGCAACTCACATCTAGCCCTAGGTATCCAGAATTTCGGGCTCCGTATGGTAGCTGCTTCTCGTTTCCTTGGCTCATGGAACGATTTCCCCAAGACGCCCCCTGAAACCGCCCCACCTGCGAGCGCCGCCCGGATCGTGGAGGATCCAGCAGAGGCGGCCTTCTCCCCCACATCCACGTGGAAGGCGTTCAGGGACACCTCGTTCGTTGGGTGTGCTTGGTGGTTTGCCGGAGAAAACAAAGAGGACGCCTCAAAATGGCTTCGGTCTTCCTGTAGGCTACCTGTACCAAAAACAAGCAAACATGGGCTGCCTGAAAACGGCACACCCCAGTAAGGGGGCTTGATGGGTTCTAGGCTTATCTGCAGGGTAAAAACAGGGAGGTCAACAAGCAAACCCTGCTTTGGGTTCCATAATGACTGCTGGCTGACAGTTTCCTGCGCAAATGCAATTTCCTGGCAAGCTTTCATCGGAAAGGGTCATGCCTACACTCAGCTTTATCGGAAAACCTCACCCAATGAAAGGAGAGGGTTCATCTCAGCCCAGTGACCCTTGACAAAGACTTCTAGCCTCCTCGTGTTTTCTGATTGCCCATTTACTAATCAAACAAAAAAGGGAAAATGGTGCCACATGGTGCCATTGAAGAACTGGGTGATTTTGCTTGCGCTCATGAAGAAGTTCTACAAGACTCGGGGGGAAGGCGGAAGCTGTCGCAAGTCCAGTCGTGGCCTTATGGGAATTGTATGCCCCTTTGGGAGCAATCAAGAAATGAACTCGGGCAGTGGCCCCCGACATGTTTGGAGAAGGCCCGCAAAGATTCCCAAACAACAACGTGGCGTTTTGAAGTAAGCTCCGGGACCGTGCCCACAGCCAACGAAGCTGTGGCTTGATCATTCCAAGGTTTCAATGGCCTCACGCACGACTATCAAGGGAGAAATATTCTTAGGGCGGGTGGGCTTGAAGACGACTACCCTTGAAGGTTGATGTGTTTAACAACATGTAAGAAGACATGTGCGGTTTGCGGTGTTGAGAAAGCAACCCTTAAGACTATGAAGGGAACTAGGATTGGCAGAACTATTGGCAGCCGCTCTTGCAACTTATCGATTATTTAATTTTGTGGGAGTGGGGGGGGGGGGAGCTGGATCCCTTTGAAGTAGTATTGGCTGGCAATCGGGGAGGAAAGAGGACAGACATGCATGGGGGTACGCATTGATAAGCCCACCGGGTGGGATCTGCATATAAGACACGGGGGACTCATCCAAGTGGCACCCATTTTGTTACAAACTGTCTGAGCTTCACGGTGCTCACATCAAGGATGGGTAGAAACTGCTCATTCCCACTGAAGCAATGTCCTGAAATCACCAAGTCCAGTGTCTGGGTGAGCAACTGGGGTGTCTTTGTGAACTTATTGGGACCCCCTAAAAGGGCTTGTTTCCCTTTGCCTTCCTGTGAACGCGAGCCAAGAAGGGCTACACAGTTTCAGGACACCCGTCAATTGGCACTGGAAAAGGGGTTTCCTGCCTGAACGCCTAGACATGTGTAGGCAAACATGACATATCTACACGGTTTTGGCTTATCCGTCCAAAACAAAAAAGCCAAGGGACAAACACAAAGAGGAACATTGTGAGGATCGTAATCACCTTCAGCATGACATTCCGGAAGATCCTTGGCGCCGCGCAAACCGGCCTGCTGCTGAATCGGTTGAGTGGGCATCCCTGGGAGCTTCCACAATTGGGGCTTTGTGAGCTACGATGGCAATGTCAGGAGAACACAGCCAAGTTCCGCGTACAATGCCCTGGGCTCTGACGTGGAACATGCGATGACAACAGCGTGCTTCCATGCCAGTGAACGTGGAAGCACGTGGAAGCACGTGAGCTGCAACGGCTATTCCTGCTTCGAGGTTGAATGATGGGGCGTTCCCACCTCGTTCTCCAACCCTGCATCTGTTTTGGACTCATTGACCTCGTTTTCCAGCGCCGCCTGCGTTTGTGATCTCAACCGCCCAGTTAGGTTGTGGCCCTGCCTCGTTTTGGGGAGTGCTCCTGCCTCGTGCTGCACCGAAGTCAATATGTTGACCAAAACGTGTTTTTTTGCCCAGCATTTACACGTACATAAAGGTCCTCGTCGCTCATGTGGAAAATCGCCACCATCAGCATGAAGGCACCACGACAGCCATGATGAATCATGCCCTACTTTCTCAGGAATTCTCTACTGAAACAACAGATTTCACGTTCGCTGCAAATAGGGCAGCTGATGCTGATTGTGATGGCTCCACGTCGGCTGTGCGGACAACATGCTCCTTGTTTTGCGGGACGGTCACGTTGATTTTACAGTTCACACTTGTATGTCTAAGAGAGATTGGGGCGAGCCCTTGCAAAAACAAGCGTTAAACATGGAACGTGCAGGACTTGGCATGGAATTGAGCATGGGACTTGCAAGAGGTGGCAGGATGTGTCCACAAGTTTCCTACCCGATTCCTGCAGAATCGCTGAGGCTTCATCGCGGATGGGTTTTGGTTTCGCCGTGCATCGTTTTGGAATGGCGTTCAGGAGGGGGCCGAAAGCAAACTAGCCTTGTCCTGCGGCTTCGGTTTTTGGAAAACGACCAATTCTTGGGAAGTTGCACTTCGCAACTTGGTTGGCGCCTGTTTCATGCGAGCCAAATGGTGCCCGAAATCTGATACCGCTGCAAGTGGCTGGTGACGCTGCAAGCCCATGTAGTCGAAGATGGCATCCTCGCCACACCCAATTCACACACCACAACTGCAAGGCCACGATGTGGAACCTGAAGGACCTCTTGGCATCAACTGAGCGACCATGGCAAAAGAAATCTCGTCAAAGTGTGTGTGTGTGTGCGGTGCTTCAGACATGGCCTACTCAAAGCTCACCACACAACTCTGCTCCACGGATCCCTGAAACAGCCCCAGAGTGAACTGATCAAGTCTGCCGGTGGGGCATCCAGTGTCCCCTAGACCTGCAGGAGATGAAACCCAAGCCCCGGTTGCCTTCCAAAGAGCGGCTCCGAGGAGTCTGGCAGCCTTTCTGGCTAGGTCCCAAGATCTCACCCTGCAGCCAAGATTCCGGCAGAATGGTATCCACCAGCCTATCGATGAGGCTCAAGAACTCCTTGGCTCCATTGAGACAGACCCCGCTGCTGGTCCTTGCCGCGCCTCTTCTGGCAGATTGGCAAGGCAAGGCGCCCACTTGAGAATTTAGGGCGTTGCCTTCCAGCACTCGCCTTCGTTGAAGGGCGACCGAGTCATTCGGGTTGCCGCATTGATGCAAGAAGCCCCCCAAATTTAAATGGATAGAATCATGCAAGGAGTCTGATCAATCCGAAGGGGCCGTCCTTTCCAAAATGGGCATGGCCTGTCTCAACGCAGAGAACACCTGGACGGTTTTCAAGGGAAACCTTTTTGGAATGGTCTTGAATTTTGAGAGACTGTCTGGAGTCGAAATGCGTAACAAAAACACAAGTTCCTGCCTGCGCCTGCCAAACGTGACAAGGACCAAGCACAGACGCGAAACTTCTGCGTCAAGGACTGACTTTCAACGGAACAAGAAAGCAGGGGGAGGCGGTCTGGGACCATAGTTTGTTCCTTTTCTGGCTCCCATGATCTCAATTCAGGCAAGGCGCCGTCAGGTCGATCCTGGGCCCAAAACGTGCTTGAAGCGCGCACGCGTTAGAATCTTGGCAAGTCTTCCTACAACTGGCATCCACGCATGATGGCACCATTACTTCGCCCTCATCCCTGCAAAATCAAACACAACGATGGCCTGTTACCGATCACCGCAAATTCATAGTGCTGCGCAAATTCATAGTGCTTCACAGGAATCATTTGAGGGATGCCCGTGCCAACTTCCGCATCTTGCAAAAGATTGCCTAACAAGAGACCTTCAGGCCCGAAAGCCTTCAATGTTGCTTATTCTTGTATGGTGGGGGGCGTCCTTTCCAAGTTGGAAATGGGGAATTCATTCAATCATTTCAACCCAACAAAGTCAATGAAGAACCAACAGGCAAAGGGCCCAGCTGTCAGTTGCACCACTTCACCCCAGAGCGCCCTGGCAAGGCGCTTGTCGTCACAGTTCGTATCCACCTGGGCGGCATGGAGTGGTGTCCGATGTTTTTCTTCAAGCGGCAACCCAAGAGTGCTGGATGCATGCTGTATGCATATGCGTACTATGACGTACAGATATACATGTACGTGGCTCGTTCAAAAGCAAACTTTGGGCCAGTCCAAGTCCCGCATCGTTCCGGCCCTATTCTTCGACTTCCTTCTGGCCGCTCTAACGATCGACAAACAACACACATCAAATTGCGTGTGACACTCAGGTTTCAGTTGGAAACAAACACAAAACCCCACAAAATGAAGAGCGTCCGTTTGCACTCAAACCAAAAAAGCGGCAAACCAGTGTATCAATGAAGTTGCTGCTGCCACCCCTCCAACCCCAAACGCACCACCCCCACCAACGGACCACCAGTTTTAGCTTTTAGAGGTGTGGGGCAATGTATAATCAACCGGGGGGCCATGTTGGGACGCCCACCCAACCCTCTCCCCCCGAGCCCGGCCATCATGAAGTTGTCCTGCACGGCGTCCTGGTCCAGGTGCAGCTTCAGCTGCTCGAAGGACTGCTGCACCTGGGAGACTCGTCTGTCTCGTCACCAGGGCTCCCGACACATCCCCGTTCATCACCCAAGGGAAGCTCAGCTACAACTTGTGATGCTTAAAGTTCTTCAAACAGGGAAGAGAAAAGCTCCAAGCCACCAAAACGAAGTAATTATGCTGGACGGAACCTTCTGGAGCCGTAACCTGACTTTTCTGATCGTGACAAGACAACTGCAGCTAATAGATTGTGGCAGGATCGCGGCTCTGTCGCACTGTATCCGCTAGCATCAACCTAGGAACCGGCTTCTCCTGACAACCTGCTGATTTGGTTCTCTAAGTAGTGGGACACCGCTACACAAAGGAAGCCAGACCAGCTCGCACAAGAATTTAAGATTGCAAAAGCCCAGGGTCAGGTACGTCCCCCCCGCGATGATCCACTGCCTCCAAGATTCTACAAGCCTCATCTTTGAGCCGGGGACCTGTTTAGGGGACAAAGGTTTGGACCCTTTGGAAAGTCTGGGCCTGCTGTCGAAAGGGAAGCAACATGAGTCAATAAATCCGCCAATTTCAAGCGACTCGGTGCAAAGTGCAAACCTGTGAAACTTCTATCTTGTGTGGCTGGTGTACTTGCCATGTTTTCGGGAACCCGCAACCACGGCTATCACATCGAAGGAACAACAGCAAGGCAGGTCACTTTCCGAGCGAGTCACTCTATCCCCTTGATCGCCGAAAAAATCACTCTATGATGCCAAAGTGGGGCATCCCTAACAATTTGTCACTTAATAAGGGGAATCGCTTGGTATCACAATTCCACCAGCAGAGACCCCAAACAGTTGAGGACTGACGGGCAAGCACAAACATGCCAACAGCTTGTGGCTGAAGGGAGACAAAGGGAGACTAATGAACCCGTCCACCCGGAGCCGTGCCAGACATCCAAGCTGGGAGACAAGGGGAGACAAATGAACTCGTCCGCCCGGAGAGCCGTGCCAGGCATCCAGGCTGGGAGACAACGGAAGACAAATGAAGGCATCCAGGCTGGAAGACAACGGGAGACAAATGAAGGGACAAAGGGAGACAAATGAAGGCATCCAGGCTGGAAGACAACGGGAGACAAATGAAGGGACTAAGGGAGACAAATGAACCTGTCCGCGCGGAGAGCCGTGCCAGACATCCAGGGTGGGAGACAACGGAGAACACATGAATCCGTCCACCCAAGGGAGACAAATGAACCCGTCAGGTATCCAGGCCAGGGCTTGGCAATAGGCGAGTCACTTTAAATGAATTTAGAACCCCTCACAGTAAATTGTTTGGGGAAAAAGTGCATATATTGCATGTCGTTCAAATAACCCCGGCTGATGGAAAGGATTCCTAAGGAAGCAACCTGTGTGGGCGGGAAACTGTTGTTCTACCCCGTCACCGGCTGGTCGCTCACGAGCAACTTCCGAAACGGCCTGGCTTCGGCCCTTTGCGGGGCAATGCCGCGCCAACCCACCGCCCCCTGCGCTCCCTGCATGGCCAGCCGGCCCGCCGGGGCACCACAGGCAGGTCCATGCCCTCCTGCGACAGTAGCCGCAATAGCTCGCTCACCTCAGGAATAATTGGAGGCGCAGATGCCGTTGCAGTGCCAGCATTCGGGACACCTTGGTTTTAGGCATTTTTGGTACACGCACTACCGTGTTGAACGCAGTTGCGTACCATGGAACGATGTCCATATGTGCATGTGTGGATGTCTACACCCCTTATCTCCACTTTCATGCAGATACACATAGATAAGCAAACAACTACGTAAAATAAATCAACACATAAATATACATAAATATACATGTATATGTTAAGCCTTGCCTGTAGCAGTAACTCTTTACCACCAGTTTACCTCAAATTTCACCCCAATTGTGTGGGTTATTTACCCCCAATTTTGTCCAATTTTGTTGGTTATTTACCCCCAATTTTGTTGGTTATTTGCCCCCATTTTTGTCGGTAATTTACCCCCAATTGTGTGGGTTATTTGCCCACAATTTTGTCCAATTTTGTTGGTTATTTACCCCCAATTGCGTTGGTTATTTACCCCAATTTTGTCGGTAATTTACCCCCAATTGTGTGGGTTATTTACCCCCAATCGTGTGGGCAATTTGCCCCCAAATTTGTGGTTATCAACCCCCAATTTTGGAAATTTGGGGGTTAATAACGAGTCCAATAATTGGGGGGTAAATCTTCGTATACCGTTGGGAAACCTGGGATTTACCCCCAATTTTTGGACTCGTTATTAACCCCCAAATTTTCAAAATTGGGGGTTAATAACGAGTCCCAAACTTGGGATAAATTGCCACAAAATTGGGGGTAAATTACCAACAAAATTGGGGGTAAATTACCAACAAAATTGGGGGTAAATAACCCACACAATTGGGGGTAAATTACCGACAAAATTGGGGGCAAATAACCAACAAAATTGGGGGTAAATAACCAACAAAATTGGACAAAATTGGGGGTAAATAACCCACAAAATTGGGGGTGAACGTTCCGCAAAATTAGAGTAAATGTTGCCGAGTCGGAAAGCCTGTGCAGCCCCTCCTTGCCCGCGTAAAGAAGGCATGCAATTTATTGATAGAGGCAAGCCCTAATGTATATGGATGTGTGAAATGCAAAGGCTAGCATTTGCATGCATATTATTGTCACGCAGAGTAATTGCTTGTCTCTGTCTTCTGTCCGTGGTGTGGTGACAGGTTCCGACCCCCACGTCAGTGAGAAACAAGTGTCCAAACCCAGCATGACTGGTGATGGGTCGATTTTGCCCGTTGCATCCCAATTACTGCAGTCCGAGTCTAACCAGTTCAAGCAAGAATCAGGCCGTTGCCACGGAACAATTGGAAGGTCAGAAATCATACAAATCCCATGGGCCTGCCAAGGTGCAGAGGAAAATCGCCTGAACTCCCCAGAAGGGGCCAACCACTCAATCCCCACTCCCCTTTCACATCTCGCCTCGTGGGGGTCAATGATGCCGCAATAGCCCGTCTTCTCGTCCACCTGCTTGAAGGCCGCCTGGATCTCCTGGCAAGAATGGCCGTCAAGAGTTGGAGCCCCAAAAGCGTGGTTGTCCTGTTGATTTACACCAAAAGGGTGCCACCGCGGCCGAGAAGACCAAAGGAATTCGACGAAAAAGCGTTTCTGACAGGTATCTGGCAATGCTCTACCTGGAGCCCCAAAATGCAACTGTGTTTTCGGTCAAATGGCATATGTGGCCTGTTTTTACCCGAAATGTTTGTTTTCCCTTTTTGTTTTTCCGGTCATTTGCATTAGTTGCCCGTATTTGGCCGTATAAAACCCGTATTTGTCGATAACATATTATATCGAAAAAAATGCGAAGGAAAACGTATTTGGCCGTATGACCACTTTTTTCGGGCAAAGCCTTTTGACCAAAAACAAGCAGTGTTTTGGGGCCCCAGGTAGGATTTACTGGGCTGTTTCTATCAGTTGCTCTTTCAACTGGTTTCTGATGCACACCGCCTGAAAGGCGGCCGTCACAGAGCCCTGCATTTGCAGACCGAAACCATCTTCCCTAATTGCCCGAAGGAAACTCACTACTTTACAAAGGGGTCCAAAGCTGATGTCAAAACTCAAATCGAAATACAAGGCTCCAAAGGGAGGGTGGAGACAAACAACCCCACCACCAACTTGATTCGAAAAAAACGCAATTGGTGCTTGAGCTTAGAAGGGGTGTCTGGAGAACTCCGCGCCCGGCTGAAACCGGGTATCAGCTCCTTGGCGTCGAGGGACTGCAAGGACGGGACATGGAGCTCGTTGACGATCAAGTTCCGCACGGACTCGTAGAACATGCCGTTGGTGAGATACATCCTTGGCATCCCCCAAAAATATCATCAGGGCCCCCGCGAACCTGCATGAAGCTCTATTTGCGGACCAAGGGGGAACCAGGAGAAGGGGGCATGGTACTAAAACAGGCCTCCTTAACGGATGTGGACCCCTATATGCTGATTAGAGGGTGGGGATTCCTTGGATCTTCCTCGGAATGGCATCCCCTGGCCTGCGGAGACAGTCTTCACCCGTTTGCGCGCTGCAACATGCATGCACAACATGCATGCAAAGGAGCAGAACACACTCATTTGTGTGTGTGTGTGTTTACCCGACACCCCCCTTTCCCATCCCCAACCCCACAAGGCTTGAGGGCCAGGAAGGAGATGGGTTGGGTTCGGATATTGGCATGTGTAAACATAGGGGGCCCTTACAGATGGTTTTCCATTCGGCTCCCCCTCATCACACACTTGCACATATTCCACTGATATACTAACGTCAAATGATCGAAACCCCACTGACCACTGCGAAACAGCAGGTCACAACCACAGAAGCTGATGTTCAAGGATCTTCCGACATGGCCAACGCTCACTTCACCGGCGACTCTGGCGCTCCGTGCCTGGCCCGGCCAGGAGCCCCCGAGCTAGCAGCTAGCCCCAGCACACCGCCACACCGAACCCCTTGAAGACGGCCGAGGCATCAACCAAAACCGATCTTGCAAAAACAAAAGCCAGAAACTTGATGGGTCCAACTGAGCGTCCAAAGCCCATTGACTCCTGCTTCTACGCATGCCATATTGCACATGCAGGCCATATTGCAGGCCATATTGCACTTCACGCCCATCAACTGAAATCGGGGTGCTTTTCATCAACTGAAATCGGGGTGCTTTTTGCGGGGGCGTCCTTTTCACCGTGGCTTGAAGGGAAATGAAGACAAACACCACCAAAAACAAAAAAGTCCAAGTCCTGCCCACCCACTAAAAAAGCCAACCGACATGTCTTTCCTGCCGCGGTGCACCAGGCGGTCCTCCAAGTCCCGGACCTGAACTCAGGCCCGGCAGGTGGATACGAGGGTGGGTTTTTCTGGGGGTGCCGTTTTTTTCTGGCTGGTTGAAACGGAAACCAAAAGGAAGCCACGTTTTGGTTGGGGGGGGGGTGGCGGGCCCTGTTTTACATCCACATGTTGAGAGATTTACACAGAAAGCATGTGATAACACAAACCGGTTGCCACGCAGAAGCATCGCATTTTGCGAAACACATGCTTTGTAGCCATTTTATGACTATGCACATTGGTTTATTGGTTTGCATCCCCTCCCTGCCCCTCGTCACTTTGAACACGCTACAGGCAAATGTGGATCAAGGTGAGGAACCCTTCAGTTTTGAGAATTGCGAGTTCGCTCTGTGGGGTCGGATGCTCGGAGCGGTTGTCTCGCATCCCTGGTGCTGGTGCCGAGCCATGGGAGAGGGACATCTGCGCAACTTGTTGGTGAAGATCCTTTACCTCTAGGATCCTCTAGGAAGTTGTGCGCCCTCATTGGCCGAGTCAGGCGCTTGTGAACCTGCAGTGCCTTAATTAATCCACCAGCTGGCTGGAGGTATACAGGGCGGCCCTCCCATAGCGCGTCACATGGATCGTGCCCACCATGCCATACACAACACCTTCACAAATTACATTGAAGGGTGCAGGTTGGTTAGCAATGATCACCAACCTGCTCGAGGCGGTCATCAGCCAGCTGGTATTGCTTCTACATTTCAATGGCAATTGATGCAGGCGTGGCAGGTGTGGACGTGCACAGGCACCCCTTTTTTGCGCAGGCAATGACAGAGGCATGCTTCCAAAACGCAAGAGGGACGGTGTGTTCAAACGCCTCCACAGCAGTCCTAAATGCCTCTGCTACAAGGATGAGGGGGAATTGGTTGACATGCTCGCAGACCACACCTAGATCGCATGGTGTGACCGACGGGAAGTAGCAAGGTGCATCTGCAAACAAGAAAACCATATGAAAGAAAGCACCTTCAGTAAATGCAAAATCAAAATCCAACAAAAGCGCAAACCCTCGAACCCCCCCCCCGGGATCCATTCCTCCCACTTGCGCAGCATCTGACAGAGGATCCCTAGAGGAAAACGGTCCAAACCAAGACCTTCCAGGTTCCGCGGCAGGCATATTGGAGGGCGCTCGCCGCAGATTCACATGGAACCCAACAACTTCAACTTTTTGTTTTGTAGTTACATTAAGGAATTGGACAATTGTTTTCCAGGAATCGCCCTTTCGGCATTTTGGACCTCTTTGTGGGTGCGAAGTGAATTCGCAGGAAGAGTCCCCCCCAAAAAAAAACAAAACGCAAACCGCGCCCTGCTCGAATCTCCCTCCCGCCTGCCGGAGGGAGGCGCGCTCCTTGCCCCCGCTGATCACCGCCTTGTCCGCGGAGTACCACAGCGCCTGACTGTGATGGCATAGCTACCTTCGCTTGGGTAAAGGGAATGACCCCAGGCGTGGGATCGACCCAGAAGCCAGAAAGGATGAAAATAACATGACCAAACCCAATGAGCACTTGCACCCAATTGTAAATCAGGACAACATGGTTTTGCCTCCCTTTTGCCTCCTGACCGCGGTGCACTTGCACGCACGGTGGCAAAGCACGGGGAGGCCTCCACGGAAGAGAACGGCAGCGTGAACTCAGCCATCTTCAACGCCTCCTGGGACGCTTGGGGAGGGGGGGCTGCCACGGTTCACAGCACCCAGAAAACGCGGGCGTTTGTCTGCCCAAAGGCATTGTTGATATTGAGGGCTTGGTGCGGCCGGGGGTTAGCTGGCCAACATGGGAAGAGTGATCCATGAATGAATGAAGCCTGATTTCGTGGGCGGAAAAATGGGGGGTGTCCATCAGATCCATTTCTGGATAGTTTCTCCGAGGAATTCGGGGAAACTACAGAGACACGACCCATTTCCGGGTGGATTGCCCAACGAAAGTCCAAACTGTTTGTTGCAACTAACACGTTCTTCCAACAAGACGTTTCAAGTCCACGAACTTGGGGGGTAAAAAAAGGGGGCCGCCCTTTGACAGCCAGCTGGGGTCTGTCCTTGAAAGTCGTCAGCGAAACTTCCGTGGTGCGCTCCACCAAATTCTTGTGCATCCATTGCTGCAGGTAGTCTGCGGACAGTAGGCCTCCAAACTTTCAGCTTGGTTTGAAGGGATGCTAAGACGAAAGCCAACAATTCTTGGGGTTCCCCTATTTTGACACATGTTGACATGGAAACCAACACAAAGCAGCTTCATTCAGATTGCTTTTCGCAAGTGCTCCTGATCATATGCCATGTTTAAACAGGACCCTTTTTGGGCCCCATAACAACCTGCGCGCGGAACAAGGCCTGCCTTGCAGAGAAGAATGCTCAGGCGAAACACCAACATGGCCACCAACGGCAAGGACAATCACCACGTCCGTTGGGAAAGGTTGGACAATCATAGGGTATGTCAGGGTTGCCTACGCTTCCCTTGAAAAAGCTTCCCCTACCATGGGAAACTCACCTTGGGCTAAATGTGATGTCAAACATTCTAAAACCACCAAGAAGGAAAATATAGAGGGACCCCTGCGTTCAAAAACTGGCAAGGGCCTGGGAAAGAGCAGCGAGAGGTCCCCAAACCCTTCCCCTGATTGCCACCCCCTGCATGTATGCCTCCTCTACTGGCTGCTCAAAATGCATTCCGCTATTCCGCAATCCGCGATAAGTGAAACCGCTACTACCGGGCACCAGATGCAATGACAAAGGATTTCTGAACAACCTACTGCGGATGGGGCAGGCTTCGGGGGTTGGCCTCCCCCCAAATCGAGAGGTCGCTTTATTTCCCTTTCAACCCACTTCAAACATCACTTCTGAAACCAGCAAGTGAGTGGCCTCTTGGGGGATTCCGTCCATTTACAGTATGGCTCCTCTTTCTAGCAGCACGGCTCCCCTGCTGCCTTCGATCTCCTCCTCTGCAATGCCTCAGAACTGGTTCGCCGGCTTCTTCCCAAGCGAACGTTGCCAATATCCATTGACCCTTGGCCCTGCCAACATGAATTTACAGGTCCGATTGTAGCCCATATACGAAGCTAGCTCTAGGTGGTACTGTGGATGGACGCAATCCTGCACCAAATTGACACCAGTTCCCGTGGAATTTACAGGGGGGAATCATCATTCAAGGGTTTCTTATGTGGTGCAGGATTTCGTCCATCCACAGTAGGATGACCAACTGTAACGGGCTTAAATGGATCTTCCATCTGAATCGGCACAGCTCGAAGGGAAATTCGCCAGTGCAAACAAACGCGTGCGAATTTGAATGCTTCCTGCATTGTCATGTTTCTCCTGGCGACATTTGGGGAGTGGGAGCCGCAAAAGGACCCAATGATGCGGCGTTACATGAATGCCTCAAACTGCACTAAATCCACGAAGACTGCAACAAATGGGTTCTCTGGTTGGCTGTCTGGCACCCAAAGAAACAACAAACAAACAAAGGCAGCTACAACCTGTCCCTTTGCGGACGCCGAGCCAGTAAAGAATCCCAACAATGGTCTTCCTTCTGTCCAAAACTGCACGTCCTAATTGCTTTCTGAAGGAATGACTCGCTGTGCCTTCGAGAACTCAAGGACCGCCGTGCCTTTAAATACATGAAGGGTTAGGCGATTCCCTTTGGTTGCCATAAGACAATACCTTTCGGCCAAGCCTAAAGTGAGTCTCCGATTGGTGGATGGAAGTGGCCCCAGAGACCGTGGAAAAAAGAGACAGAGAGAGAGAGAGAGAGAGAAAGAGAGAGAGAGAGAGCAACAATGTAAATCCTGCTGGTCTGGATATGAAGGATCCGGTCAGTTGGCTGGATCCCTCACATCCAACGAGCCTTGCCTTTAAGTTCACTGCATGTGCGAAAGGGCCCTTCCCTTGTGGTCGATTCTGCGCGCCGAAACAAGCTCCGAAGATCCAGTGGCTTCCGTTGAATTGCTCCCGCCAAAGCCCCTTACAGGTTACCCTCAAAACACGTGCCCTCATTGAAACAGTTGAAAATCAAGCCTCAGGAAACTCAGGCGAGTGGGGTCGAAGAATGACGATTGGAACCCCAAACCGTCTGCTGCACATTCCTCAGTCTTCAACCTCCCCCCTCACCCCCCCCCCCCACCCGGCCCGCTCATGAGTGGCAAGTTGCGGCGGGAGCCTCAGCGCGGCTCTGCAAAGACCAGAGACCCCGTTCGGTAGAAAACGAGTTGGATTTCTTCTCTTTTGGGGAGCGACACCCAGAAAGCGCAAGGGGATTTCGAGGGCACTGCGCACCTGGGCCAGGCATCACGGCTGCGCCTTTCTCTCTTCAGCCCTACGTGAAGATGGCCAAGCAAACTGATCCATGTAAGCCGCCAGTTGGGTTCAGACCCATAAATCACGCCTATCTCCCCAGTGACACGGACCTTATTAGGCGGGAACAATGGCCACTCCCGCCACGCGCGTGCGATGATGAAGCGATCTCTTGAACCCGGGCTCCAGGCCCAGCTCTTTCGTCTGGTCCTGCAGCGCCTGGTCGAAGAGAAAGAGGCCCTCTTTCATATCCTGCGGTGCTTCAATTGCTTCAATTTGTCAAACCAACTTGTTTTGAGTTTTGAGGGTAGCTTGCTTGGAAAGGGAACAGAGGGAACGCCCCCCGCCATCCCCCCAACTTGCATACATTCCCATGTCTCAGGATAGAACATGGAACCCGACGTGGCTTTCCTTTGGATGTTTGTTGAGTGCTTTTTGGTGGGTGGTGGTGCAACATGGGGAATCAAACCCTGGACAAAATGGGTTTCCTTTGAGGTTGCCTTCGAGTCGTGATCTGGGGTTGTCTCAAAAACCTGGGTGGGGAGGGGGGGAACCCCCCATTCTTTCTACAAGTCCTTCTTGTCAGAAACAAAAAACACCTGCCCGACAAGAAACAGGAAAAACAAGAACACCGACCAGCAACCACAGCAACCTTCTGAGGCACACCGTGGTTGGTTGCCTATTTTAGGGTAGGGTTGTTGAAGGGCTCCCTACATCACAAGCCCGATCCGTGCAAAAAGGCAGGTCCCAAAACTCCCACTCCTGCACGGGACTGCCCATCTTTTTCAAGATATCCAGGAAGCATTCCTGACGCGAGCGAGCGCATGGCAAACAAGCGGCCAGCCCAAGCCGGAAATAAACGGCCACCAAAACCGGCCTCAATATGTCAACGTGATTGAAGCCTATGGCCTTTCGCCTGGTGGTATATAACAGAAATTTCGGAACTAGATGAAAGTGGAGCCCAACCTTGATGCCAGCATCGGCCTGACAAGAAACACTCCATCAGCGCTATTCAGAGCTCAGAAATAGCCCGAATCAGGCTTTTAAGGGCATAAGCTAAGTACTCCATGCGACCTGCACTGCCAATGTACTCGGGTGAAATTGGATGGCACCAATCTCCCCATGTTTGTGTTTTGGTGTTGGTGTGTGCCGGGGGGGGGGGGGGGTGGTGAGTGGGTGAGTGATAAAACTGCGATCCCAGTACGAGCCCTGGCCCCTCAGCCAAGTGTCCAGCCAAATCCCACGCACTCGCAGCAAGCCTTTGCCGCGGTTCACCCAAATGTACTTGCTGCCGTCTACCTCCTCCTTTTTCCAAGAATCGTACCTGACCGGCCGTCGACAAGGCCGCCTGACCATCAACTAGTTGCCGACCATTGATGCAGGCATCTGCTATTCGGAAACTACCGTGAAGCTGCAGATTGCTGGCAATATCTGCGTGTGTCTTGCTTCCCTGCGGAGGATGACAATCGCAACTGCGGAGACATAGCAGTAGTGGTGGTTGCAGTGGGCAGGCCTGAGGTTCAAGCCCGCCCAGTTTACCATGTTTGCGTTTGCGCATAGACCAGCTAACAGTTGCTGGGTATCTAATGTGAGAAATGCTACATGCAGCCTGCTTGTCGGTTCTTGAACGCAACATAAAGGTTCGTTGGGTAGATAACAGCCCATCAAGAAACCATACCACAAGACCAGGACCCGGTCCGGCCACGATTGCGGAGGGTGGGATGTCAAAAATACTTTCACCGAATTTGAGCTTTCTTCGAGAACCTTGTATTTTTCCAAAAAAGACACAACTTCTTTGGGGTAAAATGTCAACCGGGTATTTACTGGCAGACACTAGAAATCCTTCCCTAAACGGCGGTGTGCATTTGGAGTAGCAGCCCGCAGCCACCCATTTCGTGCAGATTCGTTTCGCCGGGCGGCTCTTCGTCGATGATCTTCAGATTCGCAATGTTCCCGGTCTCCTTGTAGCTGCGGATGCTCGTCTCCCGGGAATGGGCCACCTCCTTCACGAACTTGTAGATCAGGGTTCCTGACGCCGAGCGGGTCAAACAAATCGAACATCTGGCATAGACCCCAGACAGCAGGGAGAGTTCAACTGCACCCTGACCAGCAACCTGAATGCATCGCCAAAGAAACATTGCCACAATCGCGGCACCTTGAGCACACGAAACAGCACCTTGACCAGCACCCAAAATAGCACCCTGACCAACATCCACAACAGCATCCTACCTGCTTCGTAAAATAGGCATTGCCAGCGACCACCACAGCACCTTGAGTGCACCCCAAACAACACCCTGACCAGCACCTGCAACACCAATCTGGCCCAAACTCGCAAAATAGCTTGCCGCTTTTTCGACGCAAGAAACCCTAGCTGTTAGGTAAAAACACGTCACCAGAACCGCAAACAGCACGCACCCCAAACTGCATTCCCCCTAGCTCCCTAACAGCAATCTTGAAAAAATGCCCCCGCACCGCCACCAGCACCTCCAATAGCACCCCCAAACAGTGCCCTTGCACCCGTCAATCTCGACAAAATGCGCCCGCACCCATCACCTCAAACCGCACCCAAAGCAGCACCCCCACGCAGCACCTGCACCAGCACCCCCAAACTGCATGCCCCCCAAACCCTGCCGTCAACCTCGCAAAAATGCGCCCGCACCGTCAACCCAGCTATCTGGCGAACACATCCAATCATTGGCCGTCCTTTCCATGAGGGATTCAGGCCCACGAACCAATATTTGGTCATGACTTTGTACTAGTAGCCCTTTAGCGGACACTATTTACATGGGGATTTCGTTGGCTTTCACAAATCGACTGTTTCTCCCAACCAATCTGCGCACATTAGCATAGTTCTCCTGGAAAACGTCGGCAGCCCAGCAAATCACCTTTGTGAGCTCGTTTTGCTTTGCTAAAACCACCTGCGCGAAACATGCCCAAACTCCGAGCCCTGCTGCCGAGTCTCGGGGCAGGAAAGGTTTGGACAGGTTGTCGGAGGCCACCGCTGGGGCCACTTTCGTCCAGGCCTTCCTCAAAGCAGGGGCCCAGCAGGGCGAACCCGAGGTTTCCCAACTGCACCCTGCCAAGCGTCGGAAGCTGTTTGGAATTACGCTCACCGGCCACTTTTTTTGAGCTCAGAGAAATTCACAGCCACATGGGCTGCATGAGCCAGGTGCTTGGAAACCTCTACGGGCCATCACGGGTCATGTGGGCTGCCACGGCAAATGCCAACAAACGGCTAGTTTTCAGGCAAGGGTGTGCGTCCAGCAACAAAACGGGTGTGGGTGGGTGGGTGTGGGCTGGAAATCAAGCACTGAACAATCTAACGCTGCTTCGTGCGCCAGCGACGGAACTCTGGAAGCCACAGAAAACTGACTAAGTGAGGAACGCTGGGGGACGCATCATCATGTAACATTGGGCAAACCAACATATCGCCAGCTGTGTCTTGTTTCTTCGCGGCTTTGTGGTGGCTGTGTCCGGTTGAGATAGGCAATGGAAGCCTACAGCGTATGAACTACGTGCTTGCTTTCCGAATATTTTTTGGGGCTATAAGAACACCATGCTTGCAGTACTTTTGAGTAAGTCGTGCGTATGGAAGCAATTGCAGTCGCACGCGTGTGCTTGCCAAGCCGCTGGACACAAAGCTGGATCATGAGGGTGCCATCGTGAACATACAACATACAAGTATATGGATTTCATATGATGTCATTCATGTATCGGATGCATCACTAAATGCAGTGGGGAGAGTTGCCCGAGTCCCCCAAAACAAGGCAACAAATCACCTCTCGGTACCTGGATCGTCGAGGCACTCCATCCAGGCGGGCCAGGTCTGCCTTGCAGAGCCGTTTTGCCTGTAAGGAACCCAGGCGGGTCCCTGTTCGTTTGGACCCGGCTCACTCTTCTGAAAGGGGGTTTGCCCGGTCAAATAGGAAGAAGCCTTGGGCTCCCGGAAAGCGTGGCTTACCGAACCAGAACGAATACTCTCAGGCACGGCTTCAAGAGATCACTGGCTTTATGCTTGGCGAAAATCCTCGAGCGCCAGGCAAAAAGAACGCGCACGAATCGCTGTTGATTTGTGAGGCACACAACTTTTCGGATGACAGACTCACATGCCCAATTGACCGTTAACCTATCGAGCTTTGGGCTCCATGCAGGTCAAGGAAGACAATCGTTGGCTTGAGGCATTGCAAACCATCTGCGCGCAAAGTTGACGTCCACAAAGCAAACCGGAGGACCTGCCCAACAACCGAACATGCCTTACTCATCCCAAGCATGCCCCAAAAGCCATGGATACCTAGCAAAAACGCACAGGTTGCAGGGCCAATCTACACGCCGTTTTTCACCTGACCCTGAGTTGGTGGTTTGGTTTGGGTGATTGGACCTTAAGGGGTGCCCGAGCTTTCGTGGATGGAATTTAATTTCCGGCCTCCTTTCTGGCTCCTAATGGCCCCATGGTTTGACCAAAGTCAGAGACTCAATGCTTCATGTTTCCGACGTTGAACATTACGTGCACCGGCCAAACTGAACGCATCTTTTTCTTGATGCCCTTTTTGGGCTTGGTTTCGGTTGGTTCAAAGAGACCCCCCCCCCCAAAACAAAAACGATGATTTTAAGAGGTTCCCTTTACTTTGCCACATGCCCTCGGTCAAAACCCACCCCCGACCCACCCGCCCTCCCTCGAACCCCCAAACCGAACGCCGAACCGGGGCGCTTGGCCATCTCCCGCAGCCCGTCGTCCGCGATGTCCACCTCCTCCGCCGCCGCCTTCTTGTTCTTGCGGGGGGCCACGGCCTTGCCCACGAAGCCGCAGATGTTCAGGTGCTGGAAAAGCCTTGGAGATCTGAAAACCCAGCCTGAAACCACACAAACGCCTCGGAAAAAAGAACAACCACCCTGAAAAACCACACAAACATCCTTCTTCGTCTTGGGCTCGCCGTGAAACTACGCAAACCTCCTTTTCGTGGAGTGAAACAGTGTTTGTATGGGCCAATTTATGCAAACGCTGGTCGATAGCAAATGGCACAATTCCCTGGTGGGTAACGGGGATGACTGGGCTACTAAACCCAAATGGGAAAAGCCAATTCGGTGGTGCTCAACACAAGGGACCCCTACAATATCCTGGTTCCTTGGCTTCCCCTGTGAACCCATGCTTTGAAACGGGTTCTGCCTTGAGAACGTCCCCTAAGAAATGGCCTTCTTTTTCACGTGGCACATTCAGGAAGCATGGAAGGACAATCATCAGGATCCTGTGAAATACTTGCTGGTGCTCAGCAGCGCATGAGGGAATGCCCCCTATAAACTATGCCCTACGGCTTCCTTCAAGGGAATCCCTACGCTCATTTCCAACACCCTGGGTCATTCCCTACTGCGCACCAGCAAGAATACTGACAACGATTCAAACCAGTGAGGATGGTGAATGCAGTCATGATGATCAATGGTAACCTTGACAATGATAACAACACATAAGACACATACTGTGGATGGACGAAATCCTGCACCACTTTGAAACCATGAGATTCCATTGTTTTGCGATAATTATAGGGGAATCAACATTCCGAGGTTTCTTAGGTGGTGCAGGATTTCGTCCATCCACAGTAACACACGTCAATAAACACGGGGTTAGTGATCGCCTTGAAGGGCGCTGAAGAATTTCAGCGCATTTCCCTCCGGAGGGAAAGCAGCGGCCCCTCTTGGCGGGGAAGCAGGTTTCCACCAAAGGGCCCCTACAGCACCTCAGTGTCGACGGAGTGATCGGAACCAGCAGTTTAATCAGACCCTCACACAAGAGAAGACGATTGTGCAAAGAGGCAAGGGTTTACACGCACAGTTGAAGCATCTCGCACCTGCCCCGGAGAACCAACATCTTGCACGGGGATACCGTGATACAAGGCTGAAAAACTGCAAACAAATTGCTCTCTGAGAATGATGAGGTGGATTGGTGGGTACCCAACACCCCCCCTATTCTAGTTGGGCGTTTGTGAAAAACTAGGGGGGGCCAAAAGATGGCGGTGTTCCTTTTCTCCTTCAAGCCAGTCCCGAAAAAGGGCCCTTGCAAACATAGGCCCGCTTACTTACCTCCATTTGCTTAAGTCCCCTTGAAAAAAGATCCAGTAGTGCTAGATTCCGTTTAAAACCACCAGGGGCAAATAAAGCATATTCTTAACCAAAGGGAAGCTTAGAGCGCACGTATATTCGCCCGGGCGGCATCACCATCTGAGCTTTCCAAAGCCGTCCCGCCGCACCATCTGCCACCCCGGCACAGGAGACCTGCCGCAAGCTCTGCTCGGCACGCTGACCATTGCCAAGCCAACAAAAAAGGTAACAAGCAAAAACAAACAAGCAAACAAGCAAACAAGCAAGCAGGCAAGCAGGCAAACAGGCAAGCAGGCAAGCAGGCAAGCAGACAAGCAAAAACCAACAAACAAGCAAGCAGGCAAGCGAAAGCAAACAAACAAGCAAGCAAAAACCAGCAAACAAGCAAGCAAGCAAGCAAGCAAGCAGGCAAGCAAGTTTGTTAACGCAAGCTTTTTGAGAAGATCCTAAGAAGGGAGGGTCAAGAAGAGTTTCAAAGCCAGAGCCAATGTCTCTCCTGGTCCTACAGAACTGCCTCACTGAGTCAGAATCAAAATACGCTGAAGGAGTCTACCCGAAATACAGGACCCAGTGATTCAGTGACCCAGGGGAAAAATGGAAAAAGGGTGCCAGTGAACAAGTGCAGCAAAGAATCAAAAGGCTGGCCGCCCAAATTTATGATTCGGATTGCCTGACTAACCTACGCGTTCTCCCGACGGGTAAGCGCAGGCTGTGAGGTGAACCTCTAGATTGAGGACCTCACCAGTACTAGGTGCCTGTCCCCTCCCCCGAAAATGCAGCTCAATCTGTTTTCCAAAAATGTCCAGCCCCACACATGAGTCAGCACGGCTGTTTCTTACGTAGAGGCGAGGCCGCTTTGACCCAAGCAATCGGCGCGCTCACCTTCCAATCCCAACCTGTTACTCCCCTTTGAAAATAAGCCGCTACAAGTTGCCCAATCAACATGCGCGTTCAATCGCAAAAGAAGACAAAATACGGATCCCTGCGTCATCCCCTGTGCCTGCCCGCAACCCGGACGGAAAGCTTCCAAAAACAAGCTTGGAGCCTGAAGCCCCGTGAAAGACAATATCCATAGGGACCCTGTCTTAGGTACCGTGCAAAGTTGTGCGTCTGTGCACACAAAAGCAGTGCGTCCCGTTGGTTCCGGAACACGAGGCAAAAACTCCTTGGGTAACACTAGAGCGGTCGATGCTCATCTCCAGACTCCCTGGCGGCAAATAGGTCCCTAAAAGCAGCCTGGCCTTGCGCAAGAAATCCAGCATCTTGTCCCGTGGCAGGAACCCATCCTTGCTGGCTGTCAGCTCCTGGCCGTGGACAAAACGAATCGACCCCGAAGGACAAATGGAAATTCCACACTTCTGGGACGAAACCAAAATGAGCATCTCTGGTATGCAAGCTCGCCCCATTGTACGTAGCCTGCTTCAAACCCCCCTGCGCCATGCCCAACCTTGCTTGGAAAAGCAGGCGTGGCCAACCATCTGACCAGATCTGGCGTGCCCCACTCAGACATCCAGACTGGACCTGTGGGTATCTGACCGGCCCGCGCAGAACCCCGACCCAAACTGCGCGTATCTGACCACTTCTGGCGTGGCCCCTGACACGCCAACCCGAACCTGCGCGTGTCTGACCCTGCACAAACACTCAATGGCCCCACGCAGGCTATCTGACCAGATCCGGCCAGATATAAGCGCAGGTGCTTGTCTGATTGTATGACCCCACGCAGACACAGACACTCCGACCCCATCTGATCGGACCCTGGCGCGACCCCACACAAACACGCAGACGCCAAACTGCACGGATCTGGCTGTGTGAAATGCGAAATGGTATGTGCCAAACAGGTTTTTTGCGTTTGGCTTCCATGTAAACAAACTCCCAAGAGAGGGTCCTTTCCAAAAACATACAACCATATCTTATCGGCTAAGTGCATTTGAAAGAGAAAAGTCTGGCAACGTAGCTCAGTTCTTCCAGGATTGGCGGTGTAGAAGCATACATGTTGAACTTTACATAGGAAATGGTTGATCGGAGCTTGTTTGCTGCTCTCCTTCTGTTCCAAACTGGCGCTCGCTCCCGCTGATCGCCCTTCTAAAGAGCTCACCTGGGGATAAAATGAGCTCATCTATGATGGTTCCATCTTTGGCAAGGGACGTCTTACTGTTCAGCCTGCAGCATCCTCAAAAACCACACACGCACACACACACACACATAATTGATGTTTGAGTTTGCCCCCCCCCCCCTTCCCCAGCCCGGCAGCCCCGATGTTTGGGCAAGAGGCGTACTCCCGGAGGACCAGTTCTCGGCTGAGCTGGTTCTCACCCTCGCCTATGGGGAAGCCGATGCTTTTCAGAATGCTCTCCTGAGCGCTCAGAACTCACCCAAATTTCGGCAAAAAAACATCACCAAGAAGAAACTCGGTTCAAGTTGGCCTGAAAGACTATGTGCAAAACCTGCAACCAGGGGACATGTAGGGGACCCTGGTGTTGGCCAACGTTACATCTTTTCTGCCACCAGCTGGTTACGGGACAAAGATACTCATTAGATGGTACTCAATGGTTGCTGGCGGAAAAAGGGCATGACGCTCTATGAGCCATCGGCTGTGGCTTCCTTCCATTGAAGGGACCCCTTGCACCATTCCCCAATGCCAGGGTGACCCCCCACCGAGAACCCACAAGTGAAGGCTGAAGTTTCCGGGACGGACTCCTGAAAATCAGCATGGAACCTGGACCCCCAAAGGGCTGGAAAAGAGGTACCCTCCTGAAAATGCAATGAACCTCCACAGGCCCCCACTTCCTGTTGGGAGTGGAATTTGTTGGGGAGTTCCATGCTTGCCGTAGGCTGTAAGTTCTTGCTGGGCAGCCTGCGATCATGAAGCGAAGAAAGCGGACATCTGACCAGTGCGGTCAATGAACCCGATACCCGGCGCAGGTCTGGTAACCAAGTCTACCCTTTTGATGCTCAATGGGAAAAGCTAGGAGCAATTCAACCAAACAAAGAAGTCATGCGGGGAAGGGACTAGGGTCTGCTATCTTTGGAAGCGACTCCGAGCCATTCAGCTAGGGTCTCAACAAGTTATTTGGAACTGGATGAGTGCAATCAGTTTTTCCAGGTTCGTGGTACTTCATGACATAAAATTGTTCGGGCCCTGAGTGTGTCACTTCCAGGAAATTCTAGGAAACAAGGGCAACCCTCAGGCGCCCGCGTATTATTTTTTAGTTGGGCTTTGACTGAGCACTTGTTTGCTATTGTTTGCCTTTGTTTGCATCGCCGTGCTACTTTGCCCTTTCGTGTGATAGCTTGCAGCCATCAATTACTCCTGGACTGGGTTCTCCAGCACTGTCAGGGGCCAGCATCCGTACTTGCAACTCATTTTGGCTTGAGGGGTCTTGGGGGTGGGGGTTCCCGAAAACCAACTCGGTGGGGGTGCAAGCGAGTCTCTTTGTGTTGGGGGGGTTGGATTGAAAAACAAAAAACACATACTCTACACCTGTCAGTCCACAGAAAGAAGGCACAGTGAAGTCGCATTCGCGGCTCAGGAAGCCAAGTGGCCATGGCACCCCACCAAATCTGATGGTGCACGAGGTCCCGCACGAACTCCTCCAAGTCGCTAGGGTCCACAATCAGGTCCTCGCGAGCACATAGTGCCAAACACCGAACTGAGCGTCCACAATAAGATTTGATGAATGCTGACCTCAGATGACTTCAGCACCAAGAAAAGTCTTCCCATCCCAATTTCGGTCGGACGCCAGACCAACCGTAGCCGAGCTCGCAAACACCCCGCCAGTCAAAATGTATGCTTCCCACAGCACAGGCTGCTTTATGTAGGGTTACGGGGGCAAGGGCTGCGCGACAAATGATCCATGACACACCGCTGGCATGACGTGTCAGGGCAGAATGCAGTGGACGTGTTCCCGCAATCATTTCCTTGGATGAGAAAAGGGTTGACCACGCTGCCCCCCCCCCCCCCCCGGAAAAGCAAGGCCTGCCGCGGGAGACATGGACCTCCTCAAGTAGATAATTCCCCACTACCTCCCTGCCTCAATAGAAAAGACTGAAAGGACACGAAGCATGATGATATTTGAACCCACGTGATCCACAATCCGGTTCGCCAAGCACAATCATGCCTGCCAGCTCCTTAAAACATGCCGGCTGACATTCTGCCCTGAGGCGGAAGGCCAGCTCTAAGCTGCCCTTGAGGTATCACCGGGCGGACACTGTACCCCTGGCACTGTACCCCAACATTGCCGAAGGCCAGGTACATGGACTGGGCGCCGGTCCGGGGTGCCCCCACGTTCAAATATTTGAGGCTACCATCTGCGGCCGCGAAACAAAATCGCAGCGCCCTGTTTGGGGTTGTGCAAATCACTTGGGCCAGCAGTCGATTCTTCTACTGGCAGGCTTGTGTATGCTCGCTTGTTGGGTTTCACGGGGCATGCACGGACAGGCGCCGAATAACTTCCATCCTCATGCCTCGCTGTGTTCACTGCTCATTGGCCAATTCAAACCCCTTCCACCATCTTAGGCCCTTGGTCCTTTCCAGCGGCCTGGCCGATCAAGCCAACATTGCGCTACAACACCCGCTGCAGAATCAAATCGAGCCCACCGGAAAGGTCAGCTGTTTGCTGGATCGTTGGGGCTTCCCCACACTGTCCTTGGTCTCATGGCCCTCCTCGTCCTCGCGCTTCCACATGTGGACGTGCCGCTCCACTCGCCGGTACAGCGACAAGTGATGGGAGGCCTGGGAGAAGTCGTCTCCGTAGGCGGGGCAAGGACCCCCCGCCACCAGTTGCATGATGCTGTATGAATGTGTACATGAGGTGGAAATGCCATTGCATTTTTTGTTTTTAGGTGCGTACCTTCTACAAGAAGACCCTAACCAAGCTCGGCATCGAAACAAACAGCCCGCAGGTGTCCTTCAATCGCGGAAGGGCAAACTTGTCAAAAGAAAGTGAGGAATACCCACGTGCATGGCTTCCTTGGCACTTGCGACCTCAAGGTGTGCTTCACGAATGGTGCGAGTAGTGAAGGCCTAGGTCCAAGCTTGTGGGTAGAATCATGTACTAGTTGTAAAGCATCTCCCGCTTCGTGACCTACGGTGTAGGCAAAGTCAAGGCAGGTTCAAGTAGGCTCTCACTTGTGACAGATCGTAAATGTTTAGTAACAATTGGGGTGTTTTTGGCGATTTATGTACGATTGGTTTACTCATTTTTAGATTTCTGGCACACCCTGCTTTTTACGCTTTTGGAGAAGGGGGGATTAACGTGCAAACAAAATGTGAGCAAAACATAAATGCTGAGGAAATCGTCCATGTGAATCGTAAAACGTACTGAAACCATGCAACATATTCAGAAGAACGCCACACAAGCTGACAGCATAGGTAATTAACAGAGACTCTAGCTCGAGGGCGGTGGGGTAATCTGGTTGTACTTGAAAAACAATCCCCAAAGGGGAACGAACCGTAAATGGAATTCAAGGAGCCGAGCCCCTGACCCAGTTGCTTCTTAAGGCGCGGCGGGCATATTGTAAAGCGTCGGGTTCCCGTTGCCCAATGCGCAGCTTCTGCAACTGGTGCTGTGTTAGAATCTGAGTCCCAAACAAAACCTGATGTTTGAAAACAGGCTTTGTTTCATTGGTTTGGGACTGCCCCCCATGGATTAGTATGGCTCTCCTGGCGCCAGTTTTTAGCTTCGGGACTGAGATCCAATCGATGAAAGCCAAGTCCTTGGTTCGGGTAAAAGAAACGCCGCATCGAACAGGAGAGGACCCCAAGAAAGGAGCCTTCACTTTGGGTGGAAGTCCAGGAAGTCCATCCCTCCCACACGAAAAACATCCCTCCCAACACCATGTGGGGTCGTTTTGACCACGGGCCCATCTGTGGCCAAATTGTGGGCTATGGACATGACTCGTCTTGATAGACTCCATGACCAAATCAGAAGTAAACCTGCATTTTGATCCTGGCGCTTGCGTCTGCATCGCGCCTTCCGTCTGGCCGCGGTCTTCTCAACGACTCCGATCTCCACCAAAAAGCCCATGAGCCCCTCCTGAGTCCCAAAGCCACGCGCAGCCCTTGAGGTATGGCCAGCACAGGCAGGGCTGCGGCTGGGTCCCGGAGGTGGGTCCCTGCTTGGAATCTACCTCACCCTCAGGGTCCTCGTCGGATGTTGAAAACAAAAAGCCAAGGCATCAACTTGCGCCGGGGACCCTGCCCCTTCTTCCTCGGACTCTGCCCGGCTTATGTTGCTTTATGCGAGCTTTTTCGGCGATTAGCACGTTGCTAATTTGTGCATATCTGATATGGCTAACAAGGGTTCTCCGCCGCTTCTTGGGTGGGAGCGGTCAAACAAGCAATAAGCAGCTGGCCCCTGACAGGAGAAGTACACCAATCGGCCAACCAAATCCTACTTCGCGTGGTTTCGCAGGTTGGAGCAAAGAAAGAAGCTGGAAACTAAAGGGCTGAACAAAAGCCTCCGGACAACAACAACTTCAGGTAGTGCAGCCGCAGTGCTGGCTCGTCCACCCGGTTCAGCGTAAGCTTCTGGCGAACCTGGCGCTGCCCAAGGTATACTCAGTTGAGGCAACTTGCCAAGGGAGGACGGGCATGCCCCCCTGTATCCCTCTACATGATTTCTGGAAGACCGACTAGTCAATTCGTCCCTCTTCCTTCGGCTGCCGGGCACCAAAAACGATGGCGCCCCATCTGGCATGATCTGCTGACAAAGGTTTTGGCCTGAAACTGTCCGTGCAAGCAGCCAACGCAGGGGAAGGGGCAAAGCTAGTCCCAAAATTTGTGGTTGGCTTCGATGGTGCAAACAAAGTGTCATAGAAATCAGCCTTTCTGTGATAGCAGTATAATGCTGTTGTTCTTGCACGGCCACTCAATCACTTTGAGCGGATTCCCTCGGTATCATAAAAAGTGGTCCCAACACCATACTTTCCGCAACCATGAGCAAAGCAGCGTAGCCCACCCGGGGACCAAGTACAAGAGGACCTCTGCGGCCAAAGCTCCGCAGCTGAGCCAGTCGATCACTTAGACTTGCGGCCACTAGCTGGCAATCATGAGGGTGTGGAGAGGGTTTCGCATACTGACCCCCTCGTTATGCATTAATTGGGGGATGGGGCTGTTGTCACTATTGGGCCCACGGAGTGACGTGGAGTGGCTTCAAGGAGCCGATGCTTGCCACAACCGTTTAAAACATATCCCAAGTATGGGGTGTGTCTCAAAATTAGGGGCTCCACAAATGGGTGTTTCCCTTTTCTCTTCCAAAACAAAAGGAGGTTGCACCCTCAACACCGCCACACAAAATTTGCACTGCCCCGGCCCCGAAGACTCAAGCGCCTGCTTCCTGGGCATGCTGTTCTTCTTCCGCCGGAGCAAGTCGAAGAGCTGCCTTCGCCGCTGAGGCAATGTTGGATGAGGGCATGGAAGCTGGTAAGCCAAGCACGCACTGGGTCATATCAGGTATTGGTGGTGACATTCGTGCACGCAAATCCACACACACACACATACACGCACGTTTTATACATATACATTTGCACTTATCATATCGACGCATATGTCATATGAAGACATGCATCCTATGAATAAGTATGAGTTTGCCAGGGCTCCTCTATCAAAAAACGCAAGCCATTAGGAAGCTGGCAAATTACCTCACAGCAGTTGCATTCATATTCTTAGAGAGTCCCTTAGTACCTTATGATGAACATTTTCTAGTCCCAAGCAGGGGCCATAGTATATCCTATGTATTTATCCTCACTTGCTGAGCAGATTGACCCAGCACTTTTTGCGTGGCACTCAAATCCCCCTTCCTGAGAAGTCAATGACTAAAGCGCGGGAACTTCAGGGGGCGAGGGCACCCCTTGAATCCTAAAAATATCCTTGGCTCAACCCGAGGGCCGAGGGCCCCACTGGGCGGAGCTGTCCTGGCGGGTCTCATCCAGCGCAAAGCGCACCTCGGGGTCAGGATGAAGCATTGCCCTAGGCCATAGCCCAAACAAGTTCCTCATACCTTGAGGAGACCTACGCAACGCAGAAGGGTGCAAAATTGTCGATTTGGTGGGGGGGGGGAGGTCTAACAAATATGTGTTTTTTGTTGATGATTCTGTTATTTTCATTAGTTTCTCAGATGTTGCTTATACTTTGTTTTTCTTGGGGTCGGTGTTCCTTTTTCGCCCCCACCCCTCCAGAAAGGTGTCTCAGGGGTCAAAAAAGCTTCCAGCCGCCTGCTTCGACACCTCCGCAGGGATGGTGGTCTCCACGAACGGGGTCACCATCTCCGAGATGTCCACCTGCCGTTCAGTCCAAATGCGGACACCGTGCGGTCGAGAAATCGCCCCAGTAACATAAGGGCCTAAAGAAGTACTAATAGTTGTCTCATATTATCTCATGTATATATATATATAACGTGTGTATATATATATATACATCTGTATATGTATGTATATGTATGCATATGTATGTATATGAATATTTATATATAAAATGTACAGATAAATGAATATATGCAATGTATAATATATATATATATATATGTATATGTGTAATCATAACTAAGCTTGGCTCTAAAGCATCCCAAAATCCATTATCCAAGTTTTTTGCCCGTATATTACCTTGTTTACCAGCTGCTCCCCACCCCCTGGCCCACAGACTGTCACATCGGTGGCTTCATTTCACTCTGACTGACCCACTGTGAAACGGGGTGCTAAATAGAAAGAGGTGCAACCTTCAACCTTCCCAGCCAAGCAGCCAGCAAAGAGCTCTGAAATAGCAGTAGGAAAAGAAAACATTGCTACGGGAAACGGGCGCCATCGGCAAAGCGCATCCCATTCAAAGAAGCGACTCTGCGCTTTTTGGGAGGGACACCCATTATCCATCGGCGGTGACTGCGCCTAGTTACAGTGACCTCCAGCTGGCACTCACGCACGCCTGGCTCAAGGTCTCGTCCAAGTGCTCAACCATGTAGAGGTCCAGATTCTCAACTTGCTGCTGGTTCAGATCCTGAATGCAAATCCTGAGCCGCAACAGCGCTTGCAATGCGCATCCGTGCTGGTGTGCCTGCTCCCCATGCAGCCAATGGCCCTAAGAAAAACTGACAAGCAAACCAAGCTCGAACTCTTCATGGCTGCCCAAGAGTCGCCTGAGCATGGGCCAGTTGGATTTCGTGGATTGCAACCAGCCTTGTCCTTTGCATCTGTCCACAGAAAGAAAGACATAAACACAACCTGGCACTTGGTAATTACTGGGGGACCCTGACGGGCCCCCAGGCCCCTGCTTGTTGAACCGGCTTCTCGGGTTTAGTGCCCAACCCGCAAAACGAATCCTTCACCTAAAGGACCCCAGCTCAGCCCAAAGGTCGCCGCAACTTTGCCCACTTCAAATCTTCAAACAAAACAACCAAGCAAAGGCAGCAAAGGCCTGCAAGGTTCCCATTTCTCCACTTCTATCTCCGGTCCTGCTGTCCCACCTAGCCCTCTCCAGTCGGCCGGGTTGCTGCAAGGAGGACTTGGCGTCCTTCTCGCTGCCCCGCTCCAGCGTCTTGTACTTCGCCAGGTTGGCCCGGTGCATGCCTAACGTTTGGAGCAGCAGCTGAGGCTGCCCCGGTGTCTTCAGTTTGGTCGGATGTTGGGACACATCTATCTTCGCTGCTTGACAAAGAGAAAACAGATGTCTACAGGCTCGGATGGGGACAAAATAAGCTCAGGTGACATCCCCAACAGCATGCGGTGCTTTTTTAGTGCTCGCACCACCCCGCAGCCCTCGCAGAACCTCGTGGAACCCTCGTGGAACCCTGGTGGAACCCTGAAGGAACCCTGGTAGAACCCTCGTGGAACCTTACCTCAGGGCCGCCCCGGACCAAGCCCGGAGCCTATCTGGGCTGAGACCCCAAAGCTTTCAGCTGTTGGGGAAAAAGCGACTTCTGCCGCGAAATTGCTCTTCTGCCTGTTTGAGGCAACCAGCGGGGATGCACATCGGACCATGGGAAGGTGTGCTTTGCCCGAAAGCCTGCTAAGCGAGGCAACGGGTTCGTGATTGAAGACCCTTGGGAACGCATGCGGCAAGATACGCATGATCCAGCAAATTTTCAAGATATGCACGTGCGAGAGGCACAAAGCAAGTTACACATGACCTATACACACTGGGGGCTAAATCATTCAAACACCTAAACATCGAAATTGAGAAGTATGGTGTTTTTTTAGCTCCCGAATGCGCAACACTTGCAAGACGCACGTGAGCATAGTACACACGAGTCACCAAACTGCTACCCGTGCGCGATACACTTTAAATCACTTTAAGACCCCCGGTGGGTTGCCAGGACGAATCGGGCGGTTGCATGACCAATCAGAATTGACAAAGCCCCATTTCCCAACAAAAGGCGCTGCATAATGAGCGCCAGACCGCCTGACAAACACAAATCATCCATACTGGCTTGCTTGAGTCAGGAGAAATGTCAGAACGCGGGTTAATTTCAAGCCAGGGAATCAACCAGGAGTTTATCAACCCCATGAGCTCCCAATTGTCCAATAATGGAAAGCGCCCCAGCAAGAATGCAGGAATGATGGAAAACCTTCCAACCCACTCCCTCTCCCCCAACAGCCCCTCTCCCAGGCGAGGCGCACTTGGCCAGGCGCTTGGGGTTCCGAAGCGCCTCGCCCACATCCGGAGGCATCTCCATGTGCACCTCCTGCGGTCTTCCCGAGCGGAGTGGCCGGATTGGTTTAGCGCAAAGGTTTGGGGCTTCCCGCTGCGGTTGAAAAAGTTTGGGCTTACCGCCACACGTTGTTTTTTTCAATTTTTGAGACTGGGTATAGTAGACCTGTTTCCCCTTTTAAGAAAAACAAGCATAGGAAGTCCAGAAACTCAGCACGTGAGCAACATGGTGTCCTTCATACGACAGATCAAAAACGAAAGATGTGTCACTGAATTGGCAAATAGGGGAACCCTCAGAAATGAGTTCGATCCGCCTTTGGTTTGCCAATAGAAAAAGTTCCCAAAAGGGAGCGCCCCCGTCAACAACAAATCCACATGTTTCATCAAACCTGCATAACTTGCTTGCAACAATCACCGGAGCTTGGAAACCAAAGGTCAAAAGGTCGGCTGGGCAACTGAAATAAACATCAAGAAGCTATGGCTCAAACATGGTGGAGCAGGTTGGACAAGCTGTTCCAGCTAACTCAAATCAAATCAAACATCATGTCCAAAAGCCTGTGGCCTTAAAGAAACAGTTCCATGGGTGCAACCAGCACCAAGGGAAGCATGGAGCTTGCTCCTGCATTCGCACGTAGACCTTCATAAGCTTCTCCTGCAGATCCTCGGCAAGTCGGAGCCGGTGGATTGGTCTCACCGGGCTCAAGGGAAGTGAAGCCAGGGGCTTAAAAGCAGAAAACTGTTGGCCCATGAACAAGTTGGCCTGTTCATTCTCTTTCATCAGCCACTGCAAAGCAAAAGGGCGCGCCCTTTGCACTTCTCAGGCTTTGAAGACTGACGAGTGGCGGAGCCGTAGTTGTGGATATTCTCGCCACCTTCCTCCCTCTCCTCCAAGGCTTTCCCAATCAGCATCTGGGGTTGGATTTCTTTAGGCCGTCCCGCCAAAACAGCACAAGGAACTACATTGTGTCTTCGGTAGCCTTGAATCACAACCGCACTCCCGCTGCGTTTGCTCGCCGCATTGCTTCCCGCGTGACGGCAAACACCCGATGAAGCGCAATCACAGTGACTTTATCACTAGGAAATATTGGCACAAATATTGGCACCACCTTCTCCTTCAAATTCAACCGCCACACCACCACCTCCACCGCCACCGCGACCGCCACCGCCACCGCCACCGCGACCGCCGCCGCCGCCGCCACCACCACCACCACCACCACTCTCATCATCATCATCCTCATCGTCACCCTCATCGTCATAATCATCATCGTCGCCGTCGCCTAATGATGAAAAGTTGAAGCCATTTGCCAGAAAAAGCCCAAAAGGACACCCTTGTTCTTCAGAAAGGGGATGCCCCAAGACAGACTCTCGGTTGGAACAACAGCCCCCAGCGACAGAAACCAAAGGTCTACTCATGCCCGGCCGTTCGGCAAGTCTACAAGAAGGTGGCACGCCCACCACGAAACGCAAAGCCAAGTTTGGAGCTGGTTGAATCTCGAGGGACACCTAGGACCTAGGACAAAATGCGGAACCCCGCCGCATCCTTGTCTTCTAAGCGCATCCGCAAGTCCAGGTACGGCATCACTGTAGTGTCTTCCTGTGGCAGGCCTCCAGGCAATTACGAGAGGTGGCCCTGCGAAGGGGCAAATAGTGACTTTTCTGTGTGCGTCTTGTTTGAGGGTTTCCTTTTTGTGGTGGTTGCAAATAGAAACAAACGGAAAATCCAAACTTCAGCATCCCCTTTTTTTGGGGCATAGTGCCCTCCCTTCATTTTTCCTGCGCCCCATCCAAAAAAGATCAGGATCGGGGTGCTCGATTCTGGGTCCCGCCTAGGGACTCGAGCACCGAGTCGGTGGTCTCCACGCCCTTGTCATCCTTCGTCTCCTTCCCCGCCCTGGGCTGCGGGCGCTTGGCTTACAACACCGGGGCCTCCGTAACTCAGTGGCTCCCTCTGCATGGGGAGCTTTCCCATTCAAACATCCACTTCATTTCTTTTCAACGGCCCGATGCTGAAAAAAAAAGATGCTTGCTCGAACGCCCTCATTCAGGACTCATTCATGTGTTCCAGCGAGGTGGCGCCACGCATGGGCCACGCATGTTTGGGTTTGCTTACTTGGCTTGCCCACCCCCCCCCCTCCCAATAGGGTCTGGACAAATAAAGGCAATTGCCCGTCCCCTTTTGGCTTCCAGCACGGAGGCTCCTGGTTGCAACCAACCCAGAGGCGGTTGAATTTCCCACCAGCGACCTATGGGTTCGACATGGTCCCATCGATATTTCCCCCTAAACATCACCCCACCAAAAGGAATCTCACTTTTAAATTTCCCTGAAAGGTGATGTTTGACACGACTACAAGGGGAAATATTCAAGGTAATCTTGTATAGAAGAAAGATGGAAACCCTACCCAACCTGTCCGAGGGGCTCTTGCTCAGAGATGGCGGGCCAGCCCCGGCTTTTCACCAGGGCGCGGTTGAAAAGAGACCTGGGATGACGGAAAGACACCAATCCCCAAAGCTCCAAGAGGAGTTCCTCTGCCCACAAGCCATGGAACTGGGGAACTGGGGGATACCCCCGCGCATGCTCACAATACAAGCCGCAGCAGAGAAGCAAGATAGCGCCTCATGGTTTTCCTTGGGGCGACGTTGTATTCAGATTCTGCCAGCAATCCTTAAAATGAAATTGATGCCCAAAGGCGTCCACATGCGGAATGACCCTTTAACGCCCTTTAAGTTGTTTAAGTTGAGAAGCTCAGCCCGTCAGAATTTGCGCAAACAATATTTTGCTCGGGCGCTGAAGGTGGGCGAGGTCCGTCCAACGGAGCGCGTGACTACATCTTGAGCGCATGGCTGTGGGAGCAATTCTACAAACATGTTACCTAGCATGTATGGAAACCCGCTACGCTCGTGAGAGGCTTCTTAGAAACGGCTCTTGGAAGGGTTCCTTGAAACTTTGTGGGCCCTTCCGATCACCAACCCCCCCTTGCTGGTGGGCATTTGGTTCGTTGTCATGGTCACACAAGCTACCGACCATCAAACGCCTCTGAGCAAATTGAACGTTGCGACTTCCGATGCTGAAGCGTCAAGCGGACCCCAGGCAAATTTGGTTCAGGCCCGGAAGTCCAACAGGCGAATGGATCGCTTGCGAGCGGCCCAAGCACTTCCTTCGGCGCCTTGGCAGATCCCACCACGTCCTGCGAAGCAAAACGTGCGCATCAGTGTCAGTGTGCTTGGGGGTGGCGGGGTTCTTCCAGCTACAATCCAGCTAAGAACAAAGACCTTTCCGCATTCCCAAGCAAGTGGCCTCCAAAGGCCGGAAGGTCTCTGGTAAGCCTGTGTACTTGTAACATTCTCCGGCGAGGTGGACACATTTGCGCAAGAGAGCGCCTTTCTAGAACAACTAGTCAATCATAAACTGCTCCTACCCCCCACCCACCCCAAAAAACACACACACACACAGACACACACCTTCAGTTTTAGTCTGTTTTAGTTTTCCCCAGGTGGCTGCGTGTGTGGCGTGATTGGGGTCCTCAAACGGTGGGAGTATGCGATTTAAAGAAAGCGCTCTTCATGCCACCTCATATTCATCAAGATCCCTGCGACCACTACATGAACCTACAATCTACCGTTGTTCTGATTTTGGAACTGCTCAACCCCAGACTCTCCCAATTTCATTAAGGGGCCTGCTTATGAGCAGTCGGCAGATGGGAACCTGTGGCCATCGTCTTGCAAGAACAGTGTTGACAGTTGGTTTTGGCAAGGCCCTCAAGGCTCAGCACTCGACTTCAGCTTTGTTGGCTTCTCAACTGTGCTCCTGATGTAGTCGTTTAGGAGCACTTGGTCTTTTCAAACTCGTGACCTGCTTTGGCATTGAAGGGGAAGCCGAAAGGCAAGCATCTGTTCGAGGGTAAGCCATGGGCAAACCCTGCAACGCGGTTGTTCGAAGCCTGCTCCACCAAGCTTGTGGTGCCCACCCAAATCAGACCCATGAACAGTCACGTTGCCCAGGACCCGGAAATATCTATTGGTCACATTTTGGGGTGTGGCGTTGTCAATCTCAACACAAACTAAACCCCCGTTCATAAACCGAAGGGTTACTGTGGATGGACGAAATCCTGCACCACCAAACAAAGCCTGGAATGATGATTCCACTGTAAATACCAACAAATAATGGTTTGCCATGGTTTCAAAGTGGTGCAGGATTTCGTCCATCCACAGTATTACAGGGCTGGCCTGCTTTTGGACCACTCACCTGAAGAGCCTCACTCACGTCCTGCAGCTTGGAGACGCCCTTGAGCCGGCCCTTGACATACTCCGCCGTCTTCCTTGATGCTGACGAGCGATTAATTCATCGCCAGGCTGTCCAAACAAATCGCGAACTATGTCCGTTTCTGAAACAAGGACAGGGTGAGGAATACCGACAAATGTTTTTTCTCGGCAGACGAAACATAAGCCTGTCCGTCTGGTGGCGGGGAAAAACAAGTACTAGAGCAATACTGAAGCAATCATGGACTTATATCCACCAATACCGCAAGCAGGGGGTTTATGATGGGTGGAATCGCTTGTTTTATCTGGGTGATTGATCCAACATGTGAGGTATCCTGGTTCGTGAGCTGCCAAGCTAAGAAAAAAAAGTCAGCGCCCACGATCGACTGGTCCTACCGTGCTAGAAACGGCTTCCAGTACCAACTACAACTATTGAAGGCCTCTCATGTGATACATGGGAGAAAGCGCGCCTCAGTGGCCTTTCTCTTGCTGATAGGTAGATGAGAAATGGAATGAACCTGGGGGCCCCCTTCAAGGAAACCACCCAGTTGGATGGGTTTTTCTTACAAATTCCAATTCTCATTCCCCACCTGTCGCACTCGCAAGTTCTTTGGGGCGCATCAGCGGGTGTGGACTTCGCGATTTCGCTGCAAGGGGCTCTGCGAGCTCTTCCTCGAGCTTGCGGTACTGGTTGATCACCGCCTTGCCCCGGCCCGAGGAGGTCTTGTCGTATTGGTCCAGGAAGGTATCGCACACCTCGGATTTCATCACAAAAACCCGAAATCGAGACCACATGGGGAGGTGGTCAAATTGAGGGGCCTGCGTGGGATCTCCTTTCAAAGGCACACTAGAGTCTTAAAACCGTCCATACTTTGGACAACCCCAGGTAATTTGCGGCATTTTGCGGAAAGGTTGTTTGGAAATATGCAGTATTTTACCAAGTTGTTTAGTGATCGGATGTGGTTGCTGACATACTCAAGGCATCCTGCTACATCTCTTGTTTGGGGGGTTCGCCCTGGGTGTTCTCATTGTGAGGGTACTGTGTGTTCAATGCGAAACCGAAGGGCTTCTTTTCTGTCAGCCCTTGGTGCTTCTATGTTGGGTCGTCTCGGGTCGCACTGCAGTAATACCATTACACCACATGCGTTCTATTTAAGATGCTTAGCCTTGAACTTGGTATGCTTGGAAGTCTCCCAGACTACAGTAGATGATAGAAGTTTGGTATCTGAGGAAAATGCCAGAACTCACAAGCTTGAAGCAACAAATTGAGCCACCAAGAAAGGCACCTCAATCACGGGTGAGAGTGCCGCCCCGGGTAGGCGCTGTCATGCATGTCCCCAGTTTGGCATTTGGTCAAACCCTAGATGAATCCAAATTTGGGCCGTCCCCGGGACTTCAAAGGATGATGGGGGGTTTTGACCGATACCACCCAAAGGGTCGTCCAAAAAACGGACGAATGGTAGGTTAGAGAAACCACAAGGCCTAAGGACTGCGCGTTCCTGGGACTTGAACACGGGGCGTCATACCTCCAACAAAGCCACCGGACCAATGGGCTACGGTATCCATGCTCCGCGCAGGAAATTTGGAGGTTCTCCTGAGTCGCGCAAACGCACAGGAGCCGATCCGTCTGCACCAGATCTGGCTGTCTTCGCTATTCGAGGGCACCCAGCTGAAAGTCCACTGATGTCATGACGGAAATAAGGGATCTCCAAGTCAAGAACCTTCATGGGTTTTCGCTCGTTTTACCTCCAGTTGAGCTCGCCATCAAATTTGCTGATTGTTGACTTGGTTTCCAGCTCCAGAGAATACTTGAGGAACACTATGTCTAGACCAGCCATTTGAACATGAGACAGTGTTGCCACAACCAAAGCCGCAAAGAACCAGACCAGGACCCATGACCCCAACAAAAAGGCCCCATCCCAGACGCGCGGAACAGCGCCGGGGCGCCAGCTCCAACACTTCCGGGATCTCCTCCCGTAGCGAGCGCTCCAGCTCGTCCTCTCGCACCGCCCGAATCGTTCCCGCGGGGGAGGGGGGATTGGAGGGGGTTCTGAGGGCACCAGTTGCAGGTTTGAAGTGCGGCTGATTGCATACCGGGAGTGATGTACAGCTTACCTAACAAGTCCAGGCGCCGCAGAATTGCTTGGAATTAGGGCTAGGAGTCCCTGAAGTGACCACCTGAAAAAAAAGGAAGCACAAAGGGCAAAGAACGAAAGAGAAGGCAGAACAAGGCTGGAAACGACAACTGAAACGAGTAATTCCGGAGCGGAACAAAGCACGCCCGAAAACCAAACAGGTACCCGTTCGATAACACAGCCCAGCCCAAAACGGCTGCAGTTTTCAAGAATAACTTTACGGACATCGTGTTGGAGGGCAAACATCTCAAACAGGGAAGACCTTTTCTTGGAGGGATACATTTCTCAGAAGAAGGATTCAACGGGCAGCTAAATCAGGTGCACTTGAGTCAAAGAAACGAATGCCCATTAAAAAGATCTAAAGATAGAAAAAAGGGTTTATGAATGTCGACTTCGAGTTATCCAGAGGACCGTACCGTTAGGATCGTTTCCCTCTTAGTGGGGAATTAATGCATTTACGGGGAATTCCTCGGATTTAGCTTGCTCCGGATTGATTGGAAGTAAGATCCTATGAATCAACCAGGCATTTCTCTATCCTGGGTTACCATTTGAAAGGGAACCTCCCTCCAAAAGACAGCTACAAAAAGGCGCCATTCCAGGTCTGGTACATTACTCACAATATGGGTGTGGGTAAAAAAAGGTACCCAACATGGATCCCTGGTAAATGGAAACAGGGACCAAAACCTGCGGTCCCCTGGTGGTTTAATTTTGACCCATACTATACCCATATTGGCCCCTGACGCCTTGGTGTTGTTGAGGCCGTTGATCATGGTGGCGAAGAGGGCGAAGAAGCCGCCTGCGCAGGCCAGCGCGGTAAGCATTTGCTCCGGGTAGATGACCACCACCATGGCGAACCACAGCACGCTGGAGATCGAGAAGGAGAGGATGACCCAGACCTCAGTCTCAGAGCCGGTTCTGTCGGACCATCCGCATGGCTTCCTGAAAGCAAACCTGAGAGGATCTGGTGGTCATGTTTTTTCCATGTTCCTGGGTCATGTCGATGGACCCGCGAGGGATCCCAGTGGCTGCCGCAATTCCCCAGAGGTTGACCAGTAAAAATCAGAGATCCTCCCCCCAGCACAACATGCACAACACCAAGAAGAGTTGGGCTTCACAAGCTCTACCACAAGTTGTGCATAAGTACGCAATGCAAAAAGTTGCCTCATTGTTTGGGAAAGATTGTCTGTTGCACTATGTAGTCCAATGTTTTTGAATTTAAAACATTTTGGTGGACTTGGCCCCGCCACATCGCCAAACCCTACCCATGCCCAGCCCCGAGACCCCCACTCCCCCTCCCCCTCCCCGCGAACTCCACACGCCATGTGCGAGTGTGTGTGTGTGTGTGGGTGTGTGTGTGTGTGTGCGTGTGCGTGTGCGTGTGCGTGTGCGTGTGCGTGTGCGTGTGCGTGTGCGTGTGCGTGTGCGTGTGCGTGTGCGTGTGCGTGTGCGTGTGCGTGTGCGTGTGCG